>OZ026514.1:46546186-47078686 GCA_964019695.1 Loripinus fragilis
TGGGAGGTTTTAAGTTTCTAAACATTTGTCTACTTGGGTAACTTTATATGCGTTATGTATTCCTAATTTCCTTTTGTTCGTTCTGGGGCCACTAACTCGTAGACATCGTAAGTTGACCAACTTAAGACGACCTTAAGATTAACTTAAGGTGACGACCGTAATATTTAAGGTGACGCTATTCCGATAACATAAAGCCGTCTTAGCGCCTTCTTAGCTTAAGGTCATCGTATCTTTTAAGATCTACCTGTGTTATATCTATTCTCTCGTGCAAAGCGTGTTGTTTACAGTATTTAGAACCGACTCAGCAGAAAAGATAAATATATGGGTCGCGACGCGAGAAATCAGTCTTTGGGTAGGCAAAAATCAGCATACTCAGCTACAGAGATTAGCTAGAATATTGAAAATTTCGTGCTGCGATTTGTGTTGTAGCTGTCTGTGCTCTCTGTCTCTTCCTCGCGGTGCCGTCGGTTGGTCTGGAGTCTGTGATCGTGGTATTTTCTGGTCACTTTCTAACTACTATATTTTACAGTTAACAAGGATAAACTTCGCCAGAGGTTGGGGTCAAGGCCCAATATTTTTATTTTCCAGGGGATTCCAACTCTTTTCCAATTGCTATTTTATAAAGAAACGTGTGTATTTTCCAGGGTGGGTAGTCCGGACCTCCTCCCCCCTCTGGACCTGCGCACAACCTATATACATGTGTCTCTGTATAAAGCCTTTAAAATGTAGTAGGCAGTATTTTTTTTCTAAAGATATAGGCTTTCATAGTCGTCTAAAATTATTATGTCGCCAAAATCATTATTTTTTTGCATTCGTTCTTGGAAGTACCTCTCGTAACCACTAAGACGGCGCTAAGGTGACTCTATCGTGACCGTAACTTTACGATGGTCTTAAGTCATCACCGTAAATTAAGGTGTGTACGAGTTAGTGGCCATAACCGTTAAGGTGAACTTAAGTTGAACTTACGGTGATCTTAAGGCTTAAGATGCCTACGAGTTAGTGGCCCCAGGTTTCCAACCAGCTCGGTTGCATGATTTTCAGGTTAATTATAACGGATTTTAAAACTGACATGCCGAATTGAAAACCGCTTCTAAAGGCTTCTTCCGAAGCCAGCTGATCAGGATCTTAACCGTTTTCTTGAGAGAGAATGCCCTTGTTCAGCAGGTCAAGGGATACTTTTCAATACAATGTATAACCAAGTGCATTAAGCCTTGCGATAGCTGTCCAGTGGTATAGGCCAATTTTGAACTCAGACGGATCAAAGATCAGACTATTCGAATTTACAGCACGTGAAAGGGAAACAGGTAGAAACTGTTACAAAGCGGTATCATAGGTGTTTACATGTATAATACATAATACAGTATGAAGTAAACTTTTAACCATTTAGTCAACGTTCTCTGTAGCTCAGTAGGTAAAGATCACTATATTATATTTTGTTTTATAAAGCGAAAGAAATCAATGCGAGTTCGAGTCTCGGTCAGGCATAATTTTTTTTAACTTTTAATGCGCGTGCTTGCGTGCGTGCGTGCGTGTGTGCGTGCGTGCGTGCGTGTGTGTGTGTGTGTGTGTGTGTGTGTGTGTGTGTGTGTGTGTGTGTGCTTTTTTATATTATATTTTTTCACCATGGTATGTATTTTATTTCGTATTAACTTTCAGATTCATTTAATTTCACATGCCCTCCGTCTCGCTGGCAGTGTCAGCATCGGAGCTGTAGTCGGTTTCTGACGCAAGATCGATCACCACTGGCTCATGTTCTTCCTTTATCGCGATCTTCTTTAACCAGTATACACGCTCTACTGACAAAACCTACTCAACGTACTTCAAAGTCGTGCAGTTGGACCCTCTTTCATTCTAGACCGTTCAGGTTCCTTTTCTTTTGTCTGGTCTCGCTTCATCAGCCGCTCAATGATACTCTTGCCTCGGTTGAAGTCCTTTCCTTTGCCTGGTCCAGTGATATTGTTAGCCCAACTTCCTTCTCCCGTTTACAAAGGTTATGGATCTTCTGCATCTGCACTGCATCGGCATGGTGTTTGCTTTGGATTCGTTTGCAAATGAATTGAGCACGCGCCAAATAGAAAAAAAGCCTTCACGTAAAACTTGAGAAATTCAAGTTTTCTCGAGGAACAAAAAGATATGCTAAAAAGAAAAAAAAAACTTTGGGACTCGAACTCAGGGATTCTTAATCTGAAACTTTCCACGGAATATTTGCATTTTAAGACGTAGACCGCTCGACTAAGCCTGTAGATGTTGTATTGGTCATGTCGTTACATATTTATTGGAAAGTTTGTTACTTCGATAGCATGAGCAGTAAGTATTTGGTAAGAAAACAACCGTTACAATCTTATTTACCTTTCTCGTGCTCCTAAGTAAACTCGTCTGACCTTTGATCCGTCCGTGGTCAAAATTGGCCTATATTATTCCACGAACTTGTTCGTGATATAATTAAGTCGCAGGTGGGTAGCATTTTATTTATTGTTTATCTACTTTACTTAAGAATGTATAGGCACAGGAACTTAAGTTCGATCCCTATATAGCCTCAAAAGTTTTGAGTCAAAACCAAAAGCTCACAATGGCATTACGTAGTGATGGTCCGTAATGACATTATAAGCTTTTGGTTTTGAGGCTAAGGACCGAAATTCAAGCTCCTATAGTATAGGTAAACTACGACCTCTGGGTTATCAAAGATTAGGTATGATTCTATTTCTCTGTGCGTGGAAGGGAAATCAGACTGTTGTACCGTTATTTTGAATGCTCATATAATTTAAGGGCCAAACATCTGTCATCGGTAAAGTTATGCTGCATATTTAAGAGGTGAGCCTGACAGGGTTTCGAACCCTCCATTTACAGGCACCAACCTTTTTATGTCCCCTGCATTGTCGCACAGGAAGCATGCTAGCACACACTAACCTGTCGCCTTTCGCTTGGTGCACACTGGGATTGAACCGCCATTTTTATTAAAAATTTATTATACGATCATTGCTTGTATGACTAATGGCTTTACATTCAGAAAATATTGACTGAAAGAAAAATGATAAACTGTCAAAAATTTAATTTTTTGCTATTTTTAACAATAAATTCTGTCACTACAGGAGTGCGAGAATTGAACGTGACTAGCCAAATATCGCTAGTTACCCATGATGCAAAGGGCGAAATGCGAGAGATCTAGATGAGGTATCGTCAGGTCTCGCGAGAATGATGCCCCCTGTATAGAAGAGTGACGACATAAGGTTTTTGATCTGCTCGCGCATGTGCGCGAGTAAGAGAGGTAAAATTTAACGTTGGTCATAACTTTTTATACCAACTTTAGCATTAAATAGCTTGTGATGTGCAAGGTCTACACTGATGAGGGTGGTATAAAATAGTTATACCATGGGTTGTCCACCTGTACGTAAGATAATCCACTCGCTAAAGCTCGTGGATTATCTCCACGTACAGGCGGACAACCAAAGCTCGTGGATTATCTCCACGTACAGGCGGACAACCCATGGTATAACTATTACTTATATGCCTAGAGCTTTGATATTTCACATCTGTATACCATGTGGGAAGTACCAAGTATCTGGCATGCTGGCAGGGAAAATAGAAAACACATGTGTGTTTTTCAAATACAACAGAGGTGACCTCGCATTTCAGGCCATTCTCCGTATCTTTTTTCTTTTCTTTCTTTCTAGATTTACTCTGGTGATATCAGAGGAGAGTTTGGGTAAAACATCAACTTCTGGCTGAGTCATTTAAAGGAGACGGAAACCCTGATGTTTACTATGTTTTATATTAAAGCTCTTTATAAACCATGAATTTTGATACCAGTTTCATCTAAATCGGTTGAAAAACGTAGAAGTTGTGGGCGTTTAATATTTGCAGAAGCGGCCATATTGTAGGATTAGTGATGTCACACAGTAATTGAATATGCGTAATCAAAATAAAAGACAAACCAATGGATTACTTGCAGTTATCTTTAATAAAACATTTTCCTTATGTCTAAAGCTGCATACCTGCTGAAATGCAGGTGCTGTGATAGTATTTATAACTTAAGATTAAGCAGTTGAAAATATTCAGAGAACTAATTAAATATTCAAAATGGCTGCATGTTGGCCATATTGAATTCTTTAGATGCCCATATCTTCCCCATTTTTTAACCGATCTTGAGGACACTTGTATCAAAATTTATGGTTCATAGAGTTCTTTCTGATAAAACATACTTATCATTAGGGTTGCTGTCCCCTTTAAAATAAATAAATAAGCGTACTGAACTCCTCTGTGGTCTCAGTTGCGACCACATACTTGGAGAGAGAATAGTTCTAGGGAACTTTGAAAGAACACGCCAGGGCATGACTGTACACGTATGTCTGTGTCCTACAATACTGGAACTGCTATGTGTCGACCTGGTGAGTTTTGGCTCAAATTCAGATCGACTATTTGCTATTCGTAATAATTCTCGTTACCTACGTGGTCA
Source organism: Loripinus fragilis (assembly GCA_964019695.1). Classification (NCBI taxonomy): domain Eukaryota; kingdom Metazoa; phylum Mollusca; class Bivalvia; order Lucinida; family Lucinidae; genus Loripinus; species Loripinus fragilis. The sequence goes on from OZ026514.1 coordinate 46,550,640, forward strand.
GTGAAGCAGTCTAACTTAGTTCCACAGGGAACGCAGTGGCTCAGTGGTAGCGTGCTTGACTCGAGACCGAGGGGCAGGCCAGCTGAGAGGACTGATCCCCCAGCGCCTTATTAAGAGTTGGTCATTTGGCACAGCTCATCGAGCATGTCCCAAGCACTGCTACATGTAGTTATCTGTCTTCTGTAATCTTCGCCGCCCAATTGTCGAGTGTAGGCTACTTGAAGAGGTTGTATAAACTACATGTATATCAATGTTGTCTGCTTCAAATAAGCTCGAAACCAATATTTCTCTTTCTTTTAATACTGGCACGATCAAATTATGATCATTACGCCAGGGAGTGCGATTTTGGAATTTTGAAGAAAAATAATTTTTCGGCTGTGTTTTAACTAGCGGCAAAAACACAATCAGATTGGGATAGTTTGTTTCACTTTTAGTAAAATAAAAGTTTTCAAAATCACTTATTTTTGGTGTAGACTGTTTGTTTGATATATCATACATATGACCTTAAAGGGATTTTGATTGGATTTCTCCATCTTTAAAATATTAAGCTTTTACCATGATAAGAGTCAGAGGGCTACGGTCACTACCATATAAAAGTATAACATGTATAAAACTCCTAATAAATAGTGTAACATTATATTTTGCAAGTTAAATACTTAATCCTTGTCAGTACCTTAATATTTCACACAATTTTCAAAAATTAAGTACTTGTTTTAGAAATTAAATGAAACCGAAAAATGTACATTTTTTTATTCTACTCTTTTGTAAAAAGGATATCTTTACTCACCGGCTAGCTATGCTGAGAAATTTCTTTCTGATACTAAAAGTTCAATGCTAGTGGGTGCCTAGGTAGATTGTCTTAAGGTCTTGCGTAAACTGATTGTAACTTCTAGTCTATTTTAGGCTGTTTACACCTAGTTTGCTAACATTTCATAGGCTAATGCAGAAAATTAGAAGTATAAATATCTTATACATGTATGTATACATATTCAGTTAGTAATGTATTACTGTTATTTAAGTGAATTACTACACTTGAATGCTGATGCAACAAATAAACAGTTGTTTAAATTTTAAATGTCAATAGCCAGTAAAATGTAACATTTAAACAATTTACAGGTGAGAAAGCTTTATTTAGAAAACATTTCATTTTCTGTACAGCTAGATGATAAATGTAGAAATTTTACACTTTGAGCTTCAGGCAATCATTCAACAACAAGAGCTATTTTTCTGGGTATTGACTCATTTCTGATAACTTCTGCTTCAGTCTATGTTTGGTTTAAAAGTTGAGACATTGTGGATAGTAAGACTGAATTTGTCAGGCAGCAATATTATACCGATTTTACAGTCAAATACATTTTCATAAGAGTAACATGCAAGCCAAATAACAGTGTTCATGGGCCTTTTAAATAACCTTAGTGGATAGTTAAAGGGGCTAGACATCCAAGCTATCAGAAATTGGCGGTATTAGTGCATATCAAACTGAGGGGCAAGGAGATTAGAACTTGTCAGCCACAGTTATGCCTATGTGCCTCTCAGATAGGTTTTAGGGATGGGATAAGTGGTCAATTAATATTATTTATTTTCAGAAATATGTCATAGAGCATATCAAATTACAAGATCATATAAAGTAGACTATTATAATTCATATATTAATTTTAAACTTCTGATCTTAATGAGTTTGGCGAGGGCCTGAGTTGTTTTTCAGAAGTGTTGTATATATATCAAGTTTAATAGAGGCATTGTAATAACATGAAAGTAAAATAAATTATTTGTGTCGGGAGCAGACTTTGTAGCTTAAACTGTATGCATTTAATATGTTCCTACATGAATCTCTAACGGGTATACCATTTTCAATCATCTTAGTCACATAAACAAGTATATATATATATATATATATATATATATATATATATACCTTCTAAAATTATCAATATATCTCTCCAAGGGGGAGGAAACTTTTGAGTGTTCGCAAGGTTTCCATTCCAATCTAAGTTCATTCAAGGGAAATAGCTCAAATATGTACGCCCTGGTCTAAAAAAATTGAGTAGTCGAGGTATGAGCCCTAGGACAGATTTTATAATTTGTGACCTTGAACTTTGTAATTAACATGCCATAGGCAATCAGTTTGGTCAATATGAACATCCTCTGTCAAAAACTAAATAATTTTGTACGCACAAAACTGACTGACAGACGGGGGCGGATGGTCGAAAGAGCGGACAAATAAAATTGTTAAAATACTTTGACAAACACCACGACGATGCGTTAAGGATTTTCATTATACGATACTGCATTTTTTTAGTCGTATTAATTTCTGGCTCTAAATAAGTGACACATGTGATTCAGTTGCAAAACAAAGCAGTTTTGCACTCTTGCCCTCTAGACATCAACGTGTGACAAATGTGGTTTTATGACACATGAAAAATCGACTTCGTTCACATTTGTCTCACCAATGTGAGGCGAATGTGTTTGGACTCCTCAACACATTCTTCACAAGTGTGAGCAATGTGATCACATTCGTTACACGTGCGAGTGATCTGTGACAAATGTAGCCTTTCAAAGCCCTCCAGTGGTTTCATTACTGACCATTTCAAGGCGGTGTTTCTATTGTGGATCATTTTTGCTATTTGTCTTTCTCGTTTGTCTTTAACATACTGTCTTGTATGCTCCTTGCAACCTGTGAACACCTGCTGGGAAGGGCCGACCTCTTGGCCCTCTTCTGTGTGATGTGTTTGTTCGTCACTTTCTCATGGGTGTCCTAGGTCAGTTGTGGTACTTGATTGTATCGATTCCTAATTTTTACCTTCTTCTTTACTTCCCTTCTGCATATAGAAATAAGAACCAACGCCCTTTAATCCGATTCCTATTTAAAGACAAGCTGAAATATGTATAATGAAAAATATTAATAAATGGAGAAATATATACATGGTAAGGAGTATTTACCTTTATTTGTTTCCAGCTTCCGTATGACACAATACTTTAAAGCCAAACAGTTTCGGAAGATTTCGCAAGTATCTATATCAAACAATCAAATGATCCAATTCCGCTTGCGTTACTCACAACAGCCAAAGCTTAAAAAAGACAATTGGACAAGGAAGTCAGGGTAGCATATATACCTGATAGCAAAAGAAACGCAGAATTTTCATCACTTATTTAAAATTTGAAGGTAAGTTTAAAAATTACCCTTAACAAGATTAATACTAGTAAGGGTAGGATATATGTAGAACTTTTCGATGCTGTTGTTTAGATAGCAATGAACATGATGAATGTTTCTTCAAATTTTGCGAAAAAATAAAAGAAATATTGCAAAAATATGGTAATATTAACACATTATAAGTAAACTGTCAAATTATAAAGCTTAAGCTTAGCCAGTATTACCCATAGACATTTACATGAACTCGCCTATGGCTTCATTTCTTACATACGCACTAATCGCAGCGCAATCCTTCAAACATATTTCAAACTTATTCCACTAATGGGCATTAATTGTAATTTCACAACAACCTGACATGAAATTTCTCACACTGGATCAAATCGAGAATCCCTGTCTTCGAGGGTTTGCGAAAAACAAATGTGCAGATCAGCCTGCGTGTCCGTCCAGTCTGATCAGCGGATTTGTTATCGCGTATTGGAAAGTATCTAGACTGTGATATAAATAAAGAAAACTACTAATACTTTTTAATTTTCTAGCTAGTCTCTGTAGCTAAGCAACCTGGTTTGAATCTTTCTTTGTCAGAAACCTCAAAGACAGATTTCCACCAGTCGTTGCCCATATATCACGATGGTCTCTTGCAACGATAAATTACAGTAAAAAAGTCTCACAATTATTTATTTACGCAAAGACAATGAAATTACCGTCAAGATCAGATATTTAACATTCGGTATTCTATTCATACTTTAATATTGCATAAATATAAGGTGATTTTGGGTAACTGATGTCGTGATAACCTGTGGCCTAGACCAATTGTTTTATCAAATTTAGCAATAAAATATGCTTATGCTTAGCTTAAACTCGTATGACACGCAATGCAATAGATTATTTCTCTATACTATCAACAAATCTTGGCCTTCTTTCTTACTTTGCAATGACATTCTTTGCGAGATAAACATACTTGGTTTCTTTTGAAGAGTATTGAACAAAGGCCGCATATATAGTTATTTATGATTGAAGACAATATCGATATTGAGTAAAATGCTATACTTTGAAAACGCATCACCCAGATTAAATCCTTTATTTAAAAAAACCTGAGAACGACAGCGAGATAATTGTTATTGCATATCATAGTCGGACCAGCTTGTAGTGTCCTAGAAAATTCATGGTTTTAAATTTACTTTAAGGTTTTGAAAAAGTATCCGTTTGAAGACAGGGGTGGTCGATTTTGTAGGACATAAATTCAGCTGCAAGTTAACATGCGATAGTTTTGATTCCTGACTCAACAGATTTGCGTCCTTTGCTTCTTTCACGATTGCACATTCTTGCATAGATTTCTATTCGTATAGCTGTTTACACCCATTGTCAAATGAACGAAAATCCATGTTCAAATCAGGAGATTCTCGTGCTGTTTGAACATGGGTCTGTACTTGAAAATACTTAAAATGAGCCCTGCATTATTTGCATGACGTTATATACGGAAAACATTGCGGACCAGACTGATCATTTCGCCGATGTTTTTGTTCGCGAAAACGTTGCGTAAGGTTATGACGTTATGGCGACGTTATGACATTCGAAAGTACACAGCCGACGCCATTTTGTTTAGAGAAATCCAGTGTAAGAAATGGACAATTTACTGTTTTAGCAGCGTTTTCAGTGCGAATTGGGCTGGAATAAGGTAAACTATGCAAGAATAACGATCACACATGTTTGTTTCATTGCATTAACACTTGCCGGGTCCCTCGGATGATGTTGAACACTCGGCCTATCGGCCTCGTGTTCAAACAGCATCCTCGGGACCCGGCAAATGTTAATGCATGAAAAAACATGTGTGATCCCTATATTCATCAATGAACGATTTGAAATAAATTGACAGTTCGGTATGCTCAATTTTTCGTAATTTTTACGACGTTATTGATCACATGACAGCAGATCTCCTGCCATGATTTACATAAAAACGTCTTTCCCACATGACTGTCAGTGTATGTAATCAATATCAGTAATGAAAGCGTGCATAAAGGTAACTTATGGAGATGTTTCTAAAGAGGAGCTATAATATATAGGAAAAAATCATTACAATTTTATAAGCGTTTGGTCAGAAATAATGAGTTTAAAAAGTGACCAATTAGAACTTGATTTTACAAGGCCGTCGTCGCCGGTCCGGCAGGGCGGCGAGCGCCGGACCACTTTTTGGGCCGAGTATGCTTTCCGCCGTGTCCCTTTTTTCTTGTTTCGGCTTATTTTACATTTTACCTCTGATTCTATTCAACATGTTCAATCTGCCATAATTTATTGATGCAATTATCAATAACGCTCGTTGCACGTGCATCATTATACCGACCTAGCCAAGGTGTGAAAACAATGAACAATTATTATGACACTCGCTTGATTAATTTCATAATCGGACGGCCTTAACTTATGGAGCGTGTCGAGAGAAAACCGAACTTAGCCGCATGCGAACATCAAAGGCGCAGACCAGCCTACACATCCGCATAGTCTGATCGGCGGCTTTGTTGTTCGCTCCCAGGAAAGTATAATTTATAAACTTGCTCCACGCAAAATTTCAGCATTCTAGCTAATCTCTTTATGGTCTGAAAGCATGAAAACAGGTCTTCTCGTTGAGGTCCAGGTAATTTCTACGATCCAGTTTCATTTCCAACAATATAATCAACATGTCGAGCGACATGTTTTGACTTTACATATATGAGCATCGTGAGCCTGTGTTGTTACAATGCATTCCGTTACGGACATACATGTCCCACCTATTCCAATTCAGCCCAAGACTTTTCGGTTCCACCAATACAACGTGCATTCGACTTTAAGAAGCATGAGCAGAGATGTGTTTAGCCGTCGTGGTTCGGCAGTAGGCCCTGGCTCCATTACGATGAAGCCAACGATCTCATGTTATGCCTACCGAAGCCAAAATCTAGATGAAGCTTGAAAAGACGCTAGACTAAGTGTACATCTTTTCGAAAACACGACTCTTTGAATTACCACCAAGGATCAGTGCTAAAAGTACTTTGCCAAAATCTGCGGGTACATAGATGAAATAATGTCAAAGAAACATGCTGAAGAAAAAAGTAAAATAACTTGTGACTGTCTGAAAACAATTTTGTCCAGCATTTGGTTTCTCATGCGACAAGAAATATCTTTTCTAGCAAAAGATTGTAAAATCCGGTCCCAAACGCATAAAACCCCATTAAAAACGCACATAGAAGCGCTCAAAATTCAAAAATTTTCTCGGGGGAGGCCGCCCAAGCCCCCCTTACGAGAGGGGGAATAATCCCCCTCTTAATAATCCCCCTCTCGTGCCCTCCCCCTCTCGTGCCTTCGGCACTCGATCGGTGCATCCGCCGGACCACTTTTAAATACGCGGCGATGGCCCTGTTTTAGTATACATTAAGGAGCAAAACATATACAATTATGTAAACAAAATTGAATGCCATCATGGTGAAAAAAATGGTCAAAGTTACGGGGTTTTTCCCCACATTTTCATACGGGGAAAACCCCCCTTTTTAAATAAACATAAAAGCTTGATTAAGAAATAAGTTTGTTTGATCGTAATAATTGCAGAAAATGAAAAAGACAGCTTAATTCCATACTTTTATTTCCCCTGCAGGGGTTTTCCCCCACAATCTGAAATGGGGGAAAAACCGGCAGGGTTTTTAACTAAAAAAATAAAGTCGTTTTTCTTACATTGCATTCCATAAAATGACAAAAAAGAGCGAATTTAATTATTTAACATCATTTGAAACCAGTAAAGCAAAAACAATAATCCCAGCAGGGTTTTTTCCCCGTGGGGTTTTTCCCCCACAATTTGAAATGGGGAAAAACCCTGTGGGTTTTTTGTTTTTTTTTTCTAAATAAAGTTTTTTTTCCATTGCATTTAAACAAACAAAACAGAATGCAAATTTGATAATTTATCATCATTGGATGCCTCCAAAGCAAAAACAAAATTCCCCGCAGGGTTTTACCCATGCGGGTTTTTTTTCTCACAAAATTGGATGGGAGAAAAAACCTGTGGGGTTTTCATAAAAAATTAATATGACCTAATTTTTTATTAAGTGCTATCAGTTTTACGGTAAGAGATGTCCTTTGAAGCAATTTTTTTCAATGGACAACGAACATCAATCATCACAATAGCTCAACTTGAGGCTTTCACTCAGGTGAGCTAAATAAGAATGCAAAGAGTACAGGTCTAGTATGTGAGCAAGCAAGTATCGTTTATTTTTGTCTCAGCAGTGAATAAAGTAAAACATATCTTACATATAAAACACATGAGTATATATTATACATTGACATTCTAATTGAATTGTGAGAGACAGTAAGAATTTAAGTTCTTCAACATGTACATGTACCTGCCATGGGAAAAACTCTCACAGAGTTGAGGTTAGCCTTATATTTAAACTACAAAGGTTGACAAACTTAAATATGCATTACACATGAACCAGCATCGACCCTCGCTGATGGCAAATTGTACAGCCAGATTTTCTCAAGATATAGTTCGTGAATCGATCCCTAATATTCACCCACATCATATACACAAACACACACGCATAGCAAACAACAGCTCAGTTCTATGAACACCTGTATCTGTGCTGGTGGGTATGAAACTCACACACACCAAGCTCAAAACACAGCTTTCGGATTCTTATATATATATATATATATATATATATATATATATATATATATATATATATATATATATATATATATATATATATATATATATATATATATATATATATATATGTCACATGATATAGTGGGTACTGGACAAGATTTTGTGCGACCTTGACCACAAGATCAAAGAATGTATCTTATAAATGCATCTCCTCATAAGCCGTTGGAGATTCAAACTTTACAGGTGCATAGGTCACATGAGGTAGAGGGTACTGGGCAAGGTTTTATGTGACTTTGGCGCGGAGGTCAAGAAATGTGTTGTCTTGTAAATGCATCTCCTCCTCAACCATTGGACGCAGCAACTTTAAACTTTGCAGGGGCATAGGTCACATAATGTAGAGGGTACTTCAAGGTCAAATAATATATTTTCTTGTAAATGTATCTCCTCCTTAACCGTTGGACGCAGCATCTTCAAACTTTGCAGGTGCATAGGTCACATGATATAAAGGGTACTGGGCAATGTGTTTTTTTATTGACACAGACTCTCAACGTCAAGGTAAAAAAAAAAATTCTTGTAAATGCATCTCCTTCTAAATCGTTGGTCGTAGCAACTTTCAACTTTGCAGGTGCATCGGTCACATAATGTAGATGGTACTGGGCAAGATTCTGCGTTACCTTGACCCCACGGTTAAATAATGTATTTTATATATGCATCTCCTCATAAACCTTTGGCCGTTGCAACTTCAAACTTTGCAGGTGCAGAAGTCACATGATGCAGAGGGTACTGGACAATGTTTTATGTGACTTTGGCCCCAGGTCACGGTCCGATAATGTATTTCTCCTCCTTAACCATTGGGTGCAGCAACTTCAAACTTTGCAGGTACATAGGTGGTACTGGGCAATTGACTCCCAAGGCCAAGGTCAAATAATGTTTCATTCTTGTAAATGCATCTTCCCCTTAACCATTGGACGTAGCAACTTCAAACTTTGCAGGTGCATAGAATACATGATGTAGAGGATACTGGGCAGCGTTTTTGTTATCTTTGACACAATTGTAAAGGTCAAAGAATGTTATTTCTTGTTAACGCATCTTGTCCTCCTAAACTGTTGGACGTAGCAACTTCAAACTTTGCATGTGCATTGACCATATTATGTAGAGGGTCTTGGGCTATCTTTCGTAAGATTTAATAGCGTTTGTTTGTTTGTTCATTTGCCCTAGTCATAGAGGCAACGTTTTTGGGGGTTTAAAATTATAGCATAAAGGCACTTTGGTGAAAAGTGTTCATATTAGTACTGTGATAGCAGATAAAGGTCTAGTTTAAAACAGTACCAATCTTGTCACAGACTAAGTTTGACTTGATTGAATTTGACAATATTTTGCATATGCATTGATATTGACAGGATCTGAGTTGTGATCGTTATGTGTCGATCTTCGAAATTTATAATAGAATTATGACCTTTGACTCATGTCAGAATTTTGTTTTCCCTCATAATCTTAAGAATGAATTGATTACATTTAATAAGATTTTGCATATGCATTCACATTGGCAATATCTAGGTATGGAATATATGTTGAATAAAATTAAAAAACAACACACACACAAAAACGCCAACAACTATGACGTTTGACTTGCAAGAATAACACTCAAGTAATAATGGCTAAAATTTGACAGAACGGTTGCTACGAAAGACCAGTGGTGACTTCATATTTCAAACATCACAGTTCACAGTTCATACTTCACACTTCATAGTTTTTTTAAATGAAAAAGTTATGTAATGTAAGGAAGGCAAGTTCACACTTCAGACTTCACACTTCATAGTTACTTCACACTTCAAAGTTAATACTTAACAATTTCCAATCTTTAAACACACGACTGTGACGTATTACTAATAAAAAGTGTGTGTTGTTGTTTGGTTACGTTTTATTGCATATTGTTAAATGCAAATTGCTAAACTCCAGCTGTTAAGTTTTTAGAACTAATTTTTCGCAATAACTTGTATGTCTCAATTTTAGCAAAATGTGTTTGCGATGAAAGTTGAAGAGGAGAATTTCCGCCAACTTCTCCAAAATGTCTTGTGCTTGTGGCGCAAACAGATTTTTGTGTACATGTATATAGATGAAGAATTTGCAATAAATTAGATTCGTCCTAAATTTCTAAGTCTTTTATTGACAGGGCGTGACAGAAAAGGGTAGTTTCAAAAAATATTCGGAAGCGTTGCGTATTCCGTTCTTCAAAGGCTCTGCATTATGCTTAGTTCACACCAACCGCGCTTTGATGGTGCTTTAAAGCGGCGTGCAAAGCGGCACCAAAGCGTAGCAAAGCTTGATTAAAGCGGCAGGGTCATAATAGATCGTGGGAAAGCTTGGATTAAAGCGGGACATTCGGCAAGAGCGCCAAATTTTTTTAAACTGTTTAAAAAGTTTGGGCGCTCTGTCACGAATTGATTAAAGCGCCGAGAGCGTATCAAAGCTTAACAAAGCGTAACAAAGCTCAGCAAAGCTTAACTCAAATCGTAGGAAAGCTTAACAGAGCTTGGTTCAAAGCGGGGACCCCAGTCTTCACGGTCTGTCACCATTTGACACGCTTCGTTAAGATGTCTCAAGATTTGCTACGATCTGGCATGAAGATCTGACACGAGGTCAGACGCTTTCATCAAGATCTGACAGGCTTTGTTACGCTTTCATGAAGGACTCTCACGCTTTCACACGAATTGAGACGCTTTGATCAAGGATTGACGCGTTTTGTTAGGCTTTGTTACGCTTGGCAAGCTTCCTCACGCTCTCTTACGCTATTTCACGCTCTCCTCCGCCTCAAGGGTTAGGATGTAGTTATACAACAGGGAGACAAACATCATGTCTTCTTCAGATAGATCATGCTCTGTTACATCTGGAATTTCTGGATCTTGTTGTTCTGCCATCGTGTTCTGGAATCAAAGATGCAATGATTTTGTGGATCGGCTGCTACATCTTTATTTATAGCTCTGGATCAAAAGCGGCATGAAATCGGCGATCTCCACATTTTCCAATGCGTAACAGAGCTTAACAGAGCGTAACAATGCACAACAGAGCTTGATAATCGTATCAGAGCCTGATTTAAAGCGTGATAATCGCATCAAAGCGTAATAAAGCTTATCAAAGCGTGATTTCAAGCGTAACATAGCCGCATCAAAGTGGGATCAAATCGTGAGGAAACGTAACAAGTCGGGCAATAATTCGTCCCCCAATTCGTATCAGAGCTTATCAGAGCGTAACATTACTTAGGAGATCGTGATATTTTTGGAAAAGTAAACAAAAATGACGGCGCTTTGCTTGCTGATTTAAAGGCGCGGCATTCGCCGTTGGTGTGAACCAGATATTAACATATTCAGAATGTACCGTGCATATGCAGAATCAGCTTAAAGCAGGCTCATTTGTAGGAACAAAGGCTGGGTTATCGCATGGCGTGCATTTTTCTCTTATGCACGTGCTATGGAATAAACGGTTTTAGACGACCCTTCTAGCTTAACGTACGAGCGAATCAGGCGCGATTTCTATTATATAACAAGCCATCCATCGCTTTAGTAATTGAATTAGGGCGGTGCAATGTAAATTTTTGACTGACATCTTGGACTTGGTTTATTTGCGCTTTGTTTAAAATGTTCGAAGAGTGCATCTAAGCACAACGAAACCTGCAGCATTTAGAATGTTGGAACCGTTTGGAGAAGTTGGCGGAGATGTTCCTGAATACTTTTCATTGGAACACATTTTGCTAAAATTAAAGATAAAAAGTTGCGAAAAATTAGTTCTAAAAAACTTAACAGCTGGAGTTCAGTTACCAATTGCCTACTATCGTTACCGTTGTCATTATATTTGTTAAATACATAATGCAAAGCAATATTTCGATGTCACTGTTTGAAACTTCATAAAGCAGAACTGCATCTGCCTCTAAATACAGTCAAAGATACATAATTGATGTTTGCCTAAAACTTTTCCATAAATAAGAGCTGGGTTATCTTTTGGCAAGACCAATAAGAGGTTAATTACATGGATCATAAAATTTATGATCCATGTTAATTAGCAAATAGTTATTATCTTTGTTCATTCTACAATATCCATTAAAATGGACCATAAAACCAATACACCCCATTTGTATAATTAGTAATGCACCACCGTCATGTGTTTAAAGATTAGAAACTGTTGAACTGTGAAGTGTGAACTTTGAACAGAAGTGTGAAGTGTGAAGTAGGAAGTTCGAACTGTGAAGTAGGAACTGTGAAGTGTGAAGTTTGAAATATCACATTCTGTTGTCTTAAATAACCCCTTTTTAAAAAAAAACAGCATAAAAAAAAAAGAGCAGCAACAACTATGAAGTGTGAAGTTGGAACCCGGCGGTCTTTCGTACGTATGCATTGTTTATCTATTGTACGTATCTATTGTTTATGTTTGTTGCATTCTTCGTATAGATAATAAATACCATCGACAGACAATGTCAAAATCGACTGGCTAACACTTGAGTTATTGCCCTTAACTTAGAATAGGCAATTATAATGCAACAGCTGTTATATTGACTTTTTTGTATAGCGAATTTCACATTTCCCCTATGCTATTACACACTGGTAAATGTATACGTCGATTTGGTGGTATTTACGCGTATTGCCAGTACTTCATAGACCGGAAGTGGTAGATATTGGTGTTAATACTATATAGTTAAAACATGGCATATGCCTAAAGGACTATATACTTCAATCATTTTTAAGTATTCAGAATGTGCATCGCGATTTATGTAAGCATTTAGCAATAGATTCGAGTACCGATCATCCAGATCGGTACTCGATTCTATTCCTAAATGCTTACATAAATCGTCATGAGCATTCCAAATACTTAAAAATGATCAAATTCTATAGTCCTTTAGGCATATGGCATGTTTTTCTATATAGTATTAACACCAATATCTACCACTTCTGGTCTGAAGTACCGGCAATACGCGTAAATACCACCAAATCGACGTATACATTTACCAGTGTGTATTATATCTGACAACTTCTCACTATGTGCCATGGTTGCCAATGTTTGAATTTCAAAGTTTACCCATAGCCGGTTTCAAATTTCAATCATTTAAATTGTCAATATTTTAACCAAATCTATCAAGCGGCCAGAGGAAACATAAATATGAAACATATTAAACGGGATTTCAGTTTTGATCCCCCGGTTGTACATAGGAGGTATAGCTGAGGCCAAAATTCAACCTTTTCAGAATATGGTCATGTTGCATATCAAATTCAAGGGAAAGACGCATACAGTAACATGGAAGCAAATATGTGCTGTCATATTCAAGAGTTTCATAAAAATACACCTTATCCTTTTGCTTAAACGACCCCCTGGCAGGTTTAAATTTCACGAGGTTTTTGGATAATTTAAACTCAGTGTTAGCCAAAACTGGTTTTATGCAATCCATCGGTTCAAAGGCTTAACCTGAGACTTGTTTTATACAATCGACGACCATAATCTCAAGTTTAAGCGCTAATGTTAACCAGAGACTTGTTAAACCTGACTTTATGCAATCGACGGCTGCTAACCTCGAGTTTAAACTCAAGGTAATCTTTGAACTTTTTTCATGCAATCATCCCATAAGGTTTGAATCAAGAACTGTATTTTTGTGTACTTGAGCTTTTATAAGTAATCGAAATTTCATGCTCAGTGAGTTGAGTATGAAAACGTTTTATTACCTTGAGCCCTGTAGTTCAACTAGAGAGCTGCTCCTGCATGCAAAACCGAAGCATTTTAGCATATTGCATACATACCAAAGAGGCCCTTCGAGGGGTTTTGGGGAACAGGGGGAAAAGGGTAATTATTTCAGGGGAACATAGGCCAAATTTTGAGGGGAGCAAAGACAATATTGGGGAACAGGGAACAAAAGAAAACAAATTTTCATTTTTGTGGGGAACAAGCCAATTTATTTCAGGGAATAAGCCAGTTTATTTCAGGGAAACAAGGGAACAGGTACACCCCCTGGGAGGGCCTCATCAAATCTCAGGAACTGACTCATTATAATATTATTATCCCTGAAACAATTAATAGAAACTCTCAGCTCACGTTTAATACAGGTGATTATCAAGTTGCAGACAAATGGTTTGATCACGGGTGGGCATCAGCGGAACTACCGCGAAATCGCGTAAACGTAAATGTGTTCCTTCGTCACATCCGAGACCTTTCGCGGTAGTGGCATCGTCACGGAAAAGCCAAACAAAGGTAGGTAGTCTCGCTTGTTTTGATTTTTTGTAAAAGAATGAGCTTACTATGTAAAAATCCGGCAATGCTTTTCCATGAAGAAATGGTTTACCTTGCTAAACAGGCCAAACGCGATGTTGAATAAAGCTTTGCTTTGAGATGAGAACCGTAACCAAATCGAACCTAGAACGGGATTTCTTCAGTTTTATGTCAAAACGAAGAAAGTATGCAGATGTTTTGCCAGTTTAAGCTCAGAACGAGAGCATTTTACACATGGCATGTACATGACAGCCCTTATTCGTCCTTTGGACGTAAAAAAATCGAACCGATCATGTTCTATGACGAAATAAATGCCAAAGTTTTCAGTCGCAGTATCGCCTTCGCCATCGCGGAAGTTGTAACGTCACGCTCTAGTGCCTTCGAGTATACCATGTCAGTACATGCAGGCGCGGAGAGAAATGTGTATAATATTGTAGTATCTTCTGAAAAAACCCAAACCACCACCAATCCAACTGAAACGCTGCTCCCCGTGTACAAACTAGCACACTTACCCCTGTCCCACCCAAGTCCTCACCTCATGACCCCCACAACCTTTAGCTCAGCCTTTTGCGCAGATGCACTACATATGTAAGTATCAGGTCTCGTCTACCGGCCCAAATATAATTGAAGTGTATATCATTAATCTACATGGAGATATGTGTCAGTACATGATATTTTGTCACTTATCGCATGTGCCACTACTCAGATTAGCTTGCGCACTTTTAAAGTTTCACCATAACTTTCATGTACTGACACACATCTCCATGTATGATAATAATGACTTAGGCTTCCACAGTTTAACTTTTTCAAAATTTCCCATTTAAATGCAATAGGAAGCAAGTTTGACCTGGAGGTTAAGTAGGTCAATGTCAACCTAGGATCATCATTGAACAAACTTGGTAGGTCCAATGCTACATACCGAATCCAAAGGGCATCAGCCTTCTGGTTCTGGAGAAGAAGGTTTTTAAAGGGTTATTACCATATATGGACGTGGCGGCCATCTTGGTCATGTGACCAGGACCATTTGAACAAAGTTTCGTTCCCGCATCCAAAGGCGTATCCATATGAAATTTGAGTTTACTGGCCCAGTTAATTTAACTGGCCCAGTTGTTTCAGAGATGATGTTTGAAAATGTTGATGTATTTACGGACGGATGACGGAGTGACTGGTATACTATTAGCTCACCCATTAACCCATAAATCAATTTACCATGTAAATGGCAAAAGAAGAAGACTCCAAATGATGGATGAACTTGTTTTATGAGAATTCAAGAAAAAGAAGCAAACTATATCCATAGAAGAATCAATAAAAATGCAAATAAAATTTGTTAAAGTGAATAGCAGGAAATTAGTTATTCTGTTTAGGCCAGATTTTTTTTATTAGTTGAATTACGAGATTTTTTTTCAGATCTAGGGTCGGGGGGACGAAAAAAAATAAATAAAAAAGCTCTGAAAATGACCAGTTGACTTGTCATTTTCAGAGCTTTTTTTTTTTTCAGAGCTTTTTTTTTCTCTTTAATATCTCCAGAAAAACAGTAAAACTAGTAAGGTAATCTTTAAATATTTCATCATTTTCCTAAAAATCTGGAAAGGACAATCACTTTTAACAGTGTCATTCTCAAAAATGCACAGACAGAACCTCAAAAATATTTTTTTTTTCAACCAAACAATTAATATTTAGAGTCGGCGGATAAAATAAAAAAAAATAGAAATTAAATTTTATTTTTTTCCTACTTTCCCGAAAATTACAGTAGGAGGGTTCGTAAATAAACTAATAAAAAAATTCTTGCCTTAGGCCTATGCCTGCTTATTTAGGGATTAGGCTTGCATTTTAGATGCACTTGCTTTCAATGTTGCCATCCCCTTTAAAACATTAATGAGACGCGGCATGTGATTTCCAACAATGTGGCATTTTGACAAGTGTAGACTCATACGAGCCTTTGCAGCCTCCTTTTAAGCTTAGGAGTTCCAAAAGATATTCGGTCAGTAGCCTAACGCTAAAAGAACATTTAAGCGACTAGCAAAGGCTCTGATCAGACTGCGTGCATGCGCAGGCTGGTCTGAGCCTTTGCTGGTCGCTCATACCACATTATTGGAAATCTCATTTCGTGACTCATTTATGACTAGAGCACCTGAAGGTCCCGAGGCACTCACCTGATCTCCTTAATAATGTTAAAATAGGTCAAGGTCAACTGCAGCTTATAATGAAACAAATTTTGTTTATCCATATATGGGGGTTGCAGCCATTTTGGTCAAGCCACCTAAACAATCTAAGGAATAATCCACCAAACAGCCAAAAAAATGTTTAGATAGGTGTGTGGCGGTCCAAATGAGTGGCTTTGGATAAAAGGTCACAGGTCAGCTTGACATTTGGTACTTAATATAAAACCAATGTCTCATTAAGTTTAACATTTCTCACAAGTATTATGATTTCAGCTTAAACAGTTATAGAAAAAAGAACATTTTAAATCAAATTTGACCTTGCCATAAAGTAGGTCAAGGTCAACCTAGATTCATCATTTGTTGGTAGGGCCCACATCCCCATTGCTACATACCAAGTCCCAAAGCCAATTAGGCTTTTTGGTTCCAGAGAAGAAGATATTTAAAGAGTTTTTAACATATATGGGCGTGGTGGCCACCTTAGTCATGTGACCATAACAATTTGCATAAATTTTGGCTAACCAATCATAAGGATTTGTCATATGAAACTTGATTTCAATTAGCCAAGTGGTTTCTGAGAAAATTATGTTTTAATATGTTGATGGGACTCCAATATGAGCGAACTAGGCTTAAAAGTCAACCTTGACCTTTGAAACGTATTTATAGACACTAGATTGAACAAGTGAGAATAATTACTTTGACTTCCACAGTATTCAAAAAAACAACTTTACAAAAAATTTCCCATTTAAATGCATTAGGAAGCAAATTTGACCTTAGCATTAAGTAGGTCAAGGTCATCTTGGGATCATCATTTGAACAAACTTGGTTGGCCTCACATCCTCAATGCTACATACCAAGTCTCAACGTCACTGGTCTTCTGGTTCTGGAGAAGAAGATTTTCAAAGGTTTTTTCCAATATATGGACGTGGCGTTCATTTTGGTCATGTGACCTTAATAGTTTGTATACATTTTGGATAATTTATCATAAGGAGTCTTCACATGAAATTTGAGTTCAATTGGACCGATGGTTTGTGAGAAAAATATGTTTTAATATATTGATGAGACTCCAATATGAGCCACCTAAGCTGGAAGGTCAAAGGTCAACCTTGACCTTTGGAACTTATTTGTAGCCATTGTCTCATTAGGTTAAATAATCAAGTGAGAATAATGAATAAGGCTTCCACAGTTTCAAAAAACTCTACTTTTCAAAAACAAGTAGCCCAATGGGCGACGATCGCTCACCTGGGAGCCAGCATAATGTTTGGAGATACCATAATTGATGATGCTCAAAGGCAGGTAACTCTGAGCTTGAAACAGTGACCAGGAACTAATTAAAAAAAACATAAGATATTATGCCAGTCCTGATTATCTGCAAGTTTTAAAAAGATCTGAAATGGTGAAAGTGTATTTTCAGATGCTCAAGGACAGCTAACTCTGTTGTCAGTGATGGGTCTGACCAATCCAATCTTTAATGTATGTCCTGATAACCTACAAGGATGAACAAAATCAAATGAAAAATGAAGGCGCAAGAGTGGTCACAACATTATACACTACAGATTTATTTTAGACGCTCAAGCGCAGCTAACTCTGTAATTGGTGATTGGTTGTAGCTGATAATCTATCTCATTGAAGCTTTTATGGGTGTCCTTGTTACCTGCAAGAATGAGGAAGATCCATTCAAAAATGAGGGTGCTAGAGTGGTCACAAAAGATCTCCCATTGTAAGTCCATGCAGATTTTTTATAACACTCAAGGGTAGTTAACCCAACAGTCTGAGGTTAGTTCTACTTAAAGTTCAAACTCATCCAAGTTTTATGGTTGTCCTTGTTACATGAAAGAATGAAGTAGATCAAATAAAAAATGAAGGCGCTAGAGTGGTCACACAACATTATCCATCACTTTTTAAGATGATCAAGGGGAGCTAACTCCATAATAGGTAATGGGATCTTGACGAAATTCAAACTCATTCAAGCTTTTATAGTTGTCCTTCTTATCTGCAAGAATAAAGAAGATCCATTCAAAATTGAAAGCACTAGAGTGGTCATTATAAGTCTATGGGGATTTTTCCAAACCCTCAAGGGCAGCTAACTCAAAAGTCCATGGTCGGATCCTGCAGAATTTCAATCTCATCCAAGCTTTTATGTTTGTTCTTATAAGATGAAAGAATGAAGAAGATCCAATCAAAAATGTAGACGCTAGAGCGGTCGCAACATTATCCATCAATTTTTAAGATGCCCAAGGGGAGCTAACTCCAAAACAGGTGATGGAATCTTAAAGAAATTCAGACTCATCCAAGCTTTATTAGTTGTCCTAATTGTATGCAAGATTGAAGAAGATCCATCCAAAAATGAAGGTACTAGAGTGGTCACAATATTTCTCCCATTATAAGTCTATGGGGATTTTTTCAGACGCTCAAGGGCAGGTAACTCATAAGTCCCAGGTCGGATCTGGCTGAATTTCAAACTCATCTGAGATATTATGGGTTTACTTGTTGCCTGCAAGAATGAAGAAGATCCAATGAAAAATGAAGGAGCTAGAGTGGTCACAACATTATTCATTAATTTTCAAGATGCTCAAGGGGAGCTAACTCCAAAATAGGTGATGGGATCTTGACGAAATTCAAACTCATCCAAGCTTTAATTGTTGTCCTAATTGTATGCAAGAATGAAGAAGATCCATTTTAAATTGAAAGCACTAGAGTGGTCACAACATTTCTCCAATTATAAGTCTATGGGGATCATTCAAACGCTCAAGGGCAGGTAACTCATAAGTCCCAGGTCAGATCCTACTGAATTTCGAACCCATACAAGATATTATGGGTTTCTTTGTTGCCTGCAAGAATGAAGAAGATCAAATCAAAGATGAAGGAGCTAGAGTGGTCACAACATTATTCATTAATTTTTCTGACGCTCAAGGGGAGCTAACTCCGAGGTCAGTGATGGAATCTTGCCGAAATTCAAACTCACCCAAGCTTTAATAGTTGTCCTTATTGTATGCAAGAATGAGGAAGATCCATTTAAAATTGAAAGCACTAGAGTGGTCACAACATTTCTCCCATTATAAGTCTTTGAAATGGGGAAAAACCCTGTGGGTTTTTTGTTTTTGTTTTCTAAATAAAGTTTTTTTTCCATTGCATTTAAACAAACAAAACAGAATGCAAATTTGATAATTTATCATCAATGGATGCCTCCAAAGCAAAAACAAAATTCCCCGCAGGGTTTTACCCATGCAGGGTTTTTTTCTCACAAAATTGAAAGGGAGAAAAAACCTGTGGGGTTTTCATAAAAAATTAATATGACCTAATTTTTTATTAAGTGATATCAGTTTTACGGTAAGAGATGTCCTTTGAAGCAATTTTTTTCAATGGACAACGAACATCAATCATCACAATAGCTCAGCTTGAGGCTTTCACTCAGGTGAGCTAAATAAGAATGCAAAGAGTACAGGTCTAGTATGTCAGCAAGCAAGTATCGTTTATTTTTGTCTCAGCAGTGAATAAAGTAAAACATATCTTACATATAAAACACATGAGTATATATTATATATTGACATTCTAATTGAATTGTTAGAGACAGTAAGAATTTAAGTTCTTCAACATGTACATGTACCTGCCATGGGAAAAACTCTCACAGAGTTGAGGTTAGCCTTATATTTAAACTACAAAGGTTGACAAACTTAAATATGCATTACACATGAACCAGCATCGACCCTCGCTGATGGCAAATTGTACAGCCAGATTTTCTCAAGATATAGTTCGTGAATCGATCCCTAATATACACTCACATCATATACACAAACACACACGCATAGCAAACAACAGCTCAGTTCTATGAACACCTGTATATGTGCTGGTGGGTATGAAACTCACACACACCAAGCTCAAAACACAGCTTTCGGATTCTTATATATATATATATATATTTCGGATTCTTATATATATATATATATATATATATATATATATATATATATATATATATATATATATATATATATATATATATATATATATATATATATATATATATATATATATATATATATATATATAGAACACATGATATAGTGGGTACTGGACAAGATTTTGTGCGACCTTGACCACAAGATCAAAGAATGTATCTTATAAATGCATCTCCTCATAAGCCGTTGGAGATTCAAACTTTACAGGTGCATAGGTCACATGAGGTAGAGGGTACTGGGCAAGGTTTCATGTGACTTTGGCGCGGAGGTCAAGAAATGTGTTGTCTTGTGAATGCATCTCCTCCTCAACCATTGGACGCAGCAACTTTAAACTTTGCAGGGGCATAGGTCACATAATGTAGAGGGTACTTCAAGGTCAAATAATATATTTTCTTGTAAATGTATCTCCTACTTAACCGTTGGACGCAGCATCTTCAAACTTTGCAGGTGCATAGGTCACATGATATAAAGGGTACTGGGCAATGTGTTTTTATTGACACAGACTCTCAACGTCAAGGTAAAAAAAAAATCTTGTAAATGCATCTCCTTCTAAATCGTTGGTCGTAGCAACTTTCAACTTTGCAGGTGCATCGGTCACATAATGTAGATGGTACTGGGCAAGACTCTGCGTTACCTTGACCCCACGGTTAAATAATGTATTTTATATATGCATCTCCTCATAAACCTTTGGCCGTTGCAACTTCAAACTTTGCAGGTGCAGAAGTCCCATGATGCAGAGGGTACTGGACAATGTTTTATGTGACTTTGGCCCCAGGTCACGGTCCGATAATGTATTTCTCCTCCTTAACCATTGGGTGCAGCAACTTCAAACTTTGCAGGTACATAGGTGGTACTGGGCAATTGACTCCCAAGGCCAAGGTCAAATAATGTTTCATTCTTGTAAATGCATCTTCCCCTTAACCATTGGACGTAGCAACTTCAAACTTTGCAGGTGCATAGAATACATGATGTAGAGGATACTGGGCAGCGTTTTTGTTATCTTTGACACAATTGTAAAGGTCAAAGAATGTTATTTCTTGTTAACGCATCTTGTCCTCCTAAACTGTTGGATGTAGCAACTTCAAACTTTGCATGTGCATTGACCATATTATGTAGAGGGTCTTGGGCTATCTTTCGTAAGATTTAATAGCGTTTGTTTGTTTGTTCATTTGCCCTAGTCATAGAGGCAACGTTTTTGGGGGTTTAAAATTATAGCATAAAGGCACTTTGGTGAAAGTGTTCATATTAGTACTGTGATAGCAGATAAAGGTCTAGTTTAAAACAGTACCAATCTTGTCACAGACTAAGTTTGACTTGATTGAATTTGACAATATTTTGCATATGCATTGATATTGACAGGATCTGAGTTGTGATCGTTATGTGTCGATCTTCGAAATTTATAATAGAATTATGACCTTTGACTCATGTCAGAATTTTGTTTTCCCTCATAATCTTAAGAATGAATTGATCACATTTAATAAGATTTTGCATATGCATTCACATTGGCAATATCTAGGTATGGAATATATGTTGAATAAAATTAAAAAACAACAACACACACACAAAAACGCCAACAACTATGACGTTTGACTTGCAAGAATAACACTCAAGTAATAATGGATAAAATTTGACAGAACGTTTGCTACGAAAGACCAGTGGTGACTTCATATTTCAAACATCACAGTTCACAGTTCATACTTCACACTTCATAGTTTTTTTTAATGAAAAAGTTATGTAATGTAAGGAAAGCAAGTTCACACTTCAGACTTCACACTTCATAGTTACTTCACACTTCAAAGTTAATACTTAACTATTTCCAATCTTTAAACACGCGACTGTGACGTATTACTAATAAAAAGTGTGTGTTGTTGTTTGGTTACGTTTTATTGCATATTGTTAAATGCAAATTGCTAAACTCCAGCTGTTAAGTTTTTAGAACTAATTTTTCGCAATAACTTGTATGTCTTCAATTTTAGCAAAATGTGTTTGCGATGAAAGTTGAAGAGGAGAATTTCCGCCAACTTCTCCAAAATGTCTTGTGCTTGTGGCGCAAACAGATTTTTGTGTACATGTATATAGATGAAGAATTTGCAATAAATAAGATTCGTCCTAAATTTCTAAGTCTTTTATTGACAGGGCGTGACAGATAAGGGTAGTTTCAAAAAATATTCGGAAGCGTTGCGTATTCCGTTCTTCAAAGGCTCTGCATTATGCTTAGTTCACACCAACCGCGCTTTGATGGCGCTTTAAAGCGGCGTGCAAAGCGGCACCAAAGCGTAGCAAAGCTTGATTAAAGCGGCAGGGTCATAATAGATCGTGGGAAAGCTTGGATTAAAGCGGGACATTCGGCAAGAGCGCCAAATTTTTTTAAACTGTTTAAAAAGTTTGGGCGCTCTGTCACGAATTGATTAAAGCGCCGAGAGCGTATCAGAGCTTAACAAAGCGTAACAAAGCTCAGCAAAGCTTAACTCAAATCGTAGGAAAGCTTAACAGAGCTTGGTTCAAAGCGGGGACCCCAGTCTTCATGGTCTGTCACCATTTGACACGCTTCGTTAAGATGTCTCAAGATTTGCTACGATCTGGCATGAAGATCTGACACGAGGTCAGACGCTTTCATCAAGATCTGACAGGCTTTGTTACGCTTTCATGAAGGACTCTCACGCTTTCACACGAATTGAGACGCTTTGATCAAGGATTGACGCGTTTTGTTAGGCTTTGTTACGCTTGGCAAGCTTCCTCACGCTCTCTTACGCTATTTCACGCACTCCTCCGCCTCAAGGGTTAGGATGTAGTTATACAACAGGGAGACAAACATCATGTCTTCTTCAGATAGATCATGCTCTGGTACATCTGGAATTTCTGGATCTTGTTGTTCTGCCATCGTGTTCTGGAATCAAAGATGCAATGATTTTGTGGATCGGCTGCTACATCTTTATTTATAGCTCTGGATCAAAAGCGGCATGAAATCGGCGATCTCCACATTTTCCAATGCGTAACAGAGCTTAACAGAGCGTAACAATGCACAACAGAGCTTGATAATCGTATCAGAGCCTGATTTAAAGTGTGATAATCGCATCAAAGCGTAATAAAGCTTATCAAAGCGTGATTTCAAGCGTAACATAGCCGCGTCAAAGTGGGATCAAATCGTGAGGAAACGTAACAAGTCGGGCAATAATTCGTCCCCCAATTCGTATCAGAGCTTATCAGAGCGTAACATTACTTAGGAGATCGTGATTTTTTTGGAAAAGTATACAAAAATGACGGCGCTTTGCTTGCTGATTTAAAGGCGCGGCATTCGCCGTTGGTGTGAACCAGATATTAACATATTCAGAATGTACCGTGCATATGCAGAATCAGCTTAAAGCAGGCTCATTTGTAGGAACAAAGGCTGGGTTATCGCATGGCGTGCATTTTTCTCTTATGCACGTGCTATGGAATAAACGGTTTTAGACGACCCTTCTAGCTTAACGAACGAGCGAATCAGGCGCGATTTCTATTATATAACAAGCCATCCATCGCTTTAGTAATTGAATTAGGGCGGTGCAATGTAAATTTTTGACTGACATCTTGGACTTGGTTTATTTGCGCTTTGTTTAAAATGTTCGAAGAGTGCATCTAAGCACAACGAAACCTGCAGCATTTAGAATGTTGGAACCGTTTGGAGAAGTTGGCGGAGATGTTCCTGAATACTTTTCATCGGAACACATTTTGCTAAAATTAAAGATAAAAAGTTGCGAAAAATTAGTTCTAAAAAACTTAACAGCTGGAGTTCAGTTACCAATTGCCTACTATCGTTACCGTTGTCATTATATTTGTTAAATACATAATGCAAAGCAATATTTCGATGTCACTGTTTGAAACTTCATAAAGCAGAACTGCATCTGCCTCTAAATACAGTCAAAGATACATAATTGATGTTTGCCTAAAACTTTTCCATAAATAAGAGCTGGGTTATCTTTTGGCAAGACCAATAAGAGGTTAATTACATGGATCATAAAATTTATGATCCATGTTAATTAGCAAATAGTTATTAGCTTTGTTCATTCTACAATATCCATTAAAATGGACCATAAAACCAATACACCCCATTTGTATAATTAGTAATGCACCACCGTCATGTGTTTAAAGATTAGAAACTGTTGAACTGTGAAGTGTGAACTTTGAACAGAAGTGTGAAGTGTGAAGTAGGAAGTTCGAACTGTGAAGTAGGAACTGTGAAGTGTGAAGTTTGAAATATCACATTCTGTTGTCTTAAATAACCCCTTTTTAAATAAAAACAGCATAAAAAAAAAGAGCAGCAACAACTATGAAGTGTGAAGTTGGAACCCGGCGGTCTTTCGTACGTATGCATTGTTTATCTATTGTACGTATCTATTGTTTATGTTTGTTGCATTCTTCGTATAGATAATAAATACCATCGACAGACAATGTCAAAATCGACTGGCTAACACTTGAGTTATTGCCCTTAACTTAGAATAGGCAATTATAATGCAACAGCTGTTATATTGACTTTTTTGTATAGCGAATTTCACATTTCCCCTATGCTATTACACACTGGTAAATGTATACCTCGATTTGGTGGTATTTACGCGTATTGCCAGTACTTCATAGACCGGAAGTGGTAGATATTGGTGTTAATACTATATAGTTAAAACATGGCATATGCCTAAAGGACTATATACTTCAATCATTTTTAAGTATTCAGAATGTGCATCGCGATTTATGTAAGCATTTAGCAATAGATTCGAGTACCAATCATCCAGATCGGTACTCGATTCTATTCCTAAATGCTTACATAAATCGTCATGAGCATTCCAAATACTTAAAAATGATCAAATTCTATAGTCCTTTAGGCATATGGCATGTTTTTCTATATAGTATTAACACCAATATCTACCACTTCTGGTCTGAAGTACCGGCAATACGCGTAAATACCACCAAATCGACGTATACATTTACCAGTGTGTATTATATCTGACAACTTCTCACTATGTGCCATGGTTGCCAATGTTTGAATTTCAAAGTTTACCCATAGCCGGTTTCAAATTTCAATCATTTAAATTGTCAATATTTTAACCAAATCTATCAAGCGGCCAGAGGAAACATAAATATGAAACATATTAAACGGGATTTCAGTTTTGATCCCCCGGTTGTACATAGGAGGTATAGCTGAGGCCAAAATTCAACCTTTTCAGAATATGGTCATGTTGCATATCAAATTCAAGGGAAAGACGCATACAGTAACATGGAAGCAAATATGTGCTGTCATATTCAAGAGTTTCATAAAAATACACCTTATCCTTTTGCTTAAACGACCCCCTGGCAGGTTTAAATTTCACGAGGTTTTTGGATAATTTAAACTCAGTGTTAGCCAAAACTGGTTTTATGCAATCCATCGGTTCAAAGGCTTAACCTGAGACTTGTTTTATACAATCGACGACCATAATCTCAAGTTTAAGCGCTAATGTTAACCAGAGACTTGTTAAACCTGACTTTATGCAATCGACGGCTGCTAACCTCGAGTTTAAACTCAAGGTAATCTTTGAACTTTTTTCATGCAATCATCCCATAAGGTTTGAATCAAGAACTGTATTTTTGTGTACTTGAGCTTTTATAAGTAATCGAAATTTCATGCTCAGTGAGTTGAGTATGAAAACGTTTTATTACCTTGAGCCCTGTAGTTCAACTAGAGAGCTGCTCCTGCATGCAAAACCGAAGCATTTTAGCATATTGCATACATACCAAAGAGGCCCTTCGAGGGGTTTTGGGGAACAGGGGGAAAAGGGTAATTATTTCAGGGGAACATAGGCCAAATTTTGAGGGGAGCAAAGACAATATTGGGGAACAGGGAACAAAAGAAAACAAATTTTCATTTTTGTGGGGAACAAGCCAATTTATTTCAGGGAATAAGCCAGTTTATTTCAGGGAAACAAGGGAACAGGTACACCCCCTGGGAGGGCCTCATCAAATCTCAGGAACTGACTCATTATAATATTATTATCCCTGAAACAATTAATAGAAACTCTCAGCTCACGTTTAATACAGGTGATTATCAAGTTGCAGACAAATGGTTTGATCACGGGTGGGCATCAGCGGAACTACCGCGAAATCGCGTAAACGTAAATGTGTTCCTTCGTCACATCCGAGACCTTTCGCGGTAGTGGCATCGTCACGGAAAAGCCAAACAAAGGTAGGTAGTCTCGCTTGTTTTGATTTTTTTGTAAAAGAATGAGCTTACTATGTAAAAATCCGGCAATGCTATTCCATGAAGAAATGGTTTACCTTGCTAAACAGGCCAAACGCGATGTTGAATAAAGCTTTGCTTTGAGATGAGAACCGTAACCAAATCGAACCTAGAACGGGATTTCTTCAGTTTTATGTCAAAACGAAGAAAGTATGCAGATGTTTTGCCAGTTTAAGCTCAGAACAAGAGCATTTTACACATGGCATGTACATGACAGCCCTTATTCGTCCTTCGGACGTAAAAAAATCGAACCGATCATGTTCTATGACGAAATAAATGCCAAAGTTTTCAGTCGCAGTATCGCATTCGCCATCGCGGTAGTTGTAACGTCACGCTCTAGTGCCTTCGAGTATACCATGTCAGTACATGCAGGCGCGGAGAGAAATGTGTATAATATTGTAGTATCTTCAATATCTTCTGAAAAAACCCAAACCACCACCAATCCAACTGAAACGCTGCTCCCCGTGTACAAACTAGCACACTTACCCCTGTCCCACCCAAGTCCTCACCTCATGACCCCCACAACCTTTAGCTCAGCCTTTTGCGCAGATGCACTACATATGTAAGTATCAGGTCTCGTCTACCGGCCCAAATATAATTGAAGTGTATATCATTAATCTACATGGAGATATGTGTCAGTACATGATATTTTGTCACTTATCGCATGTGCCACTACTCAGATTAGCTTGCGCACTTTTAAAGTTTCACCATAACTTTCATGTACTGACACACATCTCCATGTATGATAATAATGACTTAGGCTTCCACAGTTTAACTTTTTCAAAATTTCCCATTTAAATGCAGTAGGAAGCAAGTTTGACCTGGAGGTTAAGTAGGTCAATGTCAACCTAGGATCATCATTGAACAAACTTGGTAGGTCCAATGCTACATACCGAATCCAAAGGGCATCAGCCTTCTGGTTCTGGAGAAGAAGGTTTTTAAAGGGTTATTACCATATATGGACGTGGCGGCCATCTTGGTCATGTGACCAGGACCATTTGAACAAAGTTTCGTTCCCGCATCCAAAGGCGTATCCATATGAAATTTGAGTTTACTGGCCCAGTTAATTTAACTGGCCCAGTTGTTTCAGAGATGATGTTTGAAAATGTTGATGTATTTACGGACGGATGACGGAGTGACTGGTATACTATTAGCTCACCCATTAACCCATAAATCAATTTACCATGTAAATGGCAAAAGAAGAAGACTCCAAATGATGGATGAACTTGTTTTATGAGAATTCAAGAAAAAGAAGCAAACTATATCCATAGAAGAATCAATAAAAATGCAAATAAAATTTGTTAAAGTGAATAGCAGGAAATTAGTTATTCTGTTTAGGCCAGATTTTTTTTATTAGTTGAATTACGAGATTTTTTTTCAGATCTAGGGTCGGGGGGACGAAAAAAAAATAAATAAAAAAGCTCTGAAAATGACCAGTTGACTAGTCATTTTCAGAGCTTTTTTTTTTCAGAGCTTTTTTTTCTCTTTAATATCTCTAGAAAAACAGTAAAACTAGTAAGGTAATCTTTAAATATTTCATCATTTTCCTAAAAATCTGGAAAGGACAATCACTTTTAACAGTGTCATTCTCAAAAATGCACAGACAGAACCTCAAAAATATTTTTTTTTCAACCAAACAATTAATATTTAGAGTCGGCGGATAAAATAAAAAAAAAATAGAAATTAAATTTTATTTTTTTCCTACTTTCCCGAAAATTACAGTAGGAGGTTTCGTAAATAAACTAATAAAAAATTCTGGCCTTAGGCCTATGCCTGCTTATTTAGGGTTTAGGCTTGCATTTTAGATGCACTTGCTTTCAATGTTGCCATCCCCTTTAAAACATTAATGAGACGCGGCATGTGATTTCCAACAATGTGGCATTTTGACAAGTGTAGACTCATACGAGCCTTTGCAGCCTCCGTTTAAGCTTAGGAGTTCCAAAAGATATTCGGTCAGTAGCCTAACGCTAATAGAACATTCAAGCGACTAGCAAAGGCTCTGATCAGACTGCGTGCATGCGCAGGCTGGTCTGAGCCTTTGCTGGTCGCTCATACCACATTATTGGAAATCTCATTTCATGACTCATTTATGACTAGAGCACCTGAAGGTCCCGAGGCACTCACCTGATCTCCTTAATAATGTTTAAATAGGTCAAGGTCAACTGCAGCTTATAATGAAACAAATTTTGTTTAACCATATATGGGGGTTGCAGCCATTTTGGTCAAGCCACCTAAACAATCTAAGGAATAATCCACCAAACAGCCCAGTGATTCCTGAGAAAAAAATGTTTAGATAGGTGTGTGGCGGTCCAAATGAGTGGCTTTGGATAAAAGGTCACAGGTCAGCTTGACATTTGGTACTTAATATAAAACCAATGTCTCATTAAGTTTAACATTTCTCACAAGTATTATGATTTCGGCTTAAACAGTTATAGAAAAAAGAACATTTTAAATCAAATTTGACCTTGCCATAAAGTAGGTCAAGGTCAACCTAGATTCATCATTTGTTGGTAGGGCCCACATCCCCAATGCTACATACCAAGTCCCAAAGCCAATTAGGCTTTTTGGTTCCAGAGAAGAAGATATTTAAAGAGTTTTTAACATAGACATATATGAGCGTGGTGGCCACCTTAGTCATGTGACCATAACAATTTGTATAAATTTTGGCTAACCAATCATAAGGATTTGTCATATGAAACTTGATTTCAATTAGCCAAGTGGTTTCTGAGAAAATTATGTTTTAATATGTTGATGGGACTCCAATATGAGCGAACTAGGCTTAAAGGTCAACCTTGACCTTTGAAACGTATTTATAGACACTAGATTGAACAAGTGAGAATAATTACTTTGACTTCCACAGTATTCAAAAAAACAACTTTACAAAAAATTTCCCATTTAAATGCATTAGGAAGCAAATTTGACCTTGGCATTAAGTAGGTCAAGGTCATCTTGGGATCATCATTTGAACAAACTTGGTAGGCCTCACATCCTCAATGCTACATACCAAGTCTCAACGTCACTGGTCTTCTGGTTCTGGAGAAGAAGATTTTCAAAGGTTTTTTCCAATATATGGACGTGGCGTTCATTTTGGTCATGTGACCTTAATATTTTGTATACATTTTGGATAATTTATCATAAGGAGTCTTCACATGAAATTTGAGTTCAATTGGACCGATGGTTTGTGAGAAAAATATGTTTTAATATATTGATGAGACTCCAATATGAGCCACCTAAGCTGGAAGGTCAAAGGTCAACCTTGACCTTTGGAACTTATTTGTAGCCATTGTCTAATTAGGTTAAATAATCAAGTGAGAATAATGAATAAGGCTTCCACAGTTTCAAAAAACTCTACTTTTAAAAAACAAGTAGCCCAATGGGCGACGATCGCTCACCTGGGAGCCAGCATAATGTTTGGAGATACCATAATTGATGATGCTCAAAGGCAGGTAACTCTGAGCTTGAAACAGTGACCAGGAACTAATTAAAAAAAACATAAGATATTATGCCAGTCCTGATTATCTGCAAGTTTTAAATCTGAAATGGTGAAAGTGTATTTTCAGATGCTCAAGGGCAGCTAACTCTGTTGTCAGTGATGGGTCTGACCAATCCAATCTTTAATGTATGTCCTGATAACCTACAAGGACGAACAAAATCAAATGAAAAACGAAGGCGCAAGAGTGGTCACAACATTATACACTACAGATTTATTTTAGACGCTCAAGCGCAGCTAACTCTGTAATTGGTGATTTGTTGTAGCGGATAATGTAACTCATTGAAGCTTTTATGGGTGTCCTTGTTACCTGCAAGAATGAGGAAGATCCATTCAAAAATGGGGGTGCTAGAGTGGTCACAAAAGATCTCCCATTGTAAGTCCATGCAGATTTTTTATAACACTCAAGGGTAGTTAACCCAACAGTCTGAGGTTAGTTCTACTTAAAGTTCAAACTCATCCAAGTTTTATGGTTGTCCTTGTTACATGAAAGAATGAAGAAGATCAAATAAAAAATGAAGGCGCTAGAGTGGTCACACAACATTATCCATCACTTTTTAGGATGATCAAGGGGAGCTAACTCCATAATAGGTAATGGGATCTTGACGAAATTCAAACTCATTCAAGCTTTCATAGTTGTCCTTCTTATCTGCAAGAATAAAGAAGATCCATTCAAAATTGAATGCACTAGAGTGGTCATTATAAGTCTATGGGGATTTTTCCAAACCCTCAAGGGCAGCTAACTCAAAAGTCCATGGTCGGATCCTGCAGAATTTCAAACTCATCCAAGCTTTTATGTTTGTCCTTATAAGATGAAAGAATGAAGAAGATCCAATCAAAAATGTAGACGCTAGAGCGGTCGCAACATTATCCATCAATTTTTAAGATGCCCAAGGGGAGCTAACTCCAAAACAGGTGATGGAATCTTAAAGAAATTCAGACTCATCCAAGCTTTAATAGTTGTCCTAATTGTATGCAAGAATGAAGAAGATCCATCCAAAAATGAAGGTACTAGAGTGGTCACAACATTTCTCCCATTATAAGTCTATGGGGAATTTTTCAGACGCTCAAGGGCAGGTAACTCATAAGTCCCAGGTCGGATCTGGCTGAATTTCAAACTCATCTGAGATATTATGGGTTTACTTGTTGCCTGCAAGAATGAAGAAGATCCAATGAAAAATGAAGGAGCTAGAGTGGTCACAACATTATTCATTAATTTTCAAGATGCTCAAGGGGAGCTAACTCCAAAATAGGTGATGGGATCTTGACGAAATTCAAACTCATCCAAGCTTTAATTGTTGTCCTAATTGTATGCAAGAATGAAGAAGATCCATTTTAAATTGAAAGCACTAGAGTGGTCACAACATTTCTCCAATTATAAGTCTATGGGGATTATTCAAACGCTCAAGGGCAGGTAACTCATAAGTCCCACGTCAGATCCTACTGAATTTCGAACCCATACAAGATATTATGGGTTTCTTTGTTGCCTGCAAGAATGAAGAAGATCAAATCAAAGATGAAGGAGCTAGAGTGGTCACAACATTATTCATTAATTTTTCTGACGCTCAAGGGGAGCTAACTCCAAGGTCAGTGATGGAATCTTGCCAAAATTCAAACTCATCCAAGCTTTAATAGTTGTCCTTATTGTATGCAAGAATGAGGAAGATCCATTCAAAATTGAAAGCACTAGAGTGGTCACAACATTTCTCCCATTATAAGTCTATGGGTTTTTTTCCAAACGCTCAAGGGCAGGTAACTCATAAGTCCCTGGCCGGATCCTACTGAATTTCGAACCCATCCGAGGTATTATGGGTTTCTTTGTAGCCTGTAAGAATGAAGAAGATCAAATCAAAAATGAAGGAGCTAGAGTGGTCACAACATTATTCATTAATTTTTCTGACACTCAAGGGGAGCTAACTCCGAGGTCAGTGATTGAATCTTGCCCAAATTCAAACTCATCCGAGCTTGTATAGTTGGTCTTGTTATCTGCAAGAATGAAGAAGATCCATCCAAAAATGAAGGTACTAGAGTGGTCACAACATTTCTCCCATTATAAGTCTATGGGGATTTTTCCAGACGCTCAAGGGCAGCTAACTCATAGGTCCATGGTCCAATCTTGCCGAATTTATAACCCATTCGAGATATTATGGTTGTCCTCGTTACCTGCAAGAATAAAGAAGAACCAATCAAAAATGAAGGTGCTAGAGTGGTTACAAGATTTTCCCCATTATAACCCTATGGGAGCTATCTGTTGCCATGGAAACCAGAGTTCTGATCGGATCTAGCCCAAAACCTAATACAGTCAATCCCCCACCCCAATGATGCTCCTGATGAAATTTGATTATGATTGGCTGGCTGGTCTCAGAGATATTAATGTTTGAAAGTGTGGACGGACGGACTCACCCACGGACGGACGTACGTCCAATATTGAATATTGGGCCAGTGTATAAAGGGTCATTAATAAGGGGCCAAGTGTCCGAAATAACGGGCCAGTTTAGCTCCGAATTGGCCCGTTAATATCAGACTGACAAATTACTAACGGCCATTTCCAGTTTGGACGTTCATCACCATAGACATTAAATGGCCATTTTTAAGAAGTTTATTTTATTACCTCCCTTGAGGTCCCCTGAATCATTTGAGGCAACTTACAGAGGGCCATGGCCCCTTGTTAAGAAATGGCCCCTTGTCTATCTCCAGACGACTAAAAAGGCCCCCAAATCCATATCAGTAGCACAGACGGACACCGGCTCGAGTCCCATACTATAAGCTCAACCTGAGCCTTCGGCTCAGCTGAGCTAAAAATCCATTTAAATGCATTAGGAAGCAAAATTTGACATTGACGTTAAGCAGGTCAAGGTCAACCTAGGATCATTATTTGAACAAACTCGGTAGGCTCTACATCCCCAATGCTACATACCAAGTCCCAAGGTCATCAGCCTTCTGGTTCTGGAGAAGATCTTTTAAAGGTTTTTTACCATACATTGGCGTGACAGCCATCTTGGTCATGTGACCAGGACCATTTGAACAAACTTTTGTTCCCGCTTCCTCCATATGAAATTCGAGTTTAATTGGCCAAGTGATTTCAGAGGAGAAGATGTTTGAAAATGTTGACAGACGGATGGAGGCCGGAGTGACTGGTATACTATAAGCTCACCCATGAGCACTTAGGCTCAGGTGAGCTAATAACAAGGAGAGAAGCAAGTGCCTGATCACAACTGATAAGCATTTGAGAAAAAACAAGAAACAACAATTAAATTATCGTAATGTTCTTAAATTTTGAAAGTTGGTTATCAGGGATGAAATCCACAAAAGTACTTGTCAGAATAGCAAACAGTGAAGACCCTGATCAGATTGCTTCCGAAGAAGCAGTCTGATTTTGGTCTGCACAGTTTGTCTACTATAGGCCTTGTTGACAAGCAACTAGTGTTCGAAATTTTAAAACATTTACTGTATAAGTTGGTCCTTACCATCTAAATGGCAAAAGAAGAAGACTCCAAATGATTGATGAACTTGTTTTATGAGAATTCAAGAAAAAGAAACAAACTACAAATGTATATCACTTGAAAAGTAAGTAAGGGTGCAAAGATCAGGAATCGATACAATCAAATACCACACCTGACCCCCAACTCCACACAAATTAATGAATGAATGGCAAAGAATACACTCCACATTTTCTTAAACATTTAAAAAGACTGCATTTCGATTTGATTGTGATAGTCATGTGTTAAAATAATCTACCTACAAAATTCAAGTCATGACAGAGCATCCACATCTCACTATACATGCTATAGGTTTTGATTTTTTGGTATTTGCCATTCTCTTTCAAAGAAACTAGCAATTTTGCTTGTTGCTCAGGCCCTACTGAGAGTTTTATTGCCCTGCCAAAATATCTAATAACAGTCGGTGCGTTACCATAAATATCATAAAAAGCTTAACTTGCAGAATTCCTTACAATTGGGATATAAAATTGTTTATAAAGCACATTTTTTGTGTTAAGAATATGAAAAAAAATCCATGCTAGGATATAACATAGATATGAGGTTTCCCTTGATAAAAGTTGAAAAGAAAATGAAAGTGCCTAAACTCTTTTATCCACTCTCTAAAACAAATGTGTGAGTCATGTGTGTGTAAGCTAAAAACGAAATAGGTGGTTCAGCTGCCATGTAAATTTGCACTTACTTTCATACTAAAACAATATGATGTAAAAGATTTTCAAGTGACAAATCCTAAACATTTCTACCTGTTATTGTTATTCTCTTGGTCAATGTGATCAAATGAATCATAGCATTTAAAGCAGTTGTAATGGGACACCAGGATCAGTTCAGCTGCCATAAAATTTGTTTTACATTGCAGGATAAAATTACTCCAACACAAAAAATACATAATCAGAATTTAATTCGAGACCAGACTGCAATTAATCTTAACACGAAAAACATGTACAAACAACATATTATAAAGAAGCAGTCCAATTAGAAAATACTTGTTTGCTTTCTTTAGTACACAACTAATTTCAATTGGAGTCATCTTCACTGTAAATATATGTATTATAGTGTTTCCAGAATATAAGTGACCCGCGTTATTTGCTAATTATTCTTTAATGGTGATTTTAATTGAAAAATCAATTAGAGAAATGAATTTAGATCTAGACCGCGTAATTGAATTAATTTTTTCCACATAAATGTGAGTTTTTGTATAGGCTATGATTAGATGGAACTTTGGTGTGTTTTTGCCGCTCCTCTTTGAATTAGTCCCCAAGTGAACCTAACGATATAAATAAAACATGGCTTATACGGGTCAGTGGAGGTAATTCGTCAGTCCTACAGATAAGAGTGCGTTACAGAAAATTACTTTTCCTATTTCTCAACCAAAAAATATTTGAAAAAATATTTGGTGTGTACTCAAAACACGTGTTTAAACTGATGAAGACAGTCGCAGCTTCACGCTAAAATTGCTTAACTGGACCAATCTTCGCGCATTAGGCTATGACACACTGCTTATACTGACTTATAGACTTCACTGTACATCTAAAACCGATGCATTGAAATGGCCTGTGTTAAAAAGCGATCAAAGTAATAGTTTTGTCTAAACCTTAAATGCTGGGTTGTTGTTGCTGTCCTCTGCTGAATTTTCTTTCGAGATAATTATTTTCTAAAAATATGTCTTTCAGGAATACAAGTAGATTTTCAAACAGTATGGATCCAGATAATGCCTAACATTTTAGCCTGAACTTTGCATCCGCTGTTGACAAAGTTTATCAGCGAAATATCTAAAGCAGGCAAATATTTGATGCTCTTGAAATTTATTGTATATCCCGGATTCGCTATTTCTCGTTAACTCTCTAATTTGCTTGAATTGTTGTCATAAACTCTTTACTTACTAGTGTCGTCTGCCGATAGCCTTTGCAAACAATTTAGACCCAGATCAAACCCAACGGGCATGATCTGGATCTAAACTGCTTGACACTCTACTGATATTACCGATTTTTTTTTTAGAAAAAACAACAACAACAAAACTGATTCTGAAAAAAAATATATCAGCAGACGACAAAACCATGGCAAATTACCTCGCAGGCAAAAAGAGGCGATGAATTGAAATGGAAGGTGCTACATGTACATGCAGTTTTCATGCTTAAGCCTTATATTTGCCTGCTTTCACTACGGCACGGCCTAGGACCCATATAGACTTTTACAATTGCGTGTGTGCCTGTGGGTGTGCCAGTTTCAAAGTGATGACGAGTGATGTTTGCGGAATAGATTTTCTTTAAATCAGCGGATATAGATATTCGTGTAGGCTAGTATATATCATCATAGCAATGCAAATATACCACGTGTATCTATAGGGGTACACATGGGTATATTCATAGGGAAAAACAACTAAGTTATTTTTTTGTACAGGGGATTTGGGCTTCATTTACAAATAAGGGCGTCTCCCAAAAATAAGTTTTAGTTACGCGGTGTGCATTTTAATCCACATGCTATGTGCCGTTCTTCTAGGTTTAATTTAAAGCTGTTTAAAAAAAGAAAAACGGGGGTCACTTAAACTCTGGAAACACATTAGTTATAAACCTCAAGGTTATAGTGCATATAGAGGACTATTTCATTCAATCCTGCTGATAAACACACTTTCGTGTGAATTGTTGACAGAAGAACAGAAATTTAAACCACAATTCGATCCACACCCTATACTGCAAGTAGATGAGACCAACTGATTCTGCTCAGATGAGTTCAACAGATGGCCAAAAATTGTGCCCTGGCCCAAAATAAAGCACAATGATTGGCTGCTTGCCGACACGTGTCCTCAAGCAGCCAATCATTATGCTTTATTTTGAGTTTGAGACTGCAATCAAGTTTTATAACCTCGGGGCCAGATGAGCATGCATGTACTATTGTGTTTGTAGATATATTAACTCTGCCTGCTGAGAAATTTTGCATGCTTTATGTGGCCTGCTGATTTTTATCAGTGTCGAGCAGTTTGGATTCAGATCAGGCCTGACATTTTGCCAGCCCTGATCTGCGCAAAAGTTATCAACAGGTAGTAGGAAAACGGCTAAGGTTACAGTGAATGTTCTTAAAGTTCAAACACTAGTTGCCTGCCCAAAATGCCTATACAAACAGCACAGACCAAGATCTGAAGTATGATCATGGTCTTCCCTGTTTACTATTCTAAAAAGAATTTTGTGATTTCCAACCCTGAAAACCAACATTGTATTTGAGAAAAGAAAGAGAAAAGTGTTCGAAATTTTAGAACATTTACTATAAAAATTTCCAAAATTCCTCAACTTCAGACAGTCAATCTTAAAAATTGCAGTATCACTGGTAGGAAACTTCATAAACAGAACTGCAAATTGTGTATGTTTTTTTTTATTATCTACTATGTAATGAAATACAGGAAAATATTGATTAAATATAATGCATATATTTCACAGCCATGAAAATATAAAAACTTTTATTTTCACTGCTGCAGTGAAAATACAAGATTTGATATTTTCATCGGAGAGAAACCATAAGATTGGAACTACTTTTTTCTATTTTTTCTATATGGTCTAAGGAAAGCAACTCTTTATGGCATATCTGTTTCTTTTCTAAGGGAAACAACTATTGGTGTTTCTATGGAAATGCAAAACAAAAAGTCAGAGTTGCTTAGTAGCTTAATAAAAGAAAGAGCTTTTATAAATTCGTCTGCTACAACTAGAAAATCCAAAACAAAAGCTAATGTAAAGTAAGATTCGCTGCTTCTCTTCTCTTTAAAAGATTATGGGAAATATGTAGATAATAAAAAGAGAATTCAAATGTTTTTTGAAAAATATGTCTTTTATTTCACTCGTGAAATATAAATATTGTCCACTTCACTCTTGAAATAAAAGACATATTTAACAAAAACATTTGAATATCCTCTATATATTGATCATGGCAAACCCTGTCTTAAGTGAGGTTCAAACCAGCATGTTCAGTTACAGCGACTTTATCGCTAGAAAATTGAAATTTCTCACGTAGCAAGTCCAGATATGGTCTAGATATGATACTTTCCAATAAGCCAATTACAAAGGTACTGATCAGACTGCGCGGGTGCGCACCCGCGCAGGCTGGTCTGCACCTTTGTTGTTCCCAAACCACCAAAGACAGGTTTTCTCCATCAAGGCCCATTTTGTTGCGAGGTAAACAACCTTCATTTACCTCATGACAAAAAATGTACACAATTCGCAGCTCACTGCCTAACCCAATATTTATTTTCAGACTAGATCCCTTAAAGTTAACATAACACACACAAGCCAAGTCAACATAAAAGCCTGAGGCATAATTAGGTCAAAGTGACCTACAACTATTACCAACAAATAAGCCCAAAGTACATGTATAAAGTTTAAACATCAAAATGTCTTCAAGCCAGCCATGAATGGTATCAAGAGTCAAAATATGAATGTTTTCTAATGAATGATTGGTACGATATCTGCATAATCATACAAATAGAATAACACTTTTAAAAGGTGTCCTAGAATTTGACCTCTAGATCTCCTCATCATTTTCCAACTGACAGAACTCAGTTATTGGCTTCTTCTTTGCCAAAGATTTCTTGCTGATTGTTGCTGGAACCCCAGCCATTATGTATGAAAATGGCGGAGGAGGATGTGTCCGAGCTTCTAGCTTCCCACAATCATCTATCACTATCTCAGTCAAAGAACTGGCAGATTTCCAGTTTCCAGAAAAGATCCAAATTGACTTATTTGAAACAATCATTCCTAAGCAGCAGGGATAATATGCATTAACTTCTGTAATTTTGTCAAAATCCTGCTCTAAATCATTCAAGAGCACCTCTGATCCGCTGCCAGGCTCTAGGATATTACTCTTAAACCTATACTGGTAGGTGCAGACACATTTCATAACACCTTCCTCATCTCCGACCTCAACAACAAACAATCTGTCCTTCCCTTCTATGATTCTTATGTTCGTGTAGGCCTTGGCAGAACTATCCCGTGTATCTTTTATTGGAGCTATCTGGCTAACAGTTGGAACCTCCTCACTCATGTCTGCCACATAGCTAGTGACAAGACCACAGTAATAATATATTATCAGAAGTTCATTACTAGCCCTACAAAAGGCAACAGCGTGTATCCCATCATATTCACCTAAATCTATTCTGTCTGTTGAAAATATAGGTTTCCACTTCTTACCGTTTCCTAATTTACAACATTGAAAATATTGTCTATTATCAACTTCATCATCATCATCATCATCATCATCCTCATCATTTCTTGTAGCACTCATCCTATGAACAATATACATAGTTTTGTCCTTTCCAACTACCAAGTGGCTCTCTTCAGACGTCACATACTCATCCAGATTGCTAGATATGTGATCATGGTCATAGTCAGTTCTTTCAGGAAAAGGGTCAAACAAATTAAATTTGAGAGGTGCCATATCTCCGTAGCCCATGTAGAATAAATTTCTATCATTATATACATATTCAATATCACCTGAATCTTTTAGAAGGATGGAAATAACTCCTCTGTCATAGAACTGATTAAGAACATACCAGGATTGCTCTTCTGGTACATATGCACAAACATCCAGCACAGGCTCAGATGTTCTACGTGGCATCACTCCAAGAGCAGAAGCAATTGGGTGCTTCTCTATCACGCATCTTCTAGGTATAAGGGTAATGATGACATCACGAAATCCCTTAACAATGTATAGATCTTTGGGCTTTGTCTCTTCAACAGGTTTATATGACCCAAGTATTATATGTATCTTCTCCAAAAAACTTTTACCATACACACTATCTGCATTTTCTCTCTCAAGTCTTTCAATAATAGCTTTCTGTTCCTGAGAAAGTTCATTGCAAACTTTTGTATTTCCTCTAGCTTCAAAATGTTTTACAATATCAAGAGCTAGATGTAAGACTTCCTCTGAAGAATTATTATCTATCCATAACAGGAGAAAATTCAGGACCTTTTTAATGGTACAATACTCAAAGGCACCCTTGTCAAACAATGACTTAATAGAACTATGTTCAAGTTTAGCTAGCTCTTTAGTAGAAATGAGATAATCACTGAATCTGCTCTTTACAATCTGAAAAATTTTGTCTTCTAAATAGCTAAATCCATTCCTTATACAAACAAAATAGAAACTAATGCATCGATTGATATGAAGAGATTTCAGAATGAACGCTTCACAGTGTCTTTGAAGCTTGGATATAAGCAAATATGCTGATAGTTTCATGAGAGTTTCTAAATTTGTTTCATCAATTTCTATTTCACCACTATACATAAAATCAACCACACTATTAAGAATGCTTATATTGTCAGTTATAGCAGAGAGGTCAACATCTGATCTGTCAGTTTCTCCCAAAGGTCCAGCAAAAAAAGCACGAAAATAATCACTTCCTATAATAAGAATGTTTTTGTGAGCATTTACTGTTTGATCTCCTACTGTTAGTGTGACATCATGGAAGGTTGACCGTAGTTCATTCAATGACTTAACAATAGCTGCATTATGTTCATCTGAGTTCCCTTTGTACAAGACCATTTTTTCTGATGTTACTCCAAATATGACTACCTGAAAAATTCAATTTTTTTTCAAAAATTCATGTTGCTTATTTGCAGTATTAAATTCAGACTTTGAAAACGGCAAAGCAAAAACATTTTTGGTTTATTTATCACATGATATAGTATCTAGGAGCGATATCACACCTTGTAATAAGATCAATAAACCACAAGTGGTTTACACATTTAGTAGCATTATGTAATTGAATAAATGGATAGTAGAAATGAGATAATCACTGAATCTGCAAATGCAATGCGACGTCTGATTGGATAACCTCATAAATTTGCTACAGTATATCCTGCGATATACAGTCGCAAACCCGACGTCATTACGTAACGTCGCTTTTCATTGGTAAACAAGTGAATATATGCAACTGGCAAGCGGTTTTACGCTGGACATAGGTG
This sequence comes from Loripinus fragilis, assembly GCA_964019695.1. Classification (NCBI taxonomy): domain Eukaryota; kingdom Metazoa; phylum Mollusca; class Bivalvia; order Lucinida; family Lucinidae; genus Loripinus; species Loripinus fragilis. The sequence goes on from OZ026514.1 coordinate 46,590,954, forward strand.
CATCAAAGTACATTTGCACTCTCTTTTTGAAAGGAAAACGTTAATAGTGCATTAGAATGGGGATAAACATATTCAAAATTTTCATTTGGGGAGGTATATAAGGGTCTAGATGGGGTATAATGATTAGTGAATAATGGCCCTTTTATATAATGAATAGTGAATAATGAGCCAAAAAAATAATGAATAGTGAATAATGAGAGCCTAAAAAATAATGAATAATCCTATTTTTTTAATGAATTGAAGAAAAAATTAATGAATAGTGAATAATCAGATTTCTTTGCCACCTTTCTTACTTTTAATGAATAATTGGTCTTATTTTAATGAATAACCCAAAATTTTAATGAGATGAATAATGGGCTAAATTTTTAATGAATAGTGAATACCATACCCCCCCCCCCCCATCCAGACCCTCGTATATCGTCGGATATACGTTCGGAAATCACGTTTTACGGCTCCGCTTACACGTTGCCGTAAAACTAAATTTCCGACCGTATATCCGATAATATACCTCCCCAAATAAAAAATTTTGAATACAGTTATCCCCTAATTTACATGCCAAAAACCTGATTTCAAATTACTTTTAGCGTCATATCATAAATGCAATCTAGAATTCCTACTGCTGGTTTATTGAGTTTATTAAACAAATTGGGATAAAACATTAATGCCAGGCTTGCCATGCCTCAGATTCTGGCCAAATAAAAAAATGAATTGTTTCTCCTGTTTTAAAAGTCCTGTATTACTTTTTTTTTATTGCTTTCTAAAAATAAAATTAATAAAAACCACATTTCCAGTATCATAACATCGCTATCTGAAATAACCATGTGGTTCCACTCGGAAGTTGTGGTCCATTGCGGGTAGTTGTGTTGTTTATTTATTCTTGCCTCCATTTCCGGTTGTTTGACGTTTCGATATTCGGATGTTTTTTGTTCTTTATTGAGCCCCAACAATGTAAGTTTTATGCATCGGTGATGAAGTCAAATCTACTCGATGTGTAGAGGCTTTCACTATCAAGTTTTATAGCCTGACTTGAATAATATCCGATGAAATAAGCGTTGAAACACAACTTTTGAAAAAATAAGTTCTGAGTGACGAAAAAAAGCTCCCGCATCTTTTTTTTGCAGAATAAAAACAAAAACCTGCCATGCTGCATCTGTTTTTAAAAAAAATGGCCTGAGAAACAATGTTTTTGGGGGCCTTAAATAAATTCAATAATAAAGAAGCACTCATGTAAGATTTTATATCCTACATGATCACATTTGGAAAAGCACTGAAGCACTTGGTACTAAACTCCAGGTGTTAAGTTTTAGAACTATTTTTTCGTGATAACTTATTTTCAATTGTATCAAAAATGTGTTCGCCATGAAAGGTGTAGAGAAGACTTTCCCCCAACTTCTTCAAATGGTCCGATGCTAGTGGCAGAAATAGATTTTTGTGTTCATATCCCAAACAAAAATTATTTCTAACCATATATCAACTAGTTACTAATTAGGCACTAATTCTATATTGCTTAGTATAGAATTAGCGTATAGAATTGATATACCATTTAACACTATGCTAATTCTATACTTTTGGGCTCATATATGATTAGTATTGGATTGGACCTCGTTATATCAGGAATAAAGAATTAGTATAGATTTGGCTTGGTTTTGGACAAAAGTATATAGTTGATACAGAGTTAACTCAAGTAAGACATAAGCCAAGTTTAGAATTAGTCTCGGATTAGAAGTGGTTCCATTCTAATAGGAAGCTATATGGAACAGGGGCTTTATGTTGGGAAACCAGCTAAAATAGGAGCCATTTTGGATTTCAAGTTCTGAAGTGTTTGTGATGTGAAAAATGAAACTCAGAATACTTATCATGAAAACAAAGGATATATGCAATTTCCGTGTGAGTACATTTGATTTTGTAGAATAACTTGTATTCCAAAACATTTCTGATATTAGACCAGACATACATAATTTTAAAAAATGTGTAGAAGTACACATATGCATGTATTTTAGTTCCGTGTTTGAGCATGGGGTATTGTATAGAATTAGTACATTGTTAGAGTATAGAATAAGTACAGTATTAGAATACAGAATTAATATAGAATTGAAAGCAGAAAGTACATTGTTGAGTATAGAATTAATATAGAATATAGTATATAATAAATATAGTATTAAAGTATAGAATTAGTACATCATATATTTATGAGTATAGAATTGGCTCATTTGCATGTGATTTCTATACTAATTAGATACTAATTATGTACTTTACAGAATTCATATTGAACTATAGTATAGAATTCATCAGTTTTTTCTGTATGGGATTGCAATAAAATAATTTAGTTTTAAATTTCTAAGTCTTTTATTGACAAGTAAAATTGGTATAGGCATGACAGAAAGGGGTGCCCTAAAAATACATTCGTAAGCGGTGAATATTCCGTTATTCCAAGGTTGTATATAACATAAAACTGCCGTTTGCATACTCAGAATTGACCAAGCATATGGAAAATCGGCTTTGAGCAAGCTCATTTGTTTTAACAAAAGCTAGGATTTCCCATATAATGTGCCATTTTTCTCTTATGCACGTGTTACAAAACGGGTGTTTTTTAAGATGACCCAACTACCTAAACGCACCAGTGAACCAGAGGCGATTTCCATTATATTTGAACAGGACATCTATTGCTTTAGTAACTGAATAAGGGCGGTGCATTGTAACTTTTTGACTGGCATCTTGGAATTAGTTAATTTGAGTTTTGCTTAAAATGTTCAAAGAGCGCATCTATGCACAGGGGTAACTGCAGCATCCTGGATGTTGCAACCATTTGGAGAAGTTGGCAGAGATGTTCCTGAAAACTATTCATCCGGATAAGATTTTCGAAAAATCATGGGGTAAAAAGTTTTAGTGAAAACTAATTACTAACAAGAAATGTCACAGTAACGTGACAAATGCCCCCAATGGAATTGGTCTAGCATAAGACACATTTGAGGATTGTTAGCTGTAATATAGGAGATATGTGTCCAGACACGAAAAACCTAGAAATGAGACCAGAAGCAAATGTCATGGTCAAAGTGACCCAAAATGGTATGCAGCACTCAGCCACCCCAAGAGGAATCCACACACCAAATTTGGGATTCCTACCTCAAATAATATGAGATATGCTCCGACCATGATTATTCGAAAAACTAGGTCAGAGGTCAAGATTAAGATCACAAATGGTACAAGGCACTCTACCATCTCAAGATGCATCCACACACCAAATTTGTGACTACCACCTAAAGTAATATAAGAGATATGTTCCGGACACGATTATTCTTAAAACTAGGGCATAGGTCAAGGTCACAGTGTCCCTAAATGGTATGTGACACTCTGCCATCCCAAGATGCATCCACACACCTTGACCAATGCCCCCAAAGGAATTGGTCTAGCATAAGACACATTTGAGGAAAGTTAGCTGTAATACAGGAGATATACTCCAGACACAAAAAACCTAGAAATGAGCCCAGAAGTCAATGTCAAGGTCAAAGTGACCCAAAATGGTATGTAGCGATCCGCCATCCCAAGAGGAATCAACACACTGTATTTGGGATTCCTACATCAAATAATATAGGAGAAATGCTCCAGACACAATAATTCAAAAACTAGGTCATAGCTCAAACAGTGACCTAAAAATGGTACGAAACATATCAGCATCCAAAGATGCATCCATACACCAATTTTGGGATTCCTCCCTCAAATAATATATATATGAGATATACTCCTGCAAGATTATTCTAGAAATTAGGTCTAGGTCACAGTGACCCAAAAACTGATACATGACACTCTGCCATCCCAAGATGCAACCACACACCAAAATTGGGATTTCTAGCTCAAATAATATAGGGAAAATGCTCCTGACACGATTATTCTAAAAACTAGGACAGAGGTCACGGTTAAGTGAGCCAAAAATGGTATGTGACACTCCAACATCCCAAGATGCATCCACACATCAAATTTGGGATTCCTACCTCAGACAATATAAGAGATATATAAACTAGGTCAGAGGTCAAGGTGACCCAAAAATGGTAGGTGACACTCGGCCATTCCAAGATGCATCCAGATTCCTACCTCAAATAATATAAAAGGTATGCTCCAGACACGATTATTCTAAAATCTAGGTCAAGGTCACAGTGACCCATAAATGGTACATGACACTCTACCATCCCAAGATGCATCCACACACTAAATTTGGGATTCCTATCTCAAAAAATGTAGGAGAATTGCTGCGGACACAATAATTCTTAAAACTAGGTCAGAGGTCAAGGTCACAATGGCCCGAAAATGGTTGTTGTTGTGTTTGCGTTTAACATCCCACCAACAGCTAAGGTCATATGGAGATGTGGCCACGGCTTAGTCTCATCCGACAGACTGGTGAAGCCCGGAATCGAACCTGCAACCCCTGGTTAACATGGCAAGTGGTTTATCCACTATACCACGGCAGCTCCTGCCCGAAAATGGTGTGTGACACTCAGCCATCCCAAGATGCATTTACTCTCCAAATTTGGAATTGAACTCCTAACTAAAAGAATGTAGGAAATATGCACCAGACATGAAGCTGGGCGGACGGACTGATGGACTATATGCCTTCAGTCCGTCCATCAGTTTATATGTCCGTCTGAAAATATTTACATTAAAGTTTGTTTCTCTATGGCAGTGATAGCTCTAAGTGTGAAACATTGAATAGGAGTTGTCCTAGGCATACTCTTTGAGCATGCACTGTGAGCCAGTAACCTTGATCTACATTTCATACTCCAGTGACCTTGACATAATTCAAAACCTTGAATAGTAAGTGAATGCTGCATGCTGTTTGAGCAAGCCCTGTCTTAACCTACGTTCTAATGCACTTGCTTTTGTAACGCGATGTCTGATTGGATAAAGTCAAAAATTTGTGATAGTATATCCTGTGATATACTGTCGTAAATTGTTTGATGTCATTAATGCCATCACATTTTGTTGAATGGCGTAGGGCTTTATGTGCCTTGCAACTTTCCAATTTGAGACAAAACTGTTGAAATGCATTAGAATGGGGATAACCATATTCAAATTTTCATTTGGGGAGGTATATTGTCGGATATACGTTCGGAAATCATGTTTTACGGCTCCACTCGCACGTCGCCATAAAGCTAAATTTCTGACTGTATATCCGACAATATACCTCGCCAAATGAAAATTTTGAATACAGTTATCTTCTTACATGTATTTCATGCTCCAGTGACTTTAAACATAAATCCACTCAGTGATTTTCTCTGCAGCAAAGATAGCTGTGAGTGTCAAAGCTTGCATAGTAATTGCCATTGGCAAACTCTTTTGACACACACTATGGCCTTGACCTTAATTTCACACTCCCAATGACTGTCATAATTATTTGTTGTACATAAAACTTTCTCTTTAAATGAATGCTGCAAAATTGATTGATTCAAAATCAAATGTGGCTTGTGTGACTACTTTTAACTCTTTCAGTCATCTTTTGGTTGCCCTGGCAACCAAAATTGACAACAATTCAAAAATTTCGAACAACATTGAAACAAGAGGGCCATAGTGGCCCTGAATCGCTCACCTGTAGATTTTTCACATTTCCCTTAATAAGCCTATGTAAAACAATTGACCCCGGATCAGGGCATTTTTGGCCCTAGGGCTATAATTTGAACAAACATGGTAGAGGTCCACTAGGTGATGCTACATACCAAATATCACGGCTCTAGGCCTTGTGGTTTCAAACAAGAAGGTTTTTCAAGTTTTCCCTATATAAACCAATTTAAAACAATTGACCCCCAGGGCGGGACCATTTTCGGCCCCAGGGCTATAATTCTAAGAAACATGTTAGAGGTCGACTAGGTGATGCTACATACCAACGATCAAGGCTCTAGGCCTTGTGGTTTCAGACAAGAAGATTTTTTCACATTTTCTCTATATAAGCCTCTGTAAAACATGTGACCCCTGGGCGGGCCATTTTTGCCACAGGGCTATAATTTGAACAAACTTGGTAAAGGTCCACTAGGGGATGCTAAATACCAATTATCAATAGTCTAGGCCTTCTGGTTTCAGGAAAGATTTTTTCAAGTTTTCCCTATATAAGCCTATGCATAACATTTGTCCCTGGGGCGGGGCCATTTCTGGTCCCAGGGATACAATTTAAACAAACTTGGTAGAGGTCCACTAGGTGATGCTAAATACTAAATATCAAGGCTTTAGGCCTTCTGGTTTCAGACAAGAAGTTTTTTTCACATTTCCTTATATAAGCCTATGTAAACAATGTGACCCCCTGGGCGGGGCCATTTTTGGCCTGGGGCTATAATTTGAAAAACAAGTAGCCCAAGGGGCAACGATTGCTCACCATGGAGCCAGCATAATGTTTGGAGACACCATAATTTACGATGCTCAGAGGCAGGTAACTCTGAACTTGAAACAGTGACCAGAAATTAATTCAATAACATAAGATATTTAGCCAGTTCTAGTTATCTGCAAGTCTTAAAAAGATCTGAATAAAAATTGCAGAGAAAACCTAGTGAATGTATAGTTTCAGATGCTCAAAGGCAGCTAACTCCGTAGTTAGTGATGGGATCTGCCCGAAGTTCAAACTCATCCATACTTTTATGTATGTCCTGGTTACCTACAAGGATGAAGAAAATCAAATGAAAAAATGAAGGCTCTAGAGTGGTCACAACATTATACAGCTATATTTTAGATGCGCAAGGGCAGCTAACTCTGTAGCTAGTGGTTGGGTGTGGCCAAAAATCAAACTCATTCAAACTTTTATGGGTGTCCTTGTTACCTGCAAGAATGAGGAAGAACCATTGAAAAATGGAGGGACTAGAGTGATCACAGCAGATCTCCAATAATTGTAAGTGTATGCAGATTTTTTATGATGCTCAAGGGAAGTTAACTCCACAGTCTGAGGTTGGTCCTACTTTAAATTCAAACTCATCCAAGCTTTTATGGTTGTCCTTGTTACCTACAAGAATTAAGAGATCCAATAAAAATGAAGGCGCTAAAGTGGTCACAACAATGCTACATTATCCATAAATTTTTAAGATGCTCAAGGGCAGCTAACTCCTTAAAAGGTGATTGGATCTTGACGAAATTCAAACTCATCCGTGCTTTTATAGTTGTCCTTCTTATCTGCAAGAATGAATATGATCTATTTAAATTTGAAAGCACAAGAGTGGTCACAACATTTCTCCCATTATAAGTCTATGGGGATGTTTTAAGACGCTCAAGGGCAGCAAACCCAAAGCCCTAGGTCTGATCTGGCCGAATTTCGAACTGATCCAAGCTTTTATGGTTGACCTTTGTACCTGCAAGAATGAAGAAGATCCAATCAAAAATGTAAACGCTGGAGTGGTCACAACATTATCAATCAATTTTTAAGATGCTCAAGGGGAGCTAACTCCAATAAAAGTAATGGGATCTTGACGAAATTCAAAATCATCCAAGCTTTAATAGTTGTCCTTATTGTCTGCAAGAATGAAGAAGATCCATTCAAAATTGAAAGCAGTAGAGTGGTCACAACATTTCTCCCATTATAAGTCTATAGGGATTTTTCCAAACGCTCAAGGGAAGGTAACTCATAAGTCCCTGGTTGGATCCTGCTGAATTTCGAACCCATCTGAGATATTATAGGTTTACTTGTTGCCTGCAAGAATGAAGAAGATCCAATCAAAAATGAAGGAGCTAGAGTGGTCACAACATTATTAATTTTTAAGATGCTCAAGGGGAGCTAACTCCAAAATATGCGATGGGATCTCGACCAAATTTAAACTCATCCAAGCTTTAATAGTTGTCCTTATTGTCTGCAAGAATGAAGAAGATCCATTGAAAATTGAAAGCACTAGAGTGGTCACAACATTTCTCCCATTATAAGTCTATGAGGATTTTTCCTAACGCTCAAGGGCAGGTAACTCATAAGTCCCTGGTCGGATCCTGCTAAATTTCAAACCCATCTGAGATATAATGGGTTTCCTTGTTGCCTGCAAGAATGAAGAAGATCCTATCAAAAATGAAGGAGCTAGAGTGGTCACAACATTATTCATTAATTTTTCTGATGCTAAAGGGCAGATAACTCCACAGCGGGTGATAGAATCTTGCTGAAATTCAAACTTATCTGAGCTTTTATGGTTGGTCTTGTTATCTGCAAGAATGAAGAAGATTCATCCAAAAATGAAGGCACTAGAGTGGTCACAACATTTCTCCCATTATAAGTCTATGGGGATGTTTTAAGACGCTCAAGGGCAGCAAACCCAAAGCCCAAGGTCTGATCTGGCCGAATTTCGAACTCATCCAAGCTTTTATGGTTGACGTTTTTACCTGCAAGAATGAAGAAGATCCAATCAAAAATGTAAACGCTGGAGTGGTCACAACATTATCAATCAATTTTTAAGATGCTCAAGGGGAGCTAACTCCAATAAAAGTAATGGGATCTTGACGAAATTCAAAATCATCCAAGCTTTAATAGTTGTCCTTATTGTCTGCAAGAATGAAGAAGATCCATTCAAAATTGAAAGCAGTAGAGTGGTCACAACATTTCTACCATTATAAGTCTATGGGGATTTTTCCTAACGCTCAAGGGCAGGTAACTCATAAGTCCCTGGTCGGATCCTGCTGAATTTCGAACCCATCTGAGATATAATGGGTTTCCTTGTTGCCTGCAAGAATGAAGAAGATCCTATCAAAAATGAAGGAGCTAGAGTGGTCACAACATTATACATTAATTTTTCTGATGCTAAAGGGCAGCTAACTCCGAAGCGGGTGATGGAATCTTGCGGAAATTCAAACTCATCTGAGCTTTTATGGTTGGTCTTGTTATCTGCAAGAATGAAGAAGATTCATCCAAAAATGAAGGTACTAGAGTGGTCACAACATTTCTCCCATTATAAGTCTATGGGGATTTTTCCAGAGGCTCAAGGGCAGCTAACTCATAAGTCCCTTGTCCAATCTTGGTTGTCATCCTTACCTGCAAGAATAAAGAAGAACCAATCAAAAATGAAGTAGCTAGAGTGGTCACAACGTTTACCCCATTACAACCCTATGGGAGCTATCTGTTGCCATGAAAACCAAAGTTCTAATCCGATCTGGCCCAAAACCTAATGCAGCCAATCCCCAACCCAAATGATGCTTCTGATGAAATTTGATTAGGATTGGCCAGCTAGTCTCAGAGATATTTATGAAAGTGTGGACAGACGGACGCCGTCTCGAGTCCCATACTTTTAGCTCACCCTGAGTCTTCGGCTCTGGTAGCTAAAAGCTTGGTAAAGGTCAACTAGGTGAAGCTTAAGACCAAATATCAATAGTCTAGGCCTTCTGGTTTCAGCAAGATTTTTTCATGTTTTCCCTATATAAGCCTATGTAAAACATGTGACCCCCGGGACGGGGCCATTTTTGGCCCCAGGGCTATAATTTGAACAAACTTGGTTGAGGTCCAGTAGGTGATGCTACATACCAAATATCAAGGCACTAGGGCCTTGTGGTTTCAGACAAGAAGATTTTTTCACATTTTCCCTATATAAGCCTATGTAAAACATGTGACCCGAGGCGGGGCCAGTAGAAGTCCACTAAGTGATGCTGCATACCAAATATTAAGACTCCAGGCCTTCTGGCTTCAGACAAGTAGATTTTTAAATTTTCATCACTAAAATCTATTTTTAGCCTCTATGACCTAGATATGCAACAGACCAGAACCATTTGAACAAACTTGGTAGAGGGCCACACAAGGATCATTTGTGTGAAATTATTTCAAAATTGGACCAGGTGTTTAGGAGTTGTCATTTAAGTACATTGTTTATGGACGACGACGGATGACGGCGGACAAAGAATGATCACAAAAGCTCACCTTGTCACTACGTGACAGGGGAGCTAAAAAGGACCACTCATGGTACATTCCAGTGAAGTCTGGTGAAACTCCACCTAGGCATTTAAGTGCTTTTGGAGCAGATGTCATTTGGATTCAATTATTGACAGTCGGATGCCAGAAAACTAACCCTGCTAATTGCTTTCAAACCATGTTGTGCTCAGTTGAGCTACAACTAAATTATGAAAAGATTAATAGATGCATATTTACAGAACTTGAATTATCTTATATTATTCTCATTTTAACTAGACATTATTACATTACAATCTTATACATATAATACAGTCCCTTTATAACACACTTCATTATAACATAGGTTTGAATATAACCCTGGAATTTTACAGAGGAATTGTAGGAAAATAACCATAAAATGGTCATTTTTCTCTAATTCCTTTGTTTAATTGTACCTTATAACACAGTTCACTTTTAAATGGGCCTCAACGAGACAAAACCTGTCTTTGGGGTTTCCGACAAAGCCAGTTTCAAACCAGTCTCCTCAGCTACAGGAACTACCTAGAAAATTGAAATTTCACCTGTAGCAAGTTTACATATGGTACTTCCCAAAAAGTGAATAACAAAGGGGCTGATCAGACTGCCCTGATGCCCAGGCTAGTCTGCGCCTGTGTTATTCGCAACACCCTGAAGACAGATTTTCTCGCGTCAAGGCCCAAATAACATGATCAATTCCTATAGACCCCAAATATAGTGTTATGAAGTAACTCTAGCTAGGACCACAATGTCTGTATTTGTTTTCAGCCAAAAAAATATCTTGTTTCCGGTTACCCTACCGACCCTAATATTTTGGGGCCTACTAAAATTTTTTGAAGCCTTTTGGGATATAAAAGTCTATTTTAGACCCTTTGAAAGGATTTTTAGACTTATTCTACCAAAAAAAGTTTTTATATAAAAAAAAGCTTTACCTACCGACCCTGAAATATTTAGAGATGTAACCGGAAACGAGACATATTTTTCTTTTGGCCTTATTCCTCAATGAAAACAAATAGGCCAGCACAGAAAATATTGGTACTTGATCATTGCATGTGCAGTCCAGTTCAAAAATGTGTTTGTTTGCTTAACCCTTTCCCTCATGAATATTCATGCTAAGCTCCACCCACTTTCAGGGTCCGAAATTAAGCCCGCATTTACGCTAAATGCGGGTGAGAATTTCAAAATGTGAGGCCAAAATATTTGTACAAGCAAATTTTCGCGAGTGCAAAAGTATTGATCAAAATATTGAATCCCAATCTACCTGTTTTTCTGTAATGTGAAATCCTCAAATCTACGCATAAATCAATTTATTTTGTATGAAAACAAAATATAACAAGTTGTTTTCCGTAGTGTTTTATAAAGCCCTCATGTCAAACGCGATGACAGTATGCAATTGGTAAAGCTACACGATAACCTACGAAGGTTTCCAAATGCAGCGTCTATAACTACCGGCGTATGATTGGATAAAATATTGGCTGTTCCAATTATCTCTCTCGTATTAACAGCTGAGTTATTGTCCGCGCAGGCGCTATGCCTAAAGGATCAGTATTTGAAAAATGCTTTCCGGAGATAATGCAGCTCAATACGAACAGGCGTAGGACATTGACAGGACAGTCATAACTCCTTTATTTAAGCCTAAGTGAGTGCTTTATATGTAAATGAGCAAAGGACCACGGCACACTGACACCATAACCGAAATTCGTCGTCGTCAGATAATGCAGCTGAGTCGATCGTCAGACAGAAAATTACAAACAAATATTAATAAAATTAGAAAGTAGATATAGATCTATAACCATTCGCTTCAAAACTAAAAAGCACGAAGCTTTTCATTCATTGACAGTGGCTGTTTTCCGTTTATTGGAAATGTCATACATCGATGTGCGTAGACAAGATACATGCGAGCATGACTTGCATTTCCATCATTTTAACAGAAGTTTGTTACAATATATTTGCAAATAGATAGCTCAAAACGGACTACAGAGGATTGCCTAAAGCCACCAGTGAAAGTGCTTAGGCTACAGAAGTTATTATGAAGTTCAGAGGCTGGAATACTGAATACCCCCCCCCCCCAAGTTTTTTTTCTGGAATAGCCCTTATGTTTTTTTTTTTTTTTAAATCGAGTTGATTTTCATTTTAGCCAGTAGATTTTTTTGTAACAAGCTAAATTTTGCTTGTGGCAAAAGTACTTAAGTTCGGACTCTGACTTTGAATAATTCATTTAATAAACTTTCACATTTGAACATAGAACAAAGAAACTACTTGTCAGGGCCACAAGTGTAGGATCATATCTAATCATATTCCCATTAGCAAACAGAGCAGACCCTGATCAGGCAGCTCTTATAAGAGCTGCCTGATCTGGGTCTGCTTTGTTTGCAAAGGCATCTCTATGAGGTACAGGGCTAACAGAACCATCCGACTGAGATGGTTGTTTCAAGTATACACAACATATGCATGGGTGAAAGTTCAAAATTTAAAAAATCCGGAACTTTCAAAAATCAAATCTTAATACTTGCTGTATGCCTACAAAGTGTTAACAATTTCAAGTTTAAATGGTCAATTGCCCAAAGATGAACTAAAAATAAATAAGAGAAGCTATTAAAATCTGCCTAATTCAGCATTTTGAAGCTGACTTTCTGTGGGAAGTCAGCCTCAAAATCCTGAATTCAGAAATTATCCTATAAACTTCCACCCATGCATATGTTTTTGTTGAGCAATAATGAAAATTAAATTCTCAATTTCACACTCTTATCTGGAGGCCAGCCATATTGCTATTTTTTCTTATTTCTCAATGAGGACATACCTGTATGCTGTGGGGCTCATTTGGAAGCGTCTCAGTGAAAGGCTTCCAAATGAACACCAAAACATATGTTTTCATTGAGAAATAAGGAAAATATTGCATTTTTAGGGGCTGAAAAGACTGTATGCTGGAATATCATGAGGAATGGGGCTCAAAATGAGTTGATCACATGCATGTATTATATGTGATAATCGAGACCTTTAGTTAAGTGGATGAGAAAAAGTTAATTTTCTGATTTCTCAACCAAAACATAATGTTGTGAGTACTCTAAATAGACAGTTCTTTTGAGCACCAAAGACATATGTTAAAACTGATGGAAAATACAGTAAAACCTGTCTTAAGCAGCCACTCAAAAATAGACAAAACAAAGGTCTTAATGGAAAATGGTAGCTTAATGAAGGTCGAAAGTATAATTGCAGAATGCTCCCTTTGGAGCATTCTGCAATACTTTTGACCTGCATAAAGTGATAATCGGTGTTGAAAACCAATTTTGGTGGTCAGTTTGAGTGGCCGCTTAAGACAAGTTTTACTGTATTCACAATTTTACAGTCAAAAAATTGTAAAAAAAAAAAATCTAATCTATTCAATGAAATCATCAACTGCCTTTAAGCCTCATTCCTTTGAGCATTTTCTTGCAGCTATAGGAGACATTTTTTCTTATTCCTGCTGTTAATATTCCTTTTACACTCTGATTCCAGCTGGACCTCTGAACTATATTCTTTTGAGCATCCAAGATAAATGAGCCGCAACATGAGATTTCCAAAAATGTGGTATATGCACCCAGCAGAGGCTCAGACCAGCCTGTGCATATGCGCATACTGATCAGAGCCTAGGTAGTCGCATAAGTATTCTATGACTGTTTAGCTACAGATCGAACAGCATTCTGAGTTTCTAAGCTTGACAGGAGCCTGCACATGCTCATCTGAGACTATTCATGTCAAAATACCACATTGTTGGAAATCACATGTCAAGGCTCGTATGTTAAAACTGATGGGAAAGAAAATATTCACAATTTTACACTAACATTTTTTGTTCATCTAAATCAATGAAATCATCAACTTCCTTTAAGCCTCATTCCTTTGAGCATTTTCTTGACTTTACTACAGCTATAGGAGACTGTTTTTCTTATTCCTGCTGTTAATATTCCTTTTGAGGAGCTGAAACGACTGTATGCTGGAATATCATGAGGAACAGAGGCTCAAAAGATGTTGATCACATACACTTAACAACACTTATAAGTGTGCACATATAAATGGACCTATATCTTCATAAATAAAAGTCAGATCATTTTGAAATCTTCAACAGATATAGATGACATTCATGACATGATATTCCCTAAATTTTCATTTTCATTAAACTTTAACTTTTAAAATCCGAAATAAAAATTCAAATATATCGTAAAATCAAAGTTCAGTTTTATTTGTTTTATAATTTATCTTTCTATGACATTTCATTTATGCATATCATTTTATAGTTAAGCAGTTTTTAATAAAATTGTGGTGGCTCTGTTATGGTGTGGGCAGGTGTGTCCTTACATCATAAAACTAACATTGTCTTCATAAATGGGAACTTAACTGCAGCTCGCTATCAACATGAAGTGCTGGATACGGAGGGCATTCCAATGTTGAGAAACCTTAGAGGATTGCAGTTGCTGGACGATGGGGCTCCAGCCCATCGGCCAAGGGCCACCACTGCATATCTGCATGCAAACAACGTAAATGTCGTCCACTTTCAAACCAAATCACCAGATTTAAACATAATTGAAAACATTTGGGATGAACTAAACCACCTTGTAAGGAGAACATGGGGCTATTCTAACCACACTGAATCAACTGAGAGCAAATAATTCTCTACGAGTGGAGCAACCTCCCTCAGAATTACATTCAGCGTTATGTGACATCAATGAGATGTCGTTGTCTTGCCATAGTGAACAGTGCGGGGGGACATACCCGCTACTAAGTTTACATGGACAAGGACACTGCTCAGGATTTGACTTAAAAGAATATTGTGATTTTTACTTTGTTTTGTGATATATTCGATCAAGTTTGGTCTCGACTAAAGTATTGGAAAAAATGTGAACTTTGATTTTACCATAAATTTGAATATTGCGTATGCATTTTTTAACTTTTTATTTCATTCGAAATCAAATAAATGAATTTTATTACACAGATGTCGTTTATATTTGTTGAAAATTTGAAAATGATCTGACCAGTATTAACGGAGATATGAGCTCATTTATATGTGCACACTTATAGGTGTTGTTAAGTGTATAATATGTGATAATCCAGACCTTTAGTTAACCCTTTACCCCATATGCTACATTTAGAACATTGCATCATTTCTATAAATAATTCAAATTTTCAAATATTTTCCAAAAAATATTTTTTACATTTCAATAGTTTTGAAAATATTATGGAAGCAAATGTTCCATTTTTTTTCATAATATTTTAAAGGCGTCCAAAGGCACTTGTGTGGAGTAAAGGGTTAAGTGCATGATAAAAATCAATTTTCTGATTTCTCAACCGAAACATAATGTTGTGGGTACTCAAAAGAGACAGTTCTTTTGAGCACCCAAGACATATGTTAAAACTGATGGGTAAGAAAATATTCACAATTTAACACTCAAAAATTGTGTTTATCTAAATCAATGAAATCATCAACTTCCTTTAAGCCTCATTCCTTTGAGCATTTTCTTGACTTTACTACAGCTATAGGAGACAGTTTTTCTTATTCCTGCTGTTAATATTCCTTTTACACTCTGATTCCAGCTGGACCTCTGAACTATATTAGCTATACTCTTAGCCACATATTCACCACAGTCCCAGTCATGGGCCAGAGTCCATATCACTTCCTCCAAGTCTGGAGGACTCTTCCCAGGAACAGTCATTTGTACCAGCAACCCATGTTGCACTGCTTTAGGGAGCAAGTTCAGATGATGGAATTGCGATATATGACTAGGGTACTGCTCAATCACACCTGAGTTTCTGTCCCAGTGAATATACTGCCGGCTGTTTAAAAAATCTGCATATAAATGATAAAAATATGGTATGTTTGGCATAACAATTTTCTGTACTTTTCCTTTATCTTCGCCGAAAGTCATCCTGAAGTCCCCACTATAGGAAAGACTCGCTATTTGCTTAAAAAGATCCTCTTCTTTAAATGTTTCTGGCAATAGAAGAAGAGCGGAATGAATTGCGCTTAGTAAATTATATCTCATGGCTTCCTTCAGCTCCTCACATTTTGGCAGCATTATAAGCTTGACTGGTTTATGAAGTCTCCCACTTACATACAATGTATTCCACTCTAAAAGATCCTTAACCAGTCTACTTTTACTGATCACACCATATTTAATAAGCCTCTCTTCAAATGGGACAAGTGTATTAAAGTAGATACCAGCACCATAGTTTTCCTGTATTTTAGAAATGTATTGTGGCCCTAACCTAGCGAGAAAGGAATAATGAGATTTGTTTAACTTTAGATTCTCTTGATGCCACAACACTGGCTCATCCACAACAAGAATAAAGTCAAGCATATTCTTGGACTTGTCCTGGCCTGTCTGTTCAAAAACACCTGAGCCATAGGCAAAAGCCATTTGAATTCCTGGTGGAAACTTGGCCATTACTCTCTGGTACACATCTGGTCGATCTGGCAAGTTATTTTTCTCAGTTTTAGTCACCAAGCCCCTTCTACTACATGTCACATCTCTGGTATTCCTAAACCATATTGCAGTCAGAACAGACAAATCTCTATAGAGATTTGTCCGTTTTGAATGCAATAGGTTAAAATGCCTTAACAAAATACGCATCATGCAAATATAATATAAATTACCTCAATTTTTGTCTATTCTTTAGGAAGGAGTTTATGACTCACTCTTTCTAAGCTTCTCACTATTCAACTGTTGCACCAGAACACCATGCCACTGGAGGTGTTATATCAGTCTTCATTAAAATTGCATTCTAGTTATTCAAAATTCAAATGGGAGAAGCTCTTTCGTAAACAAATTCGAATTTTCAAATCTTTCATACAACAAGATCCGCTTTTTAAAAAGTGTTGATTTAGTATTACTTTTTCCGTCTAGTCAATAATAATACTTATACTTCTCTTTTCTATCTATACTATAGTCTGAAAGGTGATCTAAGATTCACTTTTCAAATAATTGTGCCAGTAACAATGGCTTGTCTATCTGCTATTTAAATGTTTATCTATATTTCTCTTTTTTATCTGCTGACTGATAGATCAATGATTCACATTTCTATGATCTATCTGCTGTTTGAATAATGATCTATGATTCACCTTTTTATCTACTGTGTGATGGAAAAAATTATTTCTTTCAACTGTAGACTGATCAAGTTTCACTTTTCTATCAGCTGTCTTAATGGTGATCTAAGACTAACTTTTCTATCTATTGTCAAAGTCAAAATGGAGATGGTCTAATCACTTCTTTCCTGTGTCAGCCGAGTCTCTGCTGAAAACTCCTACACTCTGAACATCTTGTCTCTGCAGCATCTTAAGTTGCCTCTGTCCTCTACGATATAAGTGCTCAATCTGCAGTGTTTCTGTCCTAGGAATGGATGCATTTTTCTTAAACTCATTGCGTACATAGTCTGTGATTCCAGGCCTGGTTTTCCCTGCTCTCAGAAACTCTCTGTATAATGCTAGAATCTGTTTTTGTATTTTGCTGTGTCTCACCATATTGTGGTACTTGTTAGTCAGTCAGTGATGGTTCTCGTAATTTGTTCACTGTGGTACAGTGGGTGATGGTTGAAAGATATTAAAATTTTGCCTCTGAAAAAGATACAAAAAATACCAATTTTATCCCCACACTTTTTTAAAAAAGCTAAGGGGATATTGTAATCGCCTCCCTCCGTCCGTCCATCTGTCCGTCCATCCATTATGCTATCTCCTCCTAAACTGTTGGACGAAATTCAACCAAATTTGGTGTGTGAGTTACTCACATAAATGGGGCGTGCAACGGCAAAAATTTTTGTTGGCCCCGCCCCCTGGGGAGGGGTCAAAAGGTCAAATATCATTTAATTTCAATTACAAAAGCAATTTCAAAGACTTTTTAAACCAAACTTTGTGTTCTTTCTCACAAATGGAGGATACAAATCATATCAGACAGGATTTTCATTCTGTCAACTTGGTCATGCCCCAAGGGTGGGACTTTGGGGCGCTGGGGGTGCCCCGGGGGTCAAAAATAAAAATTCAAACATGGTCATGTGGCATATCAAATCGACGGGGATGACGAGCAGAGCAAAATGCAAGTAAAATTTTCATCCTAAGGTCAAACTGGTGACCCTGGGGTGAGGTCAAAAGGTCAAATATCATTTAATTTTGGTTACCATGACAATTTTAATTTTTTATACCAAACTTTGTGTGTGTTCTCACAAATAAAAGATAGAAAACATATTTTCATTCTGTTGCCAGGGTCATGACTTGGGGTGCTCGAGGGGGGGGGGGGGTCAAAAGCTTTAGCGTGGGGATTTGCGATGGCGCCCTATCGACTAGGCGTTCTAGTTTTGTTTTGTCTTGATGCTTTATGTCTTAGTTAATAATTTTTCAGTCATGTTGGGACTATGTCCTGTCTTCCTGGGTTGAACCAGTACTAAGCAGTGGATAAAAAAATATCATATTTACTCAAAATAATTAACCGTTTATGCACTTATTGATTCTTCTTTCTGGTAAAACTTGGGATGGTCCACTGTATATATCAAGAGGTCACAGGTTATAATTTCCAAATAAAATTGTATTTCATTCTTTGAAGTTCATTTTTGTCTAAGCAAACACTAAACAGTGTAGATCCAGATGAAATGCCGCATAATATGCGGCATTTCATCTGGAGATTCACTATTTCAGGACTTTAGTTAAAAGTCACAAGTGTGTAACGAAAATTTAGTTTTCTTATTTCTCAACCAAAACATATGTTGTGGGTACTCAAAAGAACCGTCTCAAATTACTCAATGAGACGATTCTTTTGAGCACCCAAAATATATGTTAAAATTGATGGGTAAGAAAATATTTACAAATTTACGCTGAAAATTTTTGTTTATCTAAACATGTGCTGTTTGCCAAAGTACACATACATGTTTAGGAATCACTATTAAGTATACAAAAAGTTGATACAAAGAGACCATAACAAAGAGAAGGGCTGCAACAACAGATTTAGATAAACAAAAAATTTCAGCTTAAAATTGTTAATATTTTCTTGTCAATCCTGAGTGATTCTTTATTGGCAACTAAACTGTATATATGCGATAAGTAGCTGGGCATCATGTCATATATCATTCATAGCAACCAACCAACGAGTGTTGGCAGGCAAGTTGGTTGCTTTTACGATTCAACATGCGCTTTTAAGTGACTTTCCCCACCCACTTCTCCATACTAGGCCATAATCTTTCGACCGTCAAAGCAACTTCAGGCAGAACTGCTGTAGCCTATATGTTGTTTCCGGTGTAATTCAGTACTGAATACAATATGCTAATTCCGTACTGAATACAACATGCTATCTTGCTAAATAAAACACTCAGAGCAATGCTTCCATCACCACTTGTTAGAAATAAAACAAACCTTATTCTTGATGATCTGTTGCGATTTTTCCCGAGACAAACTTTTCATTTCCATTTTCGACGGATCAGAGCACATGAAATTAGTCACAGCATTCCTGCAGTTTGTGTGTGCTAGAGCTCTTCCTTTTTGCTACAAACTCTTTTATTTTTAGGTTTTAGAATTTATAATTTGATAAAACATTTGGAAGCGAAACCAAAACAACTTCCAATGGCTGTCAATTCATTACATCATTTAAAATGTATATGGCATCATTGTAACAATCAGGATAAACTCCTCAACAGTTGCAAACGCCCCTGACTGGGGACCAAATTTGGGGACCAAAGTTTGCAATCTGAAATGCAAATTTTATATCAACCTGAAATCATATCACAAGTTCATAAAAAGTGAGAGAGAAAATAATTTGACAATAATGTCCAAAGCACATGACATGCACATAATCAGACCATAAACAAAACATCTGAAGAGTGAGTTTTCATGGGAGGATCCAGAGGGGGGGGGGGGGGGGGATGGGCAGGGGCAGCCCCTGATAAAATCACAAGTTTAGTTATTTGGGAATTAGCAATTGGAGCCACAGAACACAGCTTAGACATCAGGAGAACAACTAAATAAAGCAGCCAGCTCCATCTTCCTCGCCAAGATGATTGCAAAACTAGAGCGGGCACAGAGTAATACATGAAAAAACTAGAATTGTTTTTCTACGAGAAAAAACAGATTTCTCCCCCCTTTTGATGTCAAAAGCAGGAGTCATTATATACAATTTCAAACAGAAACATTAAATACAATTTCTAGCAGAAATTCTAGTCATTTCATGCAGACAATCAGCTCATATCTAGTAAAGATATGTCAATGTAGTTAACTATTGCACAATCATAACCTGGTATAAAATAGTCATAGAAAATTGTTTTTGTGATGGACAAAGTTCCAAGGGAAATAACTCAAAGAGACTAAATGACAGAGTTACTATTCTTGCCTTCTGCACGTTGACTCATGTTGGTTGATACTTGTATTATGTTTCGTGAATATAGCTTAAGTGGTTTTCAAGTTATAGAGTGGACACGGTTTTTGTGATGGACAAAGTTCCAAGGAAAATAATTCAAAAGTATAAAAGGCAGAGCTACCATTCTTGCACTCTGCACGTCATCTCATGCTGATTGATATTTGTATAATGTTTCGTGAATATAGCTTAAGCGGTTTTCAAGTTATAGAGCGAACACGATTTGTGACAGGCAGACAGACGGACGCCGGGGGAAAAACATTATGTCTCCCGACCCTGAAGGGGGGGGGAGACATAACAAGAACCAAAGACTGAGAATAAGCAAAAAATTGGGAGGAACATTTAAAAAATGAATCAAAAACAACAGAATTACTGGGTGCGTTTCTTTGACTTTGCCGGGCGTAAGCCCGTTGTAGTCTCATAACCGGCGGGGCACTTGATTGATTTCAATCACGTGGCGGCTAACCCAAAAATTGGGCCCAGAACACCCCCCCCCCCCCCGGCAAAAATTCCTGGACCCGCACATGTATCCCGATATTTTTTTTCTTCTAAATATCCAATATCCCTGAGAGTAACCAAAAAAATATTGAACACAGAATACAATTATGGCATATCCGTGGATGTAAAATGGATAGTTATCCCATATCCCAGGAAGAAAATGTCAAATATCCTGTATCCCTAAAACCCTTATCTATAAAACGACGGACGGACAGGAAGACGGATAGACAACCCTATTTTAACAGTCTTCATCAACATATGTCTGGAGACAAAAGGAATTTTTCTAGCAAGCACTAATTTAACTACAAAGGCCTCCTTGCATGCTAGTGTCATGTACTGATAAGCGTATCACACCAAAAATAACGTTGAATGATGAGAATTTATGCCATTTAAGCCGTGGTCCCTTAGCTGTTGGCAGGGGTTAAAACAAATTGTCAAACAGATTTTTCTTTATTCTTTATCTTCTGTTTTTAAGTATTCCCTGTCAGGCAACATGTAGCAACTCGACCGGTCAACTGCATATCTATGTCAGCCATTTAGATTGGCATTATACCACCAACTGATCCTGGTCCAATAGTAAGTAAACCATGGCTTAAGCTGAACAGATCATCAAAAATAAAAAAAAATACAACTGGCTAAATTTGTTTTTTAAGTCAGCAAACTGAATGAAAAAAACTAACAACTGTACACTATTTGAATGCATGGCGAACTTATAACTGTGTCAAGTTTCAACAGTGTAGCTAGTCTCTGTAGCGGAGTAGGCTAGCTTTAGCCTAACATGGTATGAAGATAGAAGAAGACAGATTTGCACGTTGAGGCTGATTATAAAAATGCACATGCACCGTATGGGGTGAACATTGTACCTCATGACTATAATGCACATTAGGGCGAGAGGCAGTATAATTGCAGGGATTCAGTTTGGTTGTCGGCCATCGGACATAGTCCGAAAATAGTTCCAGAAGTCCGAAAGTTTGCTATCCAGTTTGTCCGAGACGATTTTTGGAATGCACGCTGTACGGTAATGCACAGGGATGCAATGGTATTTTTGTTTTAAAAAACGATCACTGATTGGCCAAATTTCAGTAAGCTTCAGACTGGTTCGGCTTATTTTAACCCACAAATACTTATTCACTAAAGCAAACCTGACAGTCAAAGTGTTTTGTTACGCTGCGCCTGATTGGTCTATTGTATCCTTAGTTTTCTTCCCTTGATTTCATCTCGAAGCGGACAGCATATTTTTGCATTGGCATTTGACGATAAAATGATAAAAAAAAACTTAACTGCCACCAAGAAACAACAGGATCAAACTCAAGTTTTTAATGCACCAAAACAGTTTGCCCGCTCCATCATTACCTGAACAGTCACTTTCTGTG
Organism: Loripinus fragilis; assembly: GCA_964019695.1. Classification (NCBI taxonomy): domain Eukaryota; kingdom Metazoa; phylum Mollusca; class Bivalvia; order Lucinida; family Lucinidae; genus Loripinus; species Loripinus fragilis. Next base: position 46,613,036 of record OZ026514.1, read on the forward strand.
GCTAAGGAGTCACGCAACAGTCGCTTAAAGCAGCAAAAGACAGTACCCCACCCACTTCCACCGATCAACAAGCTCCAGTCTCCTCATTAAATGAAAAGCTACCCAATCTTTCAGGCCACACTTACCATCCAAAATGGTAGCAAAACTACCCCTGGTTTCAATATGAGAAGGGCAGATGGCAATTTCCATTTATGGTGGTAAAAATGAGTGTTAAAAAATGTCCTCAATTTTTTTCAAATGTCCAAAAAATATTGGGGCTGCTTGGACAAAAAGTCCAAAGTAAATTTTAGTCCAGCTGAAACCCTGAATTGCACAACCCGCAGGTGTGTTATGTAATCAAAGCAGTTTGAGAAAATGCTCATATAGATCCTTGAACCACATAATATATTTTTGACTAAATTTAGCATAGGTTTACCTTCAGTTGATCTTTATCTTTAAACACACATACATAGTTGACATAAAATACCCTTTGCCCAAATTTAACGACATGAAATACAATGTATCTTTCTAGAAACCATAGTCGCATGCCAGTGACATTTTGAGAGGGTCTGGGTCTGTCCATGTTGCAAAAACTTCAGGGAGGATTGTGTCCATCTTGCAAAACATGGGGGTCCCATGATTATGTCACCCTAAACCTCAGACAGTATACCAGTCATAATAGGAGTGCCGCAAGGAACAGTCTTGGGACCACTGTTGTTTCTTCTATTTATAAACGACCTCCCAGACAGCGTTCAGTCAAAAACTCGGCTTTTTGCAGATGACTGTATTCTCTATAGAAGGATAAAGAACCAGAGAGACTGTGACATCTTACAAGATGACCTAGACAAGCTAGCATCATGGGAGAAGAAATGGGGTAGGTTCTTTCACCCAGACAAGTGTAGCAACATCAGAGTATCAAGGTCAAGAAATCCTGTTGTTAGAGAATACTCATTGAAGGGACATGTTCTTACATCAGAGTATTCAACACGATATCTTGGTGTAGAGATGCAAACAAACATGGCTTGGAATAAGCATACGGACCAGACCATAAAGAAGGGAAACAGTATGATAGGCTTCCTGAGACGAAACCTGAAGGTCAGCAATGAATCAACAAAAAAAAGCTCTGCATATCTTTCTCTCGTCAGACCCATACTGGAGTACTGTTGCACAGTCTTGAGCCCATACACCCAAGACTACATCAACAAACTTGAAATGGTCCAGGGTAGAGCGGCTAGGTATGTTACCAACAGATACCACAACACCAGCAGCGTGACCTCCATGTTGGAACATTTAGAATGGGAATCACTGGAATTGAGACGTGTCAAGTGTCAGCTTACTATGTTGTTTAAGATAATCAACAACCTTGTAGACATCCCACCGGACCAGTATCTAACGGAGACCTCAACAAGAACCAGGTCACATCACTCTCACAAATTCAGACATGTTCCAGCTTCTAGTGACTACTTCAAAAACAGCTTCTTCCCAAGAACCATTGTTCTTTGGAATTCTCTGCCAGCCTCTTTGGCAGACGCTCCCAGTTTGGTATCTTTCAAACAGGAGCTCAGCACCATGTCATTCTAATCTGTTTAGGGCCCGTCGAATGCAAGTAAATCCTAATGACTTCTTGTGCTGTGCTGGCGGGGACTTCGTGTGCCCTGGTACCTGCAAGGTAGCTAGATTGGACAAGACCGAAGGATTGAAAAATCAAAATGCAGCAGACATGGGGCGAATTACTTTTGAAAGTAATGCATTGAATTAGCATTACTTGCCAAAAATGTGCATTGAATTAGCATTACCATTACTGGATTTTGAAAAAGTAATGCATTGAATTAGCATTATTTAAGAAAGTAATGCATTGAATTTAGCATTACTTTCACTTACGAGAAACAGAATCATACAATACTGTAACCTGTGAACAGTTTTGAAACATTGAACAAAATGTGTACATACAGTAAACATGCAAATTTCACAAATAGATATTATATATATAAAAATATTGCGCATGAGCCAGATTACAATATCTTTGTTTTTGGTAGTGAATTTCGTATTCTTGTCAGTAGCATTTGTTGAAATTTCATTATTTTGAAAATTTGAGGAATTAACAAACAATAAGATGTAGCAACCCCAGCTTTTTAAGTGATCATATTTCATTGTATATTTATTATACCGCTGGGAAGCTTTCTAATGGAAGTATATAATATGGGAGGAAAATCATAAATATTTGGAGTTTCCTGCCATATATCTCTTGTCTGAAATATTCAATAAACAAAGCCTGCACAAAACGCAGGCTTTATCATAATCCCTAATCTCATATTTTTGGCCCCAATATATTTACCCTGTAGCAAAACTGACCAAAGAGACACACTGTCAGTGGTCATGTGTCAAAATGTGTGAACAGGACAATCAAGTGATAATTACCCTTATTGTGACCAAAACATTTGTTTCTTTGATATTGGATTGTAATAAAATTCACACCATTTTAAAGCTCATTTTATTTGCCTTAACCCTTAAAGCGCCAAGAAAAAATGCATCTGAAAAATGACTTCTGCTGAAGTCATCTGTTGCAAATAATTGCCTAATATTACTGAAATATTTATGTATAGAAGCAAACAGGGTGGACCAAGATAAGACTGCTCTAATAAGAACAGTCTGATCTGGGTCCACACTGTTTGTCATAGAAGCTTCTTAAATATTTCAGCAGTCGAGAAGAGCAGACAACTTTTGTTGCGATTGGCGCTTTAAGGGTTTTAAAATGAATTATAGATAAAAAGAAAACTGATTTGAATAAAGTGGGATAAAATATGTCTTTTATTTCAACACCTCCCAGGTACACTTTCACCATTCTAGGTTCTTCTTGGATTGCCAGTAACTGTAAGCTGTTTCACTTTATTGATATATAATGTGAATGGAAATAACTAATGGAAGCAAGTCCTTTTGTTGTGTATCTCATTTCTCTATGGTGCAGTCTGTATACTATATTGATGGCAAATTTCTGTTAGACAGTAATTAAAAGTAATGCAAGTAATGCAGTGAATTTTGACAAAGGTAATGCATTGAATTAGCATTAAAGTAATTCAAAAACTGGTGAATTAATCATTACCTTGAATTACTGGAAAAAAGTAATGCATTAATAATGCAATAGCATTAACGATTAATTCGCCCCATGTCTGAAATGCAGTCAGCACATCTTTTCTAAATTCTTCTGACTTTCCTATCATGCCTTTTCTTTGCTTCTAACTTTCCTATCGATACTTCTCTTTTTCTTTTCTAAAGTCGCAACCCACTCGCTATAACAGTCAAGAGTGATGGACAGCGCGTAAATCATTCTCTTAAACAGTGATATGTCATATCCCGCTCTGGATCACAAGGCGCTTTAAAATAATCGGACATATTTACGGAGATATTATTGATAAAAATTTCAGGATTTTGAACCCTTTTTAATAAGCATCTGGCATTATTTTCACCGAGTATCTCAGAGGAGCTCTTCAGCGTGAGGTTAAATAAAGCCTTAAATACCCGGATGACTTAACAATAGAATTGATGTAGATGTAAACAAAAATGAGCAGGGCTGTCCATAGGTCTAAGATTAGGCCTAAGAATGGATTTTCTGTTATGTCCCATTCTTAGGCCTAATATTTTGGGTCACATTTTGTTCAAATAGGAACACTCTAACATTTGACTCAAACTCTTATAAAAAGACCAATTTGTCTGGTGTAAAAATTGTTGTAATAGTAAGTCCCTTACCTCTAGTTGATGCTCACACAAAAATATGTCCAAAATATTGAAAATCCACTTTTGTAGAAGCAAATAATGATTTGTTTACAAAAAAGTCTCCAAAACACATATGTTCAACACAATGACATCACAGTTTTATGAATGGCTGAGTCCTCCATGAAAAAAGCATGCAGTGACCATTGGCTGTTTGGGTCACATGTTAAAATCTGCTGAGTTGGCATGTGACATGTCATTGTGACAGGTAAAACAGCCAATGGTCACTGCATGCTTTTTCATGGAGGACCTCACCCATTCATAAAACTGTGATGTCATTGTGTTGAACATATGTGTTTTGAAGACTTTTTTGTAAACAAATCATTATTTGCTTCTACAAAAGTGGATTTTCAATATTTTGGACATATTTTTGTGTGAGCTTCAACTAGAGGTAAGGGACTTACTATTACAACAAGTTTTACACCAGACGAATTGGTCTTTTTATAAGAGTTTGAGTCAAATGTTAGAGTGTTCCTATTTGAACAAAATGTGACCCAAAATATTAGGCCTAAGAATGGGACATAACAGAAAATCCATTCTTAGGCCTAATCTTAGACCTAGGCTGTCCAGGGTGATTTTGTCAAGGCCAAGGGCAATTAACCGTTGGTTGGTTGCAGTTAGGTCGCACCTATTTCATATTACTTTGGATTACAAAGGCGTGAACTGTCTTCAGTTCTGTCGGTGAATGTCTTCAAAATGCCAGTCGGTGACCTGTCTTGTCGGTGAACTGTCTCATTGCCGGTCAGTCTGATTACCGCAGGATACCGCAGGTTACCACAGGATACCGCAGGATCCCTAAAATGCTATAATTTAATTTGATTTGGTGACATTTTATTTTGAAATTTAGCAATCAATGCTAAAAACTGCCTAAAAATAGTATGTACGAACAAGTTTTAATGAGTTCAAACCAGCATTTTTCAGCACAGGTAGGCTACCGCAGGATCCCTCAAAGTGCTAGGCCTAGCTACTATATAGTTAATTTCATTCGATGCAAAGCTGGATACATCATTTAAGACATATATTTTTAAATATATCTCACACAAAAATAACTCTTAATCTAAAGATAGAATGGGGGAGCCTATTTTATATTGTAACACTGGCAATGTTGCATGACAGGATACCGCAGGATTCCTCAAACATTTTATTTCAAATATCATCTTAATCTAGGAAAACCTTAAATCATGGCTTATAGTTGTGAAAAATATATATCAAAAATAAACATAGGAAACAATCACTTGTTGAAATTGAGTATGTGAAATAGTAACACCAAATTGTGTTATCCTTAGGCTAACGTGACAGGGTGTCTTTTTAATCTGTCTGTTAATTGCATGGTCATTCTTACCAACAAAAACAAGTGAAGATATTTACTGTTATTAATTATAAAATGACTTTATCATGTAATAGTATGCTAAATTCCATTAAAAACGTCCATATGAAGTGATCCTGGGTATCCTGTGGTATCCTGCGGTATCCTCACTGTAGTCATTCCACTACGGCAATTTGGGTCTCGTCACCTACTCCGGTGTTATAGTAAATTTACCTTCAAATAAAGGCTGACAAAAATGAGAACTTTCGAATATGTTTGCTTCAAGATTGCATCGTCTAGTTAACAACCTCTGTGTTGATTTGCCAAATCGGAGATAAAATCAGATTTTAAATGTGTTTTTTTTTTCAGTTATATTTAAAAAAAATGTCAATTACGGTTTAGTCATAATTATATGGTTTCGTCATTGATTAATTGTCCACGATGACGAAACAGTAATAAGTGATTTCATGCCTAGACATCAAACGTTAAAGTTTTCATATAATTTTAAAGCTAAATGATACAATGTGAATTTGATGAACAAAAAATAATCGGAACCCAAGCATTTTGAGGCGTTTATCTGTGATTAAATGAAGAAATTGCACATGATGAGAAAGTTACCTTAACACCGGTATAAGTGACGAGACCCAAATTGCCGTAGTGGTATGACTACAGTGATCCTGTGGTATCCTGCGGTAATCAGACTGACCCGTCTCATTGCCGGCTGGGACAGGTTGAAATATTTTCGCTCTACGTCGAATTGACTAAGAGAACATAAGGATCAACCACGTCTTTTTACAAGTGAAAAAGCAAACGATTTCGCAATTTCAACGTACCATTTGAGTGAATAAATGATCATTTCTGAGCGTTATAAATTTTTACCACCGGAAGTACACCATCTCTCGGCATTTGGGGCGGACTTGATTTAGCAGTTTTAGAGTACGCCAGAATGTTATCGTCTCAAAAATAGTAAGTGAGTATGATCAGGAAATACCACAATCACAAACTGCAGACAACCCCGTGGCATCGCGAGGAAGAGCCGCTCAACCATCACGAGACACCAGGAAGACAAATTAAGCAAAGCAATCAGCTCTCTCTTCCCCATCAAGATGATTGCAATACTAGAAGGGATATAAAGCAACGTACAACAAAACATAGAACAATTACAGACTCCCACAATGGGAGTAACAATAAACAAAAAGTCAACAACAACAGAACCACCGCCTTAGAATGGACAGCAGCCTAAGCCACCGGGGGGCTTAAATGCATTTTACTGGTACCAAATCTTCGCCCTAGATTCTGCTGTTGTCGACGATTTTTAGAAATGAAACTAACTATGATTATGCTTTGGTAGGGGAAGTTTCCCCGGGAAGAGGGTTTTCTTCGGGGCCTTTATTGCAGAAAAATGGGGCTTGGAAATGTTTTGGGGAGAGTGTCTTAAAATATGCGTTTATTGATTTGGCACTGAAAATGAATGGTCCCCGGGGACAATAATTACATGTATTAACGCTGTATAATTATCGTCCCCGGGGACAATAACGGGAGTATATATATAAAGTGAAGAAACAGAATCTATATATTGCCCAGGTAACAAAAGTATGGTTAAGTGAAAGTTAACTAAGACTTAAAACCTCAAGTCAAACATAAAATGATTCTTTATTTCTTACTATTGCAGGTAAGTTTGGAGAATGTGTTTCTTCGCTGTATATAGTCCCGTTATTGTCCCCGGGGACAATAACGGGACTATATATAGCGACGATCTTTAGAAATGATACTTACTATGATTATGCTTAGCAAGGGGAAGTTTCCCCGAGAAGAGGGTTTTAATCGGGGGGCCTTTATTGCAGAAAAATGAGGCTTGGAAATGTTTTAGGGCTAGTGTCTTAAAATATGCGTTTATAAAAAAGAATTGTCCCCAGGGACAATAATTACATGCATTGCATATGGGCAATACTGTGTAATTATTGTCCCCGAGGACGATAATATTGGCAGTATCAATGGCCAATATATTGTATTATCGTCCTCGGGGACGATAAAAGGACTATATATAGCGACGAAACTGATTCTATTATTTTATTCCATATAAGTTTGCAAAGTACACAATTGTCCCTTTGTCATCCCAGATCTGCAAGTTTCAAACAGCACTGGTGTGTTTTTGTGTTTGTCTACATGTACACCTACGGTATATAAAGGACTGCTGCCACGTTGCCGTCCATAAGTGAACAGAAGTCTTGTTTGTGATAGAGAATGTCGGATAATTTGGATAGAAGGCGGGGCGTGGGTAGTTTTAAGCAGAGGCTGGTCAAAACTGAAGAAATTCAGATACAGGATTTACAAAACCCTTGGAATTTTTATTTTCTGCTTCTGTCTGATGAACGTACGGTGAACTCATGGTGACAAGCAAACGGCCTGCTAGCAACTTCAGTGAAATGCTCAAGTAAAGTCAAGATAGGGCAAAATAAGGATGGTCTTGACAATTTTCAGGATTGCACAGGGGAAATGTTCATTAAAGAACGCGCTGGTAAGGCCGGCGGGGCCTCGTTTAGGTATAATAAAATCCGTGACCACGAGAAGAGCTTAAGATGCTATTCTTTCTTTGACCGATCCAATATTACAATTCAAGACGCTATGGTCTTCATCAAATCTTATTTGGATAAGATGACTCTGTTACAGTGCTCAATTTTCTCAGGAATCAGTTATAGAAGTACCGCGGTAAATTGGGCTAGTTTCTTAAGAGAGCTCTTTAAAGAACACTTTTTCATTCACACCAGGCATAGAGTGCTATCTGGCGAGGTTGAAATCGACGAGTCGTTATTCGGAAGAAAGATGAAATATCATCGTGGGAACCCTCGTCCAGGTCTGCGTGTTTGGATTTTTGGCATGGTGGAGAGGCAGTCTAACACGGTAATATTATATCCTGTCGGCGATCGTACAAAGGACTTTTTGATACCTCTAATTAAAAGACACGTTGCACCTGGTTCAACGATCTATTCCGATGGGTGGAGCGCCTATTGCGACTTAAATAGTATTGGCTATAAACATTTTACTGTACTACACAATGTACAGTTTCAAAAAAGTCTACATCAACCAGGCTACGGACGAAAGAGTCGTGTGTCATACGAACGAGATAGAAGGAGCTTGGAAGCATGCTAAGGAGCACTTCAAGAGGATGTCTGGAACACAGCTCACTCAGTTTGAGGGACACCTGGCTGAGGTTATGTGGAGGTCGGAGGTGAAAGGGCGTATGTATGTATCGTTTTTTGACCTTCTTCGATCTGTCTACACCCTACAAGGCCCGCCCGACTATCATTACACAACGCCCTTGTTTGACTCTTGGACGATGGAGTCAGATGCTGCCACACCTATTGCAGAATGGAAGATTGTCCCAGCAGATTCCAACACTGAGTCAGAAGAAGTGTCTTCGCAGTCTTCGCAAAGTGATAATGAGCCAGAGCCAATCGTCCTAAGCAGTGATGACAGCTACATTAGGCCAAACCAAAGTCTAGGAAGTCCAATATGTTCTTAAAAGGGTATCCTTTGGAAGCAAAGACTGCACCAAAGAACTGAAACCAAGTATGGTTTATCGAACCTCAGTAGCGTCTAACATAATCACTGAGTCAGACATTGCAGCGATGTTTTCTGGCAGCCTGTCGGAGGATGAAGACGATGACACCCTGGTAGAACATCCCTCTACACCTCTGCCACCTCAGAGTCCGCCACCCTCTACACCTGTGTCTTCACCTCTGCCACCTCAGAGTCCGCCACCCTCTACACCTGTGACAGTGACGACACGTAGATCTACACGCAAATCAAATAAAGAAAGCAGGAGCAAAGGCACTACGAGTACTTCTAAAGCGAAACAACCACAACTATCAACGTCTGCAGCAGCTTCATCAGTTGATTCAGTTTCTTCAAAGGGTCGTTCAAAATCTGGTAAAAAATCAGTCTAAAAAAGTGTGCCACCTTGAGGGCTATGTTGAAGAAAAACAAGACAGGCCGAGAAGAACCAAAAAAAGACCTCCCCGAAGGTATAGTAAAAGTGACTTCGTGTGGGAGTTCTCGTCTGATGAGGATGACTTTGTTTAACTTAAACAGATGACCAGTGAATATGCAAATAGCTAGTGAAATGTGTGGCATGTACCACCAAAGTGAAATTTTAATTTAACAACATACCGGAAGGTTTACGGTACGAACTTGTTAGATGACAGAAGGTTTAACGGTAGGAACTTAAAGAAATTGCCAATGGATTTGGTTAATACATGTATTTTGTACAGTATGGTATGTGTAAAGCAACATAAGACAATAAATTTATATCGATCAGCCTCTGCAATAGCCTAATTAATTACCTTCAAAGACATGCACAGTATAAATTAAACCTTCAGCCCCAACAACTTTTCTGCTCTGTGTTTTGGATGTCGTGGATCTATGAGATGACAGTTGGCTCCAAATTGAACGGTTAGTGAATTTCTATTTTTACCTCAGGTTTGCTATTTTAAGTATGGTGCAAGCGTCTACTTGACATAGATCAAATCAGAAAATGGCAAAGGCGTGTAGTTTTTAAACAAAGTAATTTGTCTGAAAAGAATTGTCCCCGCAGGGATGATAACGGGATATTGCCTTACAATCTACTATTATTGATAGTGGATTGTGAAGCAGTCTAGCAGGATGGGTATTGGTAAACATCTCAGTGCAGTGCAGGCAGTGCTCCGCCATCTTATTTTGGAACATGTCACGTGACTGTTCTGTCTACACCACCTTGGAAGACGGAGTAGCCGGAGTACGCCCGCACAGATGTTCCAGCACTCTTGATTTCTGTTCTGCTTTTCTGAGTAAAAAGAGTAAAGGGAACAGCTAAATCAAGTCCGCCCTAGTTTATAGTACTATTCAGTGACAGTATCACTTGCTTATTTAAGACATATATTACGTCCAATAGAGATCATTAATGGATTAACTGATAAGGGACAGTTTCAGTATCTCACAAAATTAAAGAGGCCTCAAGAGGGGACTTACCTGTATACAACACAATTTCATTCACTAAGATCAATATTTTACCATAAAATACCTAATCCCTTCATGGGACCACTTTATACCCCTGTAAGGAAGTCATAATCACCTCAATATGACTGTCCTTTTGATCTACTGACCCCTGGAGAGAGTCATAATGAGTGGTACCAGTATTTTAGCTCAAATTTCTACCTCTTTAATTGTACTTTCAGTGTTAAACTGTAGATTATAGGAGTACAGATTAATTATAAAACCCCAGCCCTCACAGACTCACACAGTGAAATCTGAACATACAAAAAGATGTCTCATGGATGATTGACTAGGGTCTGGATTGTATATATGTTTTTTTCCCTTTGTATTGCACTTAGAAGTTACAATGTATATGGCTAATTGCATTTTGTTGTATGAGTGAAGTATAAATAATATACATGTATTATGCATGGTAGTATTGGTATGCATGACAGATTGAGTGGAAAAGAACAAATTTTGGTGGCAGGGAGTATATTATGATGGTTCAGCCCATCTTAGGGTTATGATGGGAACTGTCTGCTTAATGGTGGGGGAATAAAGGTCCCTTATCATAAATTGTCAGTTTCTTTAAATTTTACCAATTGGGCAAGAAATGAACTTTATTAATTGAGTACATGGATAATTAGTGGCTTTTAAGATGGTTATGGCTGTACATATGGTGTTTTCAAATTCCTTGTTATTGGACTGGATGTTAAAAGTATGAATGAAGTATGTAACCTTACTGCATTATATAAAGAATGATAGAAAACAATTTCTGCAAATACATGTATGGACATTTGGACAATGAGATGTCAGAAGTGTGAATTTTAGCTGGATGAAGAAATCTCTGTGTACTATAAGGTCTAAATTGACACTTTCAGATCGCTGGTTCTGGTCTACAGGAAAATAAATCGACTTCAAGAGGCTACTCTGGTTTTGAGAAAAAACATTTATGTTTAGCTACTCTATTCAGGACTCTGAGCGCACCACCTAAACTTGATTACTTGTGTGTTAATTCTACTAGGAGAAGATACAGCGAGAACCAATACCGAGAGATAACTACAGCCAATTGGGGCTTATAGTCCGACCAGTTAAGAGAGACTGAGCGGTTCTTAGCAAAGACACACCCATGGACATTTCCATATAAAAACCGGTAAGACAGAGTGTATTTATTCACCTGTGAAACTCTTTACCACTGTATACCTGTATATACCTGTAGTAGTTTTGAGCCCATTGTGAGATAAAAGGCATCTCAAATTAATTTGGATAGCAAGGAGACTGACTACAGTAGTCTAGATATATGCGCTCTGGCAATGTTTCAAATTTTAACTATTCAAATTATAATACTAAGTAAGAATATAAAAAAATGTCCGCAATAAAAAATTAATACTATAAATTGGTCAGCACACGAGATGATGGTTATTATTACATCGGCGTCACGGTAGCGAAGGCTCTGACGAGCCTTCATGTACGCATGACCTCGCCAGGACTTTAACAAAGTATGCACGTTGAAGAAGACTCCAAACAACTTTTAGACATCTAGTCTCTCTGGACACGCCAGAATGAGCGATTATTAGAGTCTTTTCGGATATGCCATAAGACCAAATCTCATGTTTGTATGCCCTTTTCTCATGTTCCAGATACTTAACCCTTGTCCTGCTGAATTCTAATTGGTGATTTATTATTTTATTGTATCAGGCTTAATTGTAAGTCTGTAATTGTTCTATGTTTTGTTGTATGTTACTTTATGTCCGTTCTAGTATTGCAATCATCTTGATGGGGAAGAGAGAGCTGGTTGCTTTGCTTAATTTGTCTTCCTGGTGTCTCGTGATGGTTGAGCGGCTCTTCCTCGCAGTGCCAAGGGGTTGTCTGCAGTTTGTGATTGTGGTATTTTCTGATCATACTCACTTACTATTTTTAAAAATCACACTAGTTTTGCCAAACAGACAGAATTTGAAGAAAGTGCAAACCTACCCTCTCCCAAAACTTTCACAACATATCCATCCTGGAAAATGAAATGCATCAGGTCCCCAGCAGCATACTTAAGATATAGTCAGGGCCCATAGGGACGAAAAATAGGTCCCGTGCAAATTATGTGCCGATTCATGGTGACCTATATCAAAACCTTCAATGGAGTCTTTCCTTTAATTTAAAGGTGGTCACCCATCTCAAAAACGCGTCTGAGGCTAGTTATGACGTCATAAATATGTTGTCATTGCTGATTGGTGACGGCTAGTGGAGGACGTGTATCTTAGAGCTGATGAACTTTATTGAATTTTAGCATTTTATAAGAGTTTTAACCTGTATATAGTGTGTCAATTTAACCTTTGGTGTTCCATATATCATTCTATTAGACGACAGTCAAAATTTATATCTGGAAAGTGAGAATTTTTAAGATTTTATCGGGTTGAAAGCCTGCAAAAAAATTTACAAGGACCCTGCAGGACTTTGCACGGACCGGTTTCTGGCGACGCATTTATATGAGGTTTGGAAGTATAGCTAATAAACATTTAACTTCAAAGTCGGATAGAGCTGGAATTTGCCCTTATCATTACATAAATTAAAGGATTTTAGACTTTTATCGGCCGATTTTAACTTTGTATATTTCCATCAGTAAGCGTTGAATTCCGTCAGTCCAACATTGCCGCTCTCATTGACCGAGACCTACTTCAAAATTCGACTTAAAAATGATCACTTTTATGCTTAAAGTGGCCATAGAAGATTATTGTTTATTCGTTGGGACACTTTTTCTGCTGTTGTTTTAAGTCCTTTATGCTTTGAATCAAATTGATTATAAACTTTTTTTATTATGTGAGTATTACACATGATAAAAACCATATCAAACCATATCAAATGAGCCGCCGGGTTAAAAATCAGGGGCTGAATTACCCCACCCACGATATTACAATCATATTAAGATTAGAAACACGATAGTTCTGTTTACTTTTCTATTACAACATATACGTATTGTTTTAACAGTGTTGAGGTTTTGTGATTGAACTTATTGACTAAACAACATACCATATGGTATTACAGTTATATACGTTACTTTAAAATGTATTACTATTTAATGCAGTACTATCATTAGACCATAGGCTGCCAAAAGACCTCTAAGGAATGTGGTTTGTAGACTGCAATTTTCTAAAATTAAATGCGATTCAATGCAAAGAAATGCTACTTAATGAGCATTAACCAGAAATCAACGCACTTCTACCTACTTGATGGCCACATCCTACAGCAGGTTCCTGACAATCCATACCTGGGTGTCACACTCTCTGACAACATGAAATGGAACTCCCACATTAGTAAGATCTCCAAAAAGGCCACTTCTACCCTGGGATTCTTGAAGATAAATCTTAAGCATTGCCCACAAGATTCTAGAAGAACTGCCTACCTGTCACTAGTCAGGTCTACACTGGAATACAGTTCCATTGTCTGGGATCCCTACCTTCAAAAGGACATTGATAAACTGGAGAAAGTACAACGTCAGGCTGCCAGATTTATCACAGGAAACTACATTTCAAGGGAACAGGGATGTGTCTCTCAGATGCTAGCAGAGCTAAATCTACCGCCACTCCAGGATAGAAGAAAGGCTAACAGATTAACATTCTTCTATAAGGTGGTGGAGGGGCTTGGGTGCCAGCAAAGCAATCTCATGACTTTTTGACTCCTATCCAGGGAAAACGCCATATTAAATCTAAACAATATACAGACTGTGTCACTAGTAACATCATTGACAAACAATCTACAAACAAAAGTAAATGTTTTAAGATTATCCTGTGCAATTCTGAAACATACAAAAACTCATTCTTCCTCAGGACTATCATCGACTGGAACCATTTGGGCGACAATTTTGTGCGCGCAGATACAGTTGACGGCTTCAGGAAAGCCGTCCATCATTGGGACTAGCTATTCATCCCAGCTCTCTCCCGTTGCATCGACGCTGAAAGGCCCTGCAACGTATATAATAATATTATTCAGATTCAGATTCAGGGAGCTGGTCCCGGCTTTTACATTTTCCCGTATCTAGACGGTCAGTCCGGAGTTTATTATTTCTCGGCTATAGGAACTTTCCGGTATATTTCGGCTTGTTTTAATTTCCGGTTAAAGAAAAAAGAAAATAAATCTGCGCAATGTTTCGAAGAAAGTTGATAGCTCTCAGTCACCATCAGCCAGATTCATTTAATTCAGAAGGTGCTTTGTTTCTAAAGTATAATACAAAAAGAATGAGTGCTCAGCGACCAAGCATTCGAGCTCAATACAGCACCGGGTCGTAAATAATTTAACAAGTATTGGCTTTCAAAAAAAGGGGTCTTTGGCGAGTTTCTGTATCTGTATATTTTGAACGGTAGGACCAATTCTGGTACATTAACCACCGGTGTGGACGCTACTTATTGGCTTGTTGCATAAGGACAGCTGTTTTAAATTTGTTTCCTGTCTCTGTGTGAATGTGGTTGTCTGATAAACAGTTCCAATCACTGGTGGTTTTTACAAAGTAAGAGTTTTTATGTTGATCTGTATTTACACTGGTACTTTATAGCACTCAAAATTATTTAAAGTGTATTTACTAATTATGTTTGAAAAGTTGTAGTCTTGATGAGTTTTAGGCTTTATTTGTCTTTTGTTCCTAATTTTGTGTCGTCAGTCCATTAAACATTATACGCTGCTTATGAACTCTTGGTGCTTTTCTTCTTAGCTCAGTACAATAATAACATCGACACTTTGTGCTATAACACATATTTCCATGCGCATTGCATGCTTAGGGGATCATTACGTTTGTAGCTCTTCACATACTGTGCAAGAGGCCAAGAGCTCCTACTAAGTAAGTAAGGGTGCAAAGATCAGGAATCGATACAATCAAGTACCACACCTGACCCAGGATACCAATGGGAAAGTGACAAACTAGTGTTTCCCCCAGCCCCCAAAAAGGGCATGGTTAAGTTTCCAGGAAAAGGGCACTTTAAGCGCGCGAAATCGGGCTAAAAGGGCACTTTTGGAACGTGCGGCGACAGGCTAAGAGGGCACTTTTCAGTCCAAGTTCTTAATTGAATTTGGTATTGTCATATATATAAATTTATGTCCCTTAGCATAATGCAGCTGTTATCTGTCCTTTTTAAATGCAAAATATACTACCTATTTAATTATTATTTAGAATTTTCAAACCAGTTTTAGGACTCCTATTTGAGCACACACTCAATATATTATTACTATTTTTTAATTATTAAAATTTATCAGAATCACATTATTTATATGGGAATCATTTTTTTCTTCAATTGCCAAGATTACTTCCTAAGTTTTTTAACAAGACTGCCTTTCTTTCCAGTACTTGTTTTGACAATCTTACTTGTTCCTGGTTCAGATTCACTCTTCATTTTAAATACTTGCTAATTTGGGTATTGTCATCAAAGTGATGTGTCAAAATTGCCTCAGGTAATTAGTCACCATTGTAAAAGGATTAACACTGAGTAAACTATTGTAACAGCAGGTGTCTTCATTGCTAGTTCAGGCTTCAAACTGAAAAAAACTGTAACTTCCTTAGTTTTTGTCAGATTTTCATGATTTTTTTACCAAAATGTAGGGCATTTTATGTAGTTTTAGAAAAGGGGCATGGCGCTGGGAAAAAGGGCATGGCGCTAGAGAAAAAGGGCATGGCGCGGCGCCATGCTAAAACTGGCTAGGGGAAACACTACAAACTCACAGTAGACACCACAAACGAGAGCCAAGAGGTCAGCCCTTTCCCAGCAGGTGACCACAAAGCACATATAAACAGACGCGCACAAAGACATAGCAAACACAAGACAGAACAAAAACATAAAAGATCCACAAAAGAAGTACCGCCTTGTCATTTTGACCTTGCCAACTTATATCACTTACGCACCCATTTAGCAATTTCAAATTTATGTCACAGGCTGTAAAGATTCCTTCTGCATACAATACTTCCTCAACTGTTTTCTCAAGACAATCTCGTTCCTCCATATAAGCATCACAGTCGAATATGAAATGTTATGTATCCTCCGGAACCTTGCTTACTGTACCCATTTGTGACACTGTTTTGTCAATTTTAGCCCTATGACTATTCGTTTAAGAAATAAATTCGATTTTTTGTCTGTTCATGAGATCATGAACACTTCAGGTCTCATGTAAAGTAAATGAAGCCCGAAGCGCTTCACGTTAACTTTGCAAGAGACCCGAAGTGTTCATGATCTCAGATCTGTTTACTACTACGTTTTTTGCGTATGTTCTACGCTTTTTAGCTTCAAAATACGCTCTACGGAACACTGTTGCAAAACTACGCACAGAGCGAAATCCCGATTTTCTATCAATTTTTATCCATTTTGGTTCGTTTAAAGACGTTTTTCTCTGCTTAAGGGAGGTAATTTCTTCACTGATCCATGACTGTGTTTATCAGCTGGTCAATTACCGTGAACAAACAAGCCAATTAGTCATGCTGTGTGAGCAAGTTAGTGCCAATCAACCCCCAAACTGGTAAGGAATGACAATAGTACGGCCTTTTTATTTATTCATTTCATGAATTACATTGGTTTTATGCCATTGTTGTAATTGTCATGGGTTTTCGCGACCAATTTTTTTTTACCGTCAAAAGACTTGAAGAGTATATTTTCATAGTAAATGAGACTGTATTTGAGGTCAAAATATTAAATAGACAATCCTTACATGTGTATAGACCAAAACAATTGCCTGTCGTGCAAGATTTTTTTCTTTGTTTTGATTTTAATTTGATGGCATAATGTTCAAAATTGAGCGAGCCAGTAAATATAGAAAGAAATGTAGAAAGATGGACTGTTATAGTAAATATTCAATCGGCTATTTTAAGATTGAAAAGACTCAGAATAGATCTAGTTTAGTGGTAAAAAACAATTTTGCTTTTCGCCAGATGGGGCAAATAAACCCTAAGCTCTCTCCCTCTAGACTTTTTAGTGCTCGCAAAAAATAAGTCAGATCAGGGTCTTTCTCCTCCAGTAAGATGCATACCTCAGCCCTTTATTCTGCCTTTGGCTATACATATTTCTATATTTGTTCAAATAATCCACCCACTATACCCAGAGGCGGACACAGGATGTCTTGATAGGGGGTTCAAATTTACAAAGAGGGGTTTGATTTGTTAATTTTATAAGATCATTTATCAATGTTTCCTGATTTTTCTGAAAATTCTCCATGAAAATTAAGTATTTTAGTCTCAAAGGGGGGCTCCCTCTAAATCCGCCACTGATACCTGTCTGGATTACTGACTTTCTGACTCTACATGGGAGAAACCTGAAGTAAACAGGGCTGCATATGATCTTTTATTATGAGAACATTGACAGGCTTCTAAGTTTTTGGTTGGTATGTAATAAGTTAATTAAATTCTTATCTATTTTAGCCTTTTATTTAAGGCAATATAGTTTGTTCAACTTGGCGTATGATAGACTACACATCAGTACTCAAAACTACACATGACTGCCTCCGTGACTACACATACGCGACTTTCAATGTAAACAGGTCTGTGATCTCATGAACAGACAAAAATCAAATTTATTACTTAGGCCTAAATGAAATGTATGTGTGGTTCCTGTTGCATACCAACAAAATTTAGGGTAGGTAGGTAGGGAAATTATTAAATTATGTTATAACATGTAACAAAGAAAATAGTGACAAAATCTGAAAAAGTGCCCATTTTAGGTATTTTTTCTCCAAATACCATTTTAATGTTTAGGGTAGGGTTAAAAAAATTAGGGTAGGTAGGCAACAGGAACCACACATATATTTCATTTAAGCCTTATATTTATATTTTATAGGCACCTATTTTATATAGTCTGTCAAGTATCAATTTTCAACCTCATATAACTTGGCTGGTTTTCTGGATTTTTTAAAATTATACTAGACATAACGGAGGGTTGGGAGCAGCCAAAACGCCAAATTCCAGCGTTTAACGTCATGACGATACGCACACGACATCAGATAAACATCAGTAAACAAAAAACGTTATTGGATGGCGTTGGTGTTGGTCTGCCCAAACAGAGCATGTGTTGGCGTGGCTTAAATAGATCAGTTCATGAAGCTATGAAAAACATCTCAAATGTAAAGGGTCATTTAAAGCCTCGCAGTGGATATGTAAATATTTGGGCAAGACCGGACAGTAACTGGTTTACAAATGAAATTATAAGTCTGTCTCCCTCTCCATAATAGTTCTTCTTTCTTACCTCTGTAAAAATTATGCAAGTAATGAAAATAAATATATTTTAAAAGTAGCTTTTTCATAGTCATAAGAATATTTTAATCAGTGACTTATAAAATTATAACAGGTAAATGAAAGAAAGTCCAAAAATCAATCAATACTTCAAAGGGATCATCATCTACAAATTAGTCATGCTGTATTAAAATACAAATTGGACTGACTTCTTATCTGAAAATACAAAGGTGTGAAAACAACTTTTAATACCCCAGAACAAACAAAACTGTCAAAATACTCATTACTGGGCCTGTCTCTCAGACTTAAGAAGGTGTGTCCAGTTTATAAGACCTATCCAATCACTGAGCTTAAAATTAATTATCTAATTCAGTGGCATATATGTTAATATTGAGGTGTGAAAGTGTGGTCATTCTTTTTTCTGCTGTTATCAGTTAAGTTAATAATCTAACAAGTGTCATAAATTCATAAAAGTTATTGTCTCAAAATGAAGCAAAAAAGACCCTGTATGGTTATTCTGCTAAGGTCTTGAGATTGGAATTTCACTGTGAAAAGTGTCCTGAACTGATTAAAAAAATCAAAGCCAGTAAAAAGATCTTTGATCAGATTGCTAAAACAAACCACGAACCAGCTACACCTGCATGTTCAACAGATCATGAATAGCCACCTTCAAAGAAACCTAACCTAAGCTTCAACAGCTTTGGAATTTCCACAGATACCAACATGTGGGAGCAGCAAATAGCCAAACAGGATCTTTTTTCAATAGATAGAGCATGAAACCTGATCTAATATCTCAGTACACCACTTACAATTCAAATCGACCACTCAGATTCACATTGACCATTTTTTGGCATATTGACCGAGGTGGTTTTAACCGCTGGTTAAAACCGGGGTGGTTTCGATCACCCAACCTTGCTGATTAAATTCGGGTTTAGAAGCTTTCAATTTTACTGACATTATACAGCGTGTCATATTTTACACAACAAAGGTGTTTGTGTCATTCATACTTGACATCTGTTTGTATGATGTCATGCAATGTGACAACAATAATGGCCGACTGTGAGTTTAATTACTGACTTTGCCAATTAGCAAGTCAATTTTCTTCCAACAGAGTGGAAGACAGCTTGTTTTGAGCAAAGGTGCCAACTTTTATTGAAACCTATTGTCTTTTAAATATATAACTCACACTACTTAGTATTGCATAGCGAAATGATGGGGAAATCAATGTCATTGACCATGCAAAAGTTGTCAAAATGATCTGAGACCTTCTTTCAAGTTTGAGCGATTACTAACCGGTATATTGATAAGCCAGCCCTAAAAGGAGGTAAATCAATTATACGCTCTATGCACAGGACATAATCCCCATTTTTTTCAACCAGTTTTCATCCATTTTTGATTGTTTCAAGATGTTTTTCTCTCCTTAAGGGAGGTAACTATTTCACTGATCTATGACACTCCATAACTCACTTACCAGGCCATGTAGTGCAGTAGGTAACATAAAAAATAGTGAGTATGATCAGGAAATACCACAATCACAAACCGCAGACAACCCTGTGGCACCGCGAGGGCCGAGGAAGAGCCGCTCAACCATCACGGGACACCAGAAAGACAAATCAAGCAAAGCAACCAGCCCCCTCCCCCCCCCCATCAAGATGACTGCAACACCAGAACGGACACAAAGCAACGCGCAACAAAACATAGAACAATTACAGACTCCCACATGTCTGACTGCAGATCCAAGGTTCACAAGTTTGATCCCGGCCCGGTTCCATTCTTTTGTGGAGATTTATCATGAAATAATTTCTGGGCATTCTCCTCCCTTCCGCTGATTCAAGAAAGGTTGTTGTCAGTTACAAGCGAAAGTATGTACAGGAAGTACTGGTTAACCACTTGGCCCAGCTTGCCCAGGAAAAAAGTTCAGTTAGGTGAACTGACCATCCCAACATGACCATAGCAGCTTTCGACTGGGACCGACTTAAAGCAACAAACCAAACCAAAACCATAACTCGCTCAGTACTGTTCTTGATATCTTCATGCAATTTTATAGGAATGTGTATAACGAAAAGACAATGTCCCACTCAAAAGCGGTTGCTCTCCCTTTCCTACCTTCCAAGTTATGCCTCTTAGATTATTTTTTTCACCAAAAATCCTTGACACCCCATAAATTGGTAACCATTTGAGATATCTTCATGCAACTTTATAGGAATGAGTATTAGGTCAAGACAACGTGTTGTGTACAAGAATGGTTGTTCCCCTTTTTTAGTTTCTGAGTTATGCCCCTTTGATTATTGTAAAAAAATCTTGTACACACCATAACTCAGTAACCGTTTTATATATCTTCATGAAACTTTATAGGAATGTGTATCAGGTCAAAAGAATGTGTCAAATACAATTATGGCTCCTTTCCATTGTTTTCGTTTCAGAGTTATGTCCCTAAGATTGTTTTTTGTTGTTGCTTATTTTGTGTTATTTCCATTCTTGTACACCACAAAATTTGGTAACCGTTAGGGATATACAGGTATCATAAAATTTTACAGTAGTGCAAATTAGGTCAAGAGGATGCATTCCCTTTCTGAGTTATGCCCCTTTGATTATTGTAAAAAAACTTGTTCGCACCATAACTCAGTAACAGTTATATGGGTCTTCAATAAACTTTATAGGAATCTGTATCAGGTCAAGACAAAGTGTTGCGTACATATATGGTTGCTTTGCATTTTTCTTTTCATAGTTATGGCCCTTTGATTTTTTTACTTTAATATTTTGTGTAAAACTTTTCATTCTTGTACACCCCCTTACTTGGCAATGGTTTGGGATATCTTCATGAAATTTATATGAATATGTTTTAGGTCAAGATGATGTGTTGTGCGGAAGAAAGATTTTCACCCATATTTACTTTCCAAGGTCTGCCCCTTTGATTAATTTTTTCCCAAAAATTCTTGTACGCCCCATAACTAGGTAACCCTTTGGGATATCTTCATGAACGTTTTTAGGAATGTATATCAGGTCGAGATAAAATTACTGTTGCTTTCTGTTTCTGAGTTATGGCCCTTTGATTGTGTCTTTCATGCTTATTTTGTATAATCTACATTCTTATACATGCCATAACTCACTCAGAATTTAGTCAGGTCAGTGTGTCGGGCACAATAATGAGTGATCCTCCTTTTTAAGTTTGGAAAGTGATGCCCCCACTGTCTTAGCAAAAGGGCGTAAATTGCAACGCTGGCGAAGCTCTTGTTGACGTATGGTATACATATTTGACACTAATGTTTGCCTGTGGACAAAGGTTTTGGATTGCTTGTATGACCAAGGAGACAAAATATCACACTATGCAGTATTTAATGTAAGAGAGGATATTCGCGCCATGACCTCCTATCTATACTCAG
This sequence comes from Loripinus fragilis, assembly GCA_964019695.1. Classification (NCBI taxonomy): domain Eukaryota; kingdom Metazoa; phylum Mollusca; class Bivalvia; order Lucinida; family Lucinidae; genus Loripinus; species Loripinus fragilis. The sequence continues at coordinate 46,634,670 of OZ026514.1, forward strand.
AAAAACAATTGAAGGATATTTAGATTCAATTTCATCTCTAACACTGAATACAATAAAAACTAAACTAAATATACATGCAGTCCATAGTTCCAGATATCAACAAAAAAAATGATGTTTATCACATGACGTCGTGTCTGGGAGTGATATAAGGCTATGCAATAAAATCGATAAACCACTAGTGGTTTATAGATTTATGGGAAACGTTATGACGTCCATTATAACGTTGCATAAAAGATGGCAAAATCTTGAGGTTTTCATGCCAAAAATGCTATGTTTAATTAATTTTAATGTCATGTGATGAATAGAATCTAACATTTGTGCTCCTGTATTATTGAATTTATTAAACTTGTTGTGAAAAAGTAATAAAATGCTCGGCAAGCCTGGCATTTTATCACTTTTCCCAAGCTCGTTTAATAATTTCAATAAAACATGAGCACTCATGTAAGATCCTCAATATACATGCAGTTCATAGTCCCAGATGTCAACAATCAAAAATGACGTTTAATTTTAGCCACGCTTCAATTTTTAAAATACAGTACCATCATGGTGAGTATGGTTCCAAATGGTTGAACCCTCTATATTAATTGACTTTTCGCTTACTGTAAAGGCCGCAACTTTTATATTCATATCTGGACGTGGTTTGGCTATTTCATCTGCTAAGGAAGGAAAATCAGGTTTTATTTATAATTTGGTAAAGGTTTGATAAGCTTTTTGAGCCTCCTAAACGTGCGCACATTTCATGAAAATCCTAACCGTATACACACTGAACTCACATTTATTAACCCTTAAAGTGAACTATCACAAACTGTATGTTTTTGTCGTCCACTAAACTATTTGAAGCCTTATAGATAAACAGTGCGGACCCAGATCAGACTGCTCCTGTTGGAGCAGTCTGATCTTTGTCCACAATGTTGCCTCTTTGCTTATGTTAAATAGACATTTTCAGGTGCAGTTATTTTGCTGGTGTTTTAAGAAGTAAATAATGACTGAGGTAATGGCGCAAGATGATACAGCTACTTTTGAATAAAACCACACCTCATTTTCAGCTTTTACTTATGTCTAAGGTTGACCAGTCCTAATTACGCATTCATGAGGCGCCGCCTTTAAAGTAAGCGAAAAGTCTGAGAAAAATACTGAAGTCACAAACTTTCAAAATTGATTAAAACCCATTTTTATCATATGTATTCCATATTGATTGGCTCCAAAATCATTGCTGGCTCTCAGTCAAAAGTATGACTCCTAATTTTGGAGTTGTCAATGTTTAAATGCCAATATGTTGTCATATTGGATCGGGTATGCCATATCTGAACAGTTTTTGTTGAAGAAAGTGTTGCGGTATTGGGTGCAATGACTTATAAATGGGTGTGAAAACTTTTCTGTGGTTGGAATTAGAAAATAAGCAATGACCAGGTAAATTTTGCAGCAGAAAATATAAAAGGAAATCTTATTGTTTGTGAACTTCTGGTAAAGAGGGTTTTTACATTTGGCGCCATACTGTATAGTATTATTATTTAGTAACCAATGTTTTGCACTTTGCTGAATTGTAGATTGGTAGTTCTATCAAATACAAAGATACTTTTGTTTGGAAATTATTTTCTCAAATGTAATTTTAATATCCTTCAATTATTTTTCTGAGAATAGTTCACAAAGTGTGACACAGATTCTGTTTCAACTCTGGGCTAGGAAAGTCACTGATATTCAGTCCTTTATTTCTTCAGATGTGAATGAATTCCGAACCATGATCATATGGCTAGAAGACCAGAAGATTCGGCACTACAAAATCGAAGACCGAGCAGGTCTCAGGAACATTGCAAATGATGCCTGGCCAAAGGCATTTGAAGCAGTAAGTTACTTTCTTATAAATTTCACATAGGTTGCAGGATTTTAGTTTAGAGTGCGTACCAAAAAAATAATTTTCTTATTTCTCAACCAAAACATATGTTGTGGGTACTCAAAAGAACCGTCTCAATGAGACGGTTCTTTTGAGCACCCAAAACATATGGTAAAACTGATGGGTAAGAAAATACTTAAAATTTTACGCACAAAAATTTTGTTTATCTAAACCGATGAATTGAGATAAACAAGTTTGAGTGTAAAATTTCAAATTCTTTCTTACCCACCAGTGGAAACATGTGTTTTGGGTGCTCAAAAGAACCGTCTCATCGAGACAGTTCTTTTGAGCACCCACAACATATGTTTTGGTTGAGAAATAATTTACCCTTAAAGCCCCAATCACAACTGCAGCAGACGACAAATTTTGCACTATCTTTCCTAATTTTGTTATTTTTGAAAAAAGGGACAAAATTTGCCATCGTCATCTGCTGCAAATTAAAGGTGGCGCTTTAAAGGTTAAATTAATTTTCAATGAAGCACACTTATCTCATGGCCTGCTTTTATCAGATTTATTTAGTTTGGAAATTTTTTCAGGAATTTCCTTTTTATACCCATATGGGTCAAAAATAGAATATTTTTTGTTTTCTTGTACTGGGATTCCTCGGCCGAGGAGTGCAGTGGTTCAGTGGTAACGCATTAGACTTGGGATCAAAGGTCAATAGTTTGAGACTCACTAGAGGCTTTGTGTTCTATCCTTGCAAGACACTTTATCGTCTGCTTAGTACTGGTTCAACCAAGGAAGTAAGGAAAATGTCTCGGCATGCCTGAAAAATTGTTGTCTGGGACATAGAGCATCAACACAAACTTACTTGGATTGTTTTCTCTCAGTGGGATACCCAACCTTTAAAATGGCCTTAACCTAAGAATGGTTTTCATGAATAAATGATAGGTATAAATTTATCAGAAGCTAGCTGATCTGGATCTACGTGTATTTCTAAATTGAAGAAAAAAACTAGATGCTTTTTTGGTAGAATACAATATGTATGACACTAAGGGCAAAAAATTCTCTTGTCTGTTTGTTTTATTTGATTCTTTACGTCCCATTAACAATCTTTCAGCTATGTAGGGACAGGTCTTTGTGGGTTTAACCAGTACTAAGCTAGGATTAATATGTCTTGCTCAAGGACACAACACAGTGACGCCGGTGAGGCTCAAACCCGCGGTCCCTTGGTCTCATGTCAAGCACTCTACCACTGAGCCACTGCGCTCCTTAAAAAAATATCTTGTACAAAAATTCTCTTGTACCAGCCCTTATATTTTGGGGCCTACTCAAATTTTTGAAGCCTTGTTGGATATTGATGTCTATGTTTAGACTTTTGTAAGGATTGTTATAGTTTTTGCCATACAGAAAAGTATTTATTCATAAAAAAAAGTTTCCCTACCTACTGACACTAAAAATGGAGATGTAACTGGAAACAATGCATTTGTTTTCTTTTGGCCGAAGATATTCATTGAAGATGTCAGCAATATATATACCAGGAACATGTTTAACCCTTAACCTCATACAGACACCTTTTAACGCTTTTGCAAACAGAGCAGAGCCAGATCAGGCAGCTCTTGTAAGAGCTGTCTGATCAGGGTCTATTCTATTTGCTTAAATGGAAACATGAATATGTTATCCTACACTAGTGGACCTGACAAGTAATTTATTGTTCTATGTACCAACATGTTAGTTCATTTATATAATCATCCATAGTGGGTGGAGCCTAGCATGAATATTCATGAAGGAAAGGGTTAATATATGTTAAGTGATATTCCAGAAATGGGTCATGTTAGCCAAAGACATTTTAACCCTTTGTATAATGGAAACCCCTAAACAGGTATTTTGGCAAACATTGAAGACCCAGATGAAATGCAGCATAATGCTGCATTTCATCAGGATCTGCACTGTTTGTTAAGATTCAAACAACCTTCAGGGACAGAACTTTGACCCTTTAAAGTTCATAATGGGTTGGCATATACTTATTGTATCAATATGTGTGGGAAAATCTATCAGAATACATAGGGTTCAATATCTTATGCACGTATGTTACTGTCTGTGGTGAATTCGAAACTAAATCCTTTTCCTTCTGGATAGGTCTTGTGGTCAGGACCAGATAGGTATTTTTCTCAAGATTGATCTTGCTACTGGTAACCATGTTAGCCAGTACCACCGGCAACATGTGGGTAGATGGGGTTCATTAATCTGGGAGGGTTCTTCCATCTAGGAGTTTTCTCTAGGCCTTCACACAAAACTAGAAAGTGGCAGCTGTGCCAGAAACTAGCCTATCACAACCTGGGTGACAGTAGCTTCACAGCGGGAGTCAACAGGCCGACTTCCCGGTGCTGTAGCAGTGGTCCAACAGTAGAGCACTACTAATTCATGGTGCCAACGGTGGAACACACAGCCCAAATCAGTAGGGTACAGGGGGAGGTCTTGGACTGCCAAAAGTGTCTGAGTTGGTGAAGGAAGGGCATCCTGCCAAAAAACTTTGCTACAAATATACAGATGGCAGTCTTACCCAAAGTAAGATCTACTCTGTGTACAGCTAGCCAGTTACCTGGAGAGGGGCCCACTGATGTGGAAGATGCTCCTGCACCTGCATGTTAATCAAAACCCGATGATGATGATGATGATGATGATGATGATGATGATGATGATGATGATGATGATGATGATGATGATGATGATGATGATGATGATGATGATGATGATACCTGAAACAGGCATGCCGTGTACATGTAATTTATATGCTTTTGTTGTTATCTGCTGACTTTTTTCAAAAACAATTTTTTTTAGGAACTCTATCAGAGTGTCAAACAGGATCCAGATCTGGGTCCAAACCATTTGTGAAGGCTATTAGCACATGACAAAAGTCGCTGCTAGCAAGGAGTTAGGGTAAATATAGTTTTAATTTTTACTTTCAGTATTTAACAGAGTTAGGTTGTCCTTATGCAGCTAAAGAGAGGCTCAGTGTATTAGACTGGATTCTGGGTTATGCAGTGAGACTAGAATATGGGGATGATGGTGAGTATACATGTTTGTAGGTCTAAGCAAAAAAATTGGGCATAATATTTTCTTATTCATCAGTTTAAACTTTAAAGAACTGTCTCATTGAAGGGAGCACAGTGGCTCAGTGGTGGAGTGCTTAACTCTAGATGGAAGGGTTGCGGGTTTGAGCTTCACCGACATCACTGCGTTGTGTACTTGAGCAAGACACATTAATCCTTGCTTAGTACTGGTTCAACCCAGGAAGACCCACCCCGATATAGAGCGGGTGAGGGTATTAGTGAACCATAGGTAGTTAGTGAACCATTTCTGTATCCCAATTTCTAATGCACAGAATCTTATTGTTTGACATTTAAAATGTTCAACCTAATGCGTTCTAGGGTGTGCTATCTCCATATTCACTATGTAAGTTTTTAGAAAAGATTTTATTTTTTAATGTCAATAAATTTGGCGATTCTTAACCATGGTGTTAAGGAAACAGATCCTAATTATCAACACCTTATGTGTAGTGTTTTTGTCATGCTTTTTTATAAAAGTGGGTATCTAAATGAATTGTTAACCCAAAACTGGTGTCTGGCAGTGTTCGTTTAGTCTATAGAAAGGGTTCACTAGTACCCGACAAAAATTTCTAACGGAGGGTATTAGTGAACCAAGTAACATGAACATTGAATAAAGTGTACCTTATCAGTTTATTTCTGCATATTGCACTTCTTGTATCATGAATGCATAAGCTAGGTTTATGAAAGAAGCCCCAAGAAAAATGGGATTAAATGACCAATAGGCATACATCCCCTGCATGACAAATATGCCAAGAGAATGTTTTATAGTGTCTGATGGAAACTTGCTCTTGTTTGGCTTGTGTATGAATAGAATAGGCTGTGTTAGTACCACCTGTTATACTCTACTGAAACAGACGATTTTTGTAGGTTCATTTCATGTTCTAAAATATTTGTGTTACAGAAGAAATAAACTTATCATTTATATGAGGACGATTCCCAAAATAGCTACAACAAATATGACGTCACAAGTCATGTGTTCCCTAACTCTATTATATGTATTTAGCTAAACACATGCATTCATAATCACATTTTTCTGTCAACAATAAGCAATAAGCTTTATAAAACGCATATTTACCACAAGTTATCACTTGGCAAGGTAGTCGATGAGCTGACAAATTTGCACTGCCTTGGAAATGACATTCAGACAAAACTTTGCTACATGCTGTTAACATGATTGAAGAGCAAAGTCAGGCCATTGTGGAAAGCTGCTTCTGTGTTTCAAATAACAAATCAAGGTTCAGGGTAGTTCTACATTACTGGTGAGTGCAGGTCTAATCTAAGCCTTAATTGCATGTCTATATTCATCTCTATGGCGTTTCTAAATAATGCCATTGTCTCCTGTCACTAATACCCGAATGGTTCACTAACTGCCTCCATCGTGTATAGTTGTACAAGGCTATTAATGTAGCTTCTTAAACTGTTTGGAAGCTGTCTGTCCACTGTCTAACAACAAGAAAGAACCAAACTCTCAATTTGAGTAGCAGGATGTTTGAAAAGTTCATAAGATAACAAACTATATAAAATATCGCTTAATGGTTCACTAATACCCTCACCCGCTCTAACTGAAAAATTGTTGACTGGGGGGTAAAGAATCAAATTTAAAAAAACTGTTTCATTGAGATGGTTCTTTTGAGTATGCCACAACATATGTTTTGGTTGAGAATTAAGAAAATTGATTTTTATCCCCTGACTGACAATGTTCGGGGGATATAGTGATCAGCCTGGCGTCTTTCAGCCTTTTCTGTCTGTCTGTAGACAAGAGCTTGTGTGCTGAATAACTTAATACCCTTTGAGATATTTTGATAATATTTGGAAGGCATCTATATCAGTTGTGTGCAAGAATGGTTGCTCTCCCTTGCTTTCTGTATGAGTTAGCTCCCTTAAATTAGTTTTACAGGGGAGAGCTTGTGCACTCAATAACTCTTATAAACTTGTGGCTTTTGAGATATTTTGATGATATTTGGCATACATTTATATCAGGTTAAGGCATTGTGTCGCATGCAGAAGTCCCTTTATAACACACCTCTTCATAACACGTTAGGATAAAACATGGTCATGTTGTGGCTTTCAATTTTTTTACCCTGGATTTTTACAAAGGAATTGTAGGAAAAATGAAATGGTCATTTTCTTATAATTCCTTTGTAAAATTGTCCTTTATAACATGATTCACTTATAACATGGTCTGTTCCTATGGATCCCAAACATAGTGTTACAAAGGGAATACACTGTACTATTTAAAGCCAATGCTGTAAAAAAAGCTCAGTGTATTACAGGGTTCAAACTGGGTCCTGATAGTAGGGAGAAGTGACTTCTCCCTCCAGGAAAATTAGGGAGAAGTGATAGTGAGATAGGGAGAAGTTATAGCGCCAAATTACGTCATTTTCTGTCAATTTAGAAGCAAATCAGCCATTACACATACTATTGCCATTTAATTGAAGGAGAAAAACGATCCAGTGGTAGTAGATTGTCTGATTATGTCACCACAGGCTGTGTTTGTGTGGTGACAGAATGAAAATGAGTCTCCCTGGGTCCCATTTATGGCAAAATTTCGGCCCTTAGGACGACTATTTTGCCCGAGTCGCCCCCTAGCTTGATCCCTGCAGCATAGGTGGTTTCATATTCAACTTAGATGATTTCATATCTTAATTAGGCCCTATTGCCTGGCGATTTGTCATTTTAAATGGCTGTTCTTGTTATTTTTGGTTTCAGTTGAGAAATTTCGAAATGTTAAACCACAGAGTTTTGGCAAGTCCAGTAGCGACCAACAGCCTACAGGAGCAATAACAAATCCTATTGACAATTTAAATTGTAAGTACACTCGAATCTTGTGAATTCTCTACTTGTAACCAGAAATTTTACTGTGAATTATCAGTTGTTCAAATTAAAGGAAGTTAGCCCTGATATGGGCCTCTACGCAAGAAAGCCTGTCTTCCGGGTTTGTGAACAACAAAGGCGCAGACCAGCCTGCACTTCCGTGCAGTCTGATCAGCGCCTTTGTTATTCGCTGATTGGAAAGTATCATATCTAAACTTGCTGCAAGCAAATTTTCTATTTTCTAGCTAGTCTCTGAAGCTGAGGAGACTGGTTTGAGTCTCCCTTTGTCGGAACCCCAAGACAGATTTTCTCGCACAGTGGCCCATATATGACCCCCAAAAATGATTACTTCAGTATTTCCTATAAAAGCATATGGTAAATGTTCTAAAATTTCAAACAGTTTTATTTTTCTGTTCTCAAATAAAAAGTGGGTTATCAAGGCTGGAATTACAAAATGCTTGTCAGAATAGCAAACAGGGAAGGCGCTGATCAGACTGCTTCTTCAGAAGCAGTCTAGGGAGCGCATTGGCTCAGTGGTAGAGTGCTTGACTCGAGACTTTGAGGTCGCGGGTTCGAGCCTCACCGGCGGCACTGCATTGTGGTCCTTGAGCAAGACAGATTTATCTTAGCCTAGTACTGGTTCAACCAAGGAAGACCCGTCCCTGTTTAACTGAAAGATTGTTGATGGGACATAAAGAATCAAATCAAACAAACAAAAAATCAGAAGCAGTCTGATCTGGGTCTACACTGTTTGCCTAGGCCTTTTTAGCAGATGAGTAGTGTTCAAAATTTTAGAACATTGACTGTAGGTTCTTATTTACAGTCTAAGGACTAGGTTCCAGTATAATATCAATCACATTTGACAACTTTTGTCTTTAAATAGTGAAGTTCCTACACAACAGCAAGATGATATTATAGGAATGAAATTTTTTTTTTTGGTTTTTATCGATGTGTAAACTCCGGCGAATCACTCACAAATTGATTAAAGCCCGGAGGGCTTTATGTTGAATTTGTGAGTGATTCACCGGAGTTTACACATCAATAAAAACCAAAAAATTAAATTTCATTCCTTATAATTCCAACTTTCCAACAAAACAGCACATTTGTAAAAGGTTGTTGACAAAATTTCGAATTTAAAAGCCCACTGAAGAAAAATAGTTCATAACCGCTGTCTATGAAAAATCGGGCAGCCGTCTTGAAAATTCTGTCAGTTCAAACTTTGTTTTGCTAAATAATGATTAAAATTGCACTCTATTTGGGGCGAATAGGTGAGTATGGGGTGATAGGGCTCAAAACAACTCCATTTAGTTTTGAAATGTTTTCTTATGTCAAAAATGCGTACAGCTTGCTGGGCTCATTGAAAAGGCCCTACCACGGATTGGGCCACGGATCGAAGCACTTACCTTCACAAGTCCTGCCTTAAATCTCCGAAGTAGATCTAGGATCTTAACGTCAGTTTTAAAAGTGTGATTTGACAAGTTCAAACTGCTTTGAAACATTTTGTTGTTAATGTAAGCATTGACATTGTTTTGATGACGATTCTCTTCAATGACGTGACCGTTTGTTAAGTGACGTCACATAACTCCCCATCCTGTTCATTTCTTAGAGTTCCCCCGTTGCTTTAAAGGTACACCATCATGTGCGTAAGGGCTTTTAAATAAGCTTTAGAACATACTTAACTATATTTAATCTGGTAAGAGTAATAAAGTTTTCTGTACAGTTCGTTATTATCAACCCAATCTAGCACTGTGAAATCAAGGCAGTTATCAAATATTCCTACGCATGGGTTTTTATCGAATTGTAAAGACAATTTAATTTTGCCAACGGACCAATCAAAATCTCCGAAAAAACGATAAAAGCATTGAGTTGGAATTATCACTAGATTAGTTTAAACATAGGCTATTTCCAATAAGTAACAAGTAATACAGTACAATATATACAGTTCATAAGGAAATTAGGATAAGAACGAAAGCGTAAGCTTTTAGACTTTTTTCCTATATCATTAGATTGCTATTTATCCTTGCAATGCTATGGAACATATTTTGTCAAAAATAATTACTTATGTTTTGTTGTGTTGAATATAAAAATATATGCACAAAATAAACATCATATGGAGGAACAGCCTAATTTGATTACGCTGATAGAATGTTTCATTCGCAGCAGCACAGTCGTATCAATAACTGTAAAATGGGAAAATAATATCCTTATATCTGATGACAGAGTATAACAGAGGCTGAGACAAAAAAAAACATGTTGGTCAATGAGAGCTGTTTTGACATTATCAGCAGGAACGAAATTCAAGTGAAATTTATGGACTCATGCATGTACCTGAGTTCTGAAAAAGACCTTAAGCTTGTCCCTAGACTGTTAAGATTCAATACAAACCAGATAATTTTGAACTATGGCAGTTCCAGTTAGAGCATTTTAATGTAAAATAGATGTAACTACTTTAGTTATGAGGGCTGTTTTTCCTATCTCGCTTATATCTCAACCAAAACATATAGTGTGGGTACTCAAAAGAACCGTTTCAATGAGACAGTTCTTTCTTTTGAGCACCCATAACATATGTTAAAACTGATGAGTAAGAAAATATTTACAAATTTAATTAAAAATTTTATGCTATCGAAACCTCTGAAGTATATTTATTTGTTTTTCAGTTGATGATCCAGATTTTAAAGCAGGAGTTGCCTCCCTTGCATTATTATTACAAGTACCTCCATATCACGATCATTTAGAGCAGCTAAAGGTAAACCCATAGGTTAAGATAAACAAAAAATTTTAGTGTAAAATTGTTAATATTTTCTTACCAATCAGTTATAGCGTATGTTTTGGGTGCTCAAAAGAACCTTTTCATTGAGACAGTTCTTTTGGGTACCCTCAACATATGTTTTGGTTGAGAAATAAGAAAATTAATTTTTTGGTCTGTAATATTAAGCTCCAAGTTCTTTCTGATACAGTTTATTTGGGCCCTGCGGAGGAGGATATAAAAGCGGGCCAATATCAGCTTGCGAGGGAAATTTTCCATTCAAATGGCATTTCTCTGGTGGGCTGATAGCAACCCGTGATTGTATGCTAGCTGGGAATTTAGGCTCCTTAGTGGAAACTTAAAAATTATTCCATTTAAACCTTTGATTTGGGACCTACCCAGGAGGCATGTAAATGCATGCCACTATCAGCTCGCCAAGGAAACACCATTCAAATGGTGTTTCTCTGGTGAGCCGATAGTGACCTGTGATTGCATGCTAGCTAGGTATTCAGGCTCCCTAGTAGGGTCTGGAAGTGATATAACATTATGTATTAAAATCCAAAAACCACTAGTAGTTTATGTATTTAATAACATTGTGTAATGAAGTCCATAACAACGTTGTATACGTAATGAGAAAATGTTACCAAATATGGGATTTTCAAAAATATTTGATGTCATGTGATAAATGAATCTAAAATTTGCACTGATGTACAATTGGCTTTATTAAACTTACAGTGAATAAATGTTTGACAAGCCTCACTTTTTATCTCTTTCCTCAACTTATTTGATAAATTCAATAATACATAGCCTTCTTGTAAGATACTCTATTTATTTTAATGAATATATCTTTAATTCTTGCAAAATCATTTGTAGTGTTGATATCAAGAAGACAATGACTGTGTTCACACAGGTAATGAGTTTATCAGAATACTGTATCCATCCTCAGACCACTGTATGTATTGGTCCAATTAAGCAAAATTGTTTAGCTAAAAATTGTATTTTCCCTTATCTATCAGTTTTAACTTGTGTTTTGGGTGTTCAATAGAACCATCTCATTGAGATGGTTCTTTTGAGTACCCATAACACATGTTTTATTAAAGAAATAAGAAAAAAAAGTTTAAGTTACACACTCTTATCTGGAGGACTGACTGGAGGTGTCTACAAAACTCTTGCATCAGGGTGAAAGTATGTTCCTTGAGTGGTCTCTATAGTGGTTTGATTATCAGTACTGAATTTTGAGACCCCTGATGGTGTTAGTACACAATTACAGTCTTCCGGTTTGGTAGCCCACGAAAATAGTACCTTTAGAAATTTAGCACTTGCCATTTCTGGGCCCTTCATGGCGTAAATGGGTGCTTTATTCGACTTAAAATGTACATTTGATTCAACATTGGTCTATGTTTGTCAGGCTGATGCAGAAAAATGCATCTTTGTGTGGACTATTTTGTCACAGACTCCCCGGCGCACTCCCCAGGTAACGTCTGTCGCGGGTCGGATTTCAGCCCGGATTTTTTGACTGTTCCCCAAAGAACGGAGAATGCTGAGAAAACGAGATTATCAAGGTAGGTTGTCTTTTCACTTTTTTGATAGGTGAATGACAGATCTTGCCACTCACAGACAGAAAAAAGTCCAAGCAATGTCCTGGAAAAATTTGCAGATGCTCGAATTCTGCCTTTTTACATGGAGTTGAATGGGACCGATTAATTGTGCACCGAACCCTATAAGAGAGAAGGTGAAAAAAAACGAAAATCTTTGTAATACAGTCATTTTCAAATGAATTCAGATGAAATTTCGCACACAGATCAGGAACCAAAATAGAAATAATTTGAAATTATTTTTGGAAGAAATTTAAATTTAAATTTAAAATTTTATTGAATTTTAGTTTAAATTTTAAATTTTTCTAAAAATCATTTTTAAAGCCTTGTTCTCTCGAGGAAAGACTCAAATTGCATTATATACCAGAAAATGTAATTAAATGGCCATACACAAACAGTTTTGACCAGGATTTGACTAATCAATCCGAGCAGGCTGACCGTGATACTCCGTTTTTGCAGACTGGCTAGCACTGCTGTGCAAGTTGATTTTTGTGATTGTATTCCCTTTTCTACTGAAATGTGCTATGAGTGCTTACTCACTTTACTTGTACCAGTATGGTGACTTAGCATATGGGTATTTATTCAAACACTCTTAGGATACTTACACTCATTAGAACCGCCTCATAGAGATGGCACTTAAAGGCATAATGATGAGGATCCGCAGGGACTGGTCGAGACCATTCCCCCAAGCAGGTTCCCTGGCCTCATTGCTTAGACCAATAAAATTCAATTGTATTTGGCTGTTCAACTCACCGGGTCGAGGCTGTACTAATTTGAACACAAACTTAAACTTTTTCAGCTAAACAAATCAACTGCAGCCCCCCCCCAGCTTCACCCGAGATCAAATTTTGTTCTTATTTCGACCATGCAAGCAGTAGTATTGTTTGGTACTCATTAGAGTCGCCTCACACTCAAAATTGTTTTTTGAAGCTACTCATTAGAACCGCTTCACATAGATAATGATATAACACAGTTATTAAAGCTCATTTAGTTACCTAACCCCTAATGAAGCACTTTCACACATATACTCGTATTATGTGCTTAAACGGGTTGTGATATTTCTCGTTCGACGAGGCCGTTCTAATGAGTAAACTTTACTTACAGTCTTTTCAGAAGTTTCAAATTTGGGATATAGTTTCATCAAAAAAAGAGGATGAGCAATTTCCATTATGATATGGGCATTAAATCTAGACCTAGGTCTCAAATCTTTCCCACTCTGGCCATTTTGGTAGCATGTAAATTACGGAATATTTCACACTCAGAACTAGCAGTGTAGATCATGATTAGAATGAAATGACATGTTTCGTCCAGCATCAGGCACTCATCAGTGAAGCTGCTCTACTTCAGACACAAAGTAAGTGGTATAAAATGCTGTTTTCAGCATGCTTGGGTGCAACGTAGCTTGGTTTTGGGGGCAAATTTGAATGTGATTCAAAACTGTTCGCGATTTTGCTTAAAATCACTTTAAAATTTGATTTTTTAGCTTCAGTTTTTAAATTTTGTAACTAAAGTTTATGTGAGATTATCCTTTAATGACTCTTACAGATGCCTAAACTTTCTTTTATGCTTTTGGGTTATTGAGATTCATTGTAATAATTGAAACTATGAACTTTTTCATCAGACTAGTTTGAATAATTGAACTTTTGCTTGTGTCAGCTTGTGAGGGGGGTCACATATGAAATCCTAGATTTGTATCGCGTTTTGGTGACTGAGTTAGTCTTTTTGGACGATTATTCGCTTAACTATATGAGTTTGATATGTCACAGAAACAAAATTTAACAATTCGAAAATTTGCAGATTCTTGAAGGTGTTAGTACACAATTACAGTCTTCCGGTTTGGTAGCCCACGAAAAAAGTACCTTTAGAAATTTAGCACTTGCCGTTTCTGGGCCCTTCATGGCGTAAATGGGTGCTTTATTCGACTTTAAATGTACATTTGATTCAACATTGGTCTATGTTTGTCAGGCTGATGCAGAAAAATGCATCTTTGTGTGGACTATTTTGTCACAGACTCCCCGGCGCACTCCCCAGGTAACGTCTGTCGCGGGTCGGATTTCAGCCCGGATTTTTTTGACTGTTCCCCAAAGAATGGAGAATGCTGAGAAAACGAGATTATCAAGGTAGGTTGTCTTTTCACTTTTTTGATAGGTGAATGACAGATCTTGCCACTCACAGACAGAAAAAAGTCCAAGCAATGTCCTGGAAAAATTTGCAGATGCTCGAATTCTGCCTTTTTACATGGAGTTGAATGGGACCAATTAATTGTGCACCGAACCCTGATGATGTAGCAATAATAAACAAACATTGAAGTATGGTTAAATTGAAATCAGTATCGTCCATAAAAGCAGGTGTTAAAAAACAGAACAGGAAAACATTAGAAATGAGCCGTGACATGAGATTTCCAACAATGTGGTATGTGCAACCAGCAAAGGCTCAGATCAGCTTGCACATATGGGCAGTCTGATCAGACCCATTGCTAGTCACTTGAATATTCTTTGACTGTTAAGCTACTAACTTAACATCATTTGGAGTTTCTAAGTCTAGAAAGAGGCTGCACAGGCTCGTCTGGGTCTACACTTGTCAAAATATAGCATTGTTGGAAATCAAATGTGGCGGCTCAAATCATTTGACGAGGAGCGCAGTGGCTCAGTGGTAAAGTGTTTAGAATTGGGATCGAAGGGTCACTAGTTTGAGGCTCACCAGAATGATGGTGTTGTGTCCTTGAGCAAGACACTGTATCCTCCGCTTAGTACTGGTTCAAATCAGGAAGACAGGAAAAAAAACCCGACAGGACTGAAAAAATTGTTGACACAGTATCAACACAAACAAACAAATCATTTGACTTTCTTTTGCTCTTTATTTTTGCATAAATTTCAATTTAAGCAACCTACAGTCTAAAGTAGCCTTAAAAAAGACTTGTTTTTCTTTTGTGTGTGAGGGGCCTGCCTTGCTCATTTCAGTTCTTTGAATTAACTGCTGGCATGCTAGACAAATTTCATGCCTTTGTCGTCGTCTGCTGACTTTTTTCAAATTTATCTTTTTCGAAAAATTCTTTCAGGAACACTATCAGAGTGTCAAATGGTTTGGATCCAGATCAGGCCCGACATACTGTCGGTCCTGATCTGTGTCCAAACTGATTGCAAAGGTTATCAGCAGATGACAAAAGTCAAAGAATTAAAGCAACAGTATGACATGACAGGTGATATTTTTTGTCACTGCTAGAAAGGAAATAATCAAAGCAAAATTACGAGATGAGATATGAGCCATGACATGATATTTCTAACAATATGGTATGTGCCACCAACAAAGGCTCAGATCAGCCTGCGCATACGTGCAGTCTGATCAGAGCCTTTATTGATGGCTTGAATATTCTATGACAATTAAGCTACTGACTGAACATCATTTGGAGTGTCTAAGCTTAAAGACATATATTTCTGTCCAATAGAGATCATTAAAGGATTAACTGATAAGGGACAGTTTCAGTATCTCACATTAAAGGGGCCTCGAGAGGGGACTTACCTGTATACAACACATATTCTTTCACTAAGAGAAAGATCAATATTTTATCATAAATTACCTAATCCCTTCATGGGACCACTTTATTGCCCCTGTAAGGAAGTCATAATCACCTCATTATGACTGTCCTTTTGATCTGCCCAGTATGACCCGTGGAGAGAGTCATAATGAGTGGTACCACTATTATTGCTCAAATTTCTATGTCTTTAAAAGGAAGCTGCACAGGCTCGTCTGAGTCTACACTTGTCAAAATGCCACATTTTTGGAAATCATATGTTGCGGCTCATATTATGTTTTGTGTTTCAGGCTATATGTTTGCGGCTCATATTATGTTTTGTGTTTCAGGCTATATGTTTAATAGTGAAAGATAAATTATCCAAAGATGCTTTAGAAAGAGCAGCTTCAACAAAAGGAAAGGTAAGTTATAGGTAATATTATTACCCAACCCACTCTCTATATATAGTAAAACCGCGAAAAATTTGAACTTTATTACCCAACCCACTCTCTATATATAGTAAAACCTCAAAAATTCGAACTTTATTATCCAACCTGCTCTCTATATACAGTAAAACTTAAAAAATTTGAACTTCACACTTTCCAAATACTCGCTAATTCGAAAAATTTGGGACACACTGAATCAGAGAACAGGACCCATTCATAGTCTATTTTAATAACTGTTTATAATAACATATGTTTTGGGTGCATAAAAGAAACGTCTCCTTGAGACATTTCTTTTATGCACCCAAAACTTATGTTTGATAGAAAGAAAAAAAAATGTAATAATTATTTTTGGGGGTAAATCTGTTTTATATCTACCTCCCTATAATTCGAAATACTGATAATTCAAAATAAACCTCTAGTCCTGAGGACTTTAAATTTATGGGGGAAAATATGTCAAACATCCTTTGAATTTCTTCAGATTTCTTTGGCTTTGAGTCAGCAATGATTAATTACTGCTTGCTATGGAAGATGGTCAATTTAAATCACATTGTGATGCAATTTTCAAACTGAATTTAGTAAATTGTTGAACAAGTATGTACTAAAAGATCATTTGATTAAAATGGAGAAATATTTTGTGGGGACTCATTGTTTTGGTGGGTGACCAAAACAGTAGGCCCCCACAAGATATATCCCCATATAAATCCAATATAAACCTATAATTATTTAAGAATTGAAAGTTATTTTTCTGCGTTCACTGAGTTATGAAATGTCGGGAAAATTACATCTAATGAAAACCAAAACCAAAGGTTTTCATGCTAAAATCAGATGTAATTTAAACAACATTTCATACCTCAGGGCTATTCCAGAAAAAAATACCTAGGAGGGGAAGAAGGCAAACAATATATTTTTCTATGGGTGGTTGGTGCTGACATTTTCAAATTATATGGGTCATTTGTGTTAGAAAAATCTGATTACATGGGTGGTTGGGTTTTGTCTGAAAATTGGTTATTGACAATTCATAGGTATATCAAATGGAATGTTCCTGTTTCAATCAAAATATCAAATCCCAATCTGCCTGTTTTTCTGTGTTTGAAATCATCTAATCTACGTATAAATTAATTTATTTTGTGTGGAAATAAAACAAAAGGAAGTTGTTTTCCAAGTTCATAAAGCCGTTATAATTGCATGTCAAACATGATTGCAGTATGCAATCAGTAAAGCAACACAATAATTTACGAAAGTTTCCAAATGCAACTTCTATAACTAGCGGTGTAGGATTGGATAAAACAGTGGCTGTTCCAGTTATCACCCATGTATTAACAGCTGAGTGGGACCAATGATGGTGATGTCAGACAGAAAAATACAAACAAATAAAGTTGAGCAAGTCGATCTAAAACCGTTCGCTTCAAATCTAAAAAGTATGAAGCTTTTCATTCAGTGACAGTGGCTGTTTTCTGTAGAGGGGATTATTTGAAATGTCATACGTTGATGGGTGTAAACAACATAGTATAGGAAAATGAGCATAACTTGCACTTTCCTCTTTTTTTATGGAAACTTTTTAAAATAATTCACATGAGTAGACATTAGACTTGCTTACTCTATATCGATTATTGAACATTTTGTATCCATATACATATCATATTTTATTCTATGG
Organism: Loripinus fragilis; assembly: GCA_964019695.1. Classification (NCBI taxonomy): domain Eukaryota; kingdom Metazoa; phylum Mollusca; class Bivalvia; order Lucinida; family Lucinidae; genus Loripinus; species Loripinus fragilis. Next base: position 46,652,377 of record OZ026514.1, read on the forward strand.
GTAGTTGGTACATGAGCCTTTCAGATTACATGGGTGGTCGGTGTCTGTGGAAATTTAATTCCATGGGTGGTGGGGTCCAAAAAAAGTACCTTCTTCCCCCTCCAGGTATTTTTTTCTGGAATAGCCCTCAGTGAAACGCAGAAAAATAACTTTCAATTCTTATAATTACAACTTCTTTCATTATTCATTCTCCTAAGTATTTTTTAATTATGTTTTCCTTAAAATTACGTTTCCAGTTAATAAATTTTCGCGCATTTAGACTATGACGTGCACTATGACCCGTACGTAGATGTCACAACATTTAAAAAAAAGCAAGATGGCGGCGCGGTTGCATTAGACAGCTGATCGGCATGAATACTGTTAATTTAAGCGTTGTATGTAAGTTAATCTTTGCTTTTCCACCTGAAAATATCTGCGTAAGTGTAAAGTTAAGTGTAAGTAGTTGCTGATTGCCCATATCTCTTCATAGAAGCATTGCACAGTATCACAAAAGAAGTTCTGTCGTTGATGTCCCCGCTCCTCATGAATACGGAGGGAAGTACATTGAAAATGAAATGCAGGTCAATACGATCAGATGACCATTTTTGACCAATCGGATTAACAGATCTCAATAAATATTATGACAGTTGTAATTATTTGTTTTTAAAGAAACAAAAAAATAGGGAATATTATCCAATACAAATTTTAGTTAATGTCCTAACCTTTCGTATACTATAATTCTGTCATCTGTTGTTTATTTTTACTTGGGATGATTTATTTTACATACAAGGAGTCTAAAGTTAGAATTTCCAAATCATGAAGTATTCCCCCGAAGATTGTTTTATCTTAGCAAACAGTGAAGACCCTGTTGAAATGCCACATTTTGTGTGGGGTTTCATTGCTTGCAAAAGTACCCATTTAGGGGTTTCCAGTATACAAAAGGTTAAGGATCAATGTTCCGGAATTGCTTATGGGGGGGGGGGGGGTGGAAATAGTAAAATTTTATTCTTGCCCAGATTTAATTTAAATGGCCAATGTACTTGCCCATAAACAATTTACTTGTCCCAAAGAACAGATAACATATAATCTCTTTCGAATACAGTATGAAACTAGATAGAAACTCTGTAAACAGTGTAGATTCAGATCAGCCGGCTTCTTCAGAAGGCATCTGATCAGGATCCACACTGTTTTCCATCAACAATAAGTTTGTAACATGAAACACAGAATTGTATTGACTTTCTTTATACATGTCCTAGGACGAGTAAATATAAATTCCTGCTTTGTCCTGGATGAAATGGGACCAGGTCGGACAATCGGGTATGGTATTTCCACACCCCTGGATTATGGGATATGCATGTAAATTGTTTTTTATATTTCAGTCTGACTCAATACCTTTAGATAAAACAGAACTAGGATTTGATACTGGAGGTAAGACAATTAAATTTGTTAACTCTTTCACCCCCGCTGCACTCTACAGAGGGCACACAGTAAATATATCATTTCTGTAGACAAGAGGCCTACAATACAATGTTTGAATTTCCCGCTGATGCTCAAATGAAGTGCATTCTAAATTGAGAAACATGTTTGGTGAATATTGCAAAAAATGAAAAATATGACAAAAAATCTTTCCAAAGGTGTATACAATGTACATGTGTAAGGTATCATGCCATTGGATGTGTTCATTACAGCACTGAGTGTTTCACCTGTGTTTTGTTGAACAGTTCTGTTTTATTCAGGGTTATAGAAATGTGTAGGATATTGGAGGGGTTAAATAAGGGGCTGAAGATAAAAATGTGAAATCCTTAGTCTTCCACTTGAACATAAATCTGAAGAATGCTTTATCATATTGGCCTCAGCGGGAGAAAACCTGACATTGCATGTGAACAACAAAGGTGCAGTCTGGTCAGCATCTTTAAGCCTCAGTTACACATTCACTATTCATCCCGATGTGACCATATAATACTGTAAAACCAAGATGCATAGGGAAGGATATTTAGAAAATTTGAATCACTAGGGTATCTCACGATGTCTTACGGTATCTCTAAGGTAGTGCTACAGACAATAAGGATTCACCACGGTGGGGCTACGTATACTCTTGATGCTTCTACGATTTAATACGGTGCTACTAAGGTAGCGACACAAAATAACATACTGTATTCCTGATGAATCTTGATGAATCGTGGTGTCAGTGATACCCCAATTCACCCTGAACACACACGGATGACCACGAATACACCTATGGTACCACTAGAAATGGCCGGATTCCGCTAAAGTGGTGCTACAATTTAGGCCATGCCCACAATCCACCACAAATCACCTTGATTGTTTAAACGGTTTAAAACTAATACAGCGTTGTCATGGAGGTTCTTGAATCACTAAGGTTCTTCACGAATCATGAATCACACTGATATTTCTATGGTGCTACTACGAATCATGCTGATGCGCTACAATTTGATAAATTGGGATGAATCGTAGCTGTACCTTGGCCAGAATAGTGAATGTGTAACTGGGGCTTTATTCTTTCTCTATAAAATAGAATAGCTAACCTTGCTCCTCCGAAAGTTTCAATATTCTAGTCGCAGTAGCTGAGGACTGGAGGCTGGTTTGTGTCTTACCAGGTCGGAAACCCTGAAGACAGGCTTTCTCTCAACGAGTCTCTTTATGGAAAATTCCAGTTCTTTGCCTACTAGTGTTGTCTGCTGATAACTTTTGCAAACATTTTAGACCCAGATCATGCCCTACAATGTTGGGTCTGATCTGGATCCAAACTGTTTTAACACTGATGGTGTTCATGAATTTTTCCCCAGGAAAAGTTGATTTTGAAAAAATAGAAGATTACAAAAATGGATGAAAATTTTACCTATTAATCCTTTGTATTCGGAAAACCCAAAAGTTCTTTTGCAAACAGTGAAGACCAAAATGAAATGCAGCATAATGCTGCATTTCATCAGGGTCTACACTGAAAAGGTAAAAACGATCTTCAGACAAAAAATGACAATATTTTTTTTTAAATTATAACTTGACACGCCTAGATATGTACAATAGACTATCCCAAGTTTATTGTATCAAACCAGAAGGAAGAATCCATTAGTGCATATAGGGTGAAATATTCCATTTTCTTTCTTTTTCAGATTACATCATAAATGAAGCTGCAAAAATTTTAAGACTTTTACATATAAAAGACTTACGTGAACTTCAGTCACAAATAAACTATGCAATTGTAGCAGTGCAAGCTATAACAGCAAATCCAAAGACAGACAGTCGCCTCGGGAAGATTGGACGATCGTGATTTTATTTTTCTTTCCTTAATGAGCATAGCCCCAAGATAATGAGCTATATTTTTTTTAAACATTTTTTTTCTTATTTGTCTATGAAAACATTTGTTCTGGTACTCATTGGAAACGTCTCAATGAGATGCTTCTAATAAGTACTCACACTTTATGTTTTCTTGGAGAAATGAAGAAAAATTGGAACCTGGTAACCTTTCTCAATTAGGATTATGATATATGGGTGAAATTTTCAGAAATATTGCCTAAATTCAGGATTTTGAGGCTGATTTCTATAGAAAGTTAGCCTCCTAACCCTTAAAGGGCAAATCGCAACAGAATTCGTCTGCTTTTTCTCGTCTGCTAAATTTTTAAGAAGCCTCTATGTCAAACAGTGTGGACCCAGATCAGACTGCTCCTATAGGAGCAGTCTTTTCTGGGTCCACAGCGTTTGCTTCTATACTTAATTTGTCAGTAATGCTAGGCAATTATTTGCAGCAGGCGACTTCAGCAGAAGACATTTTCAGATGCATTTTTTTACTTGGCGCTTTAAGGGCTATTTGTCAAGTTAAAGATTTTTGAAATTTTGATTTTCACCCATGTATGATGATGTATGGGGAGAAATAATTTACATCAAAAGTGCTATTTTCAGTTTCAATCAAGAAAAGGTAGACCCAGATCAGTTGGCTTCACCAGAAGCCAACTGATCAGGATGCACACTTTTTCCTTCCAACTATGAATCTGTATCCGTGGTGAAATGGCACCACTGGATTGACAGGGAATTGCAAGTCCATATAGAGTCAACAACCCACAAAGTACGCAGTGTGCTCTCATAGAAGCATGAGCGCTTATCAGGTCAACTAAGGTATACTCTACACTGACAATCAATATGCAACAGTATGTTTGTGTCAAGTTTTTAAAAATGCATCAGGGGACAAAAATATTTCAATATTGCACTTGTCCTGCAGGACGAGTGACTTACAATTTTCACTTGTCCTGCAAACACATGCATTTGTCCTTTAAAAGCGTATGCAATAAAGAACATAAGGGAGTAATATGTAATATGATTTCCTTGAGTAATTCTTCCCAAAGGACTCGTCCTGTAGGACGAGTCCTTTGGGAAGAACTACTCGTCCTTTCTAGATTTCACTCGTAATTACGAGCGGACGAGTGGAATTTTTATCCCCTGATGCATGTTACTTTCACCCTGTGCAGGTATTGGTGACAAAAAGCACCTGCTTAGTAAAAAAAACAACGGGTACATTGACTTTAGATCAAATATTAAAGTGTTTTGCTATTTTAATTTTTGCAATTTAAATATATGATGAGGGTACCTTTACTATTTGCCTGCTAGTGTTGCCTGCTGATAACATTTGCAAACAGTTTGGAACCAGATCAGGTCCGACAAAAGGTCGGACCTGATCTGGATCCGAACTGTTTGACACTCTGTATCACTGAAACAGTTGTTTGAAAAAATTTGATTTAGAAAAAATCAGCAGACGACAAAAAATCCTGAAAAATATGACTAAGTGGTAGAGTGGGTGACTATATTTAGGCACTGTTGCAGGACTTTAGTTAAGAGTGTGTAACAAAAATTCAATTTTCTGATTTCTCAAACAAAACATATGTTGTGGGTACTCAAAAGAACCGTCTCAATGAGACAGTTCTTTTGGGCACCCAATACATATGTTAAAACTGATGGGTAAGAAAATATTTACATTATTACTCTGAAAAATTTTGTTTATCTAAACCTGTGACTGTTGCATCATTATTCTCTGCCAAGTACTGGTTCAACCCAGGGAAATGTCCAACCTGATTAAAAGTTTGTGGACATCAAATTAAACAAACTAGCGGATCAGGGTATACACTGTTTGCTGTTGCATTATAACATTTTATCAATTTCAGCAGAAACAAATAAAGTTAAGTGAGGCCTCCAGATAAGATGTTGTTTTTTTAATCTCTTGATGAAAGCAAATATTTTGGATACTCAAAATACAAGTTTAGACAGATGTATAAGAAAATACTCACAGTTTTTCACACCCAAAAAGTTTGTTTTTCTGGACCTAAGGCCACGGGTTAAGTGTTATCTTCCAATAATTAGGGTACATATGTTTTTTTTTGTTGCCGGTGACATTAACAGAACACATTAATGATATGCAATAAACATAAGAAACGAGTAAAGTTTTCATTTTAGTGTTACATTCTAGTTGCTGGTTCCACGCTCTCTGGTACATTCCAAACCTAATCACACTGAATCAGGCCTCCAGATAAACTGGAAAAATATTTTTCTTATTTCTCAACCAAAACATGTTGTGGGTATTATAAAGAACCATCTCAATGAGACACCCAAAACACATATTTAACCCTTAAAGTGCCAAGAAAAAAATGCATCTGAAAATGTCGTCTGCTGAAGTCGTCTGCTGCAAATAATTGCCTAACATTACTGACAAATTAAGTATAGAAGCAAACAGCGTGGACCCAGAACAGACTGCTCCTATAGGAGCAGTCTGATCTGGGTCCACACTGTTTGCCATAGAGGCTTCTTATACATTTCAGCAGATGAGAAAAGCAGACGACTTTTGTTTCGATTGGCGCATTAAGGGTTAAACTAATGAATAAGAAAATAATCACAATTTTATGTTCAAATATTTGCTCATATGGACCTATGACTGAATCTTCATATCTGGGATGTTTCACAAGTGGTCCAGTTGTGCACCTGTGATTTTGGTTCAAGTTCATTAACAAATATAGCTGCTGGCATTCCCAACAGATTGGGGTAGAATATACCACTGCAATAATGGTAGTACTAAGGTGGCGTGATAGCTGTCGGGAACATATTTGATGACGGCTCAGAGCAAAAATCATAAGTGCACATCTAGCCTACTGGAGGAGTATATCTGGCAAGTTTTAGAATAATCCGGCAGGTAGGTTCAGAAGAGATGGGATAGGGAATGTGGATATCTTGCATGGTTTGTTTGTTTTGTTGCTTTACGTCTCAAGTCAACAGCTATGGTCATGGTGGTACGGTCAGTTCACCTGACCACACTTTTTCCTGGGCAAACTTGAACAAGTAGTTAACCCTCTAGTGCCCGGTGTATCATGTATGCTACATTCTTCTTTTTTGGTGCCGTGACCAGGATATTGGCATTAAAGTGAAGTTAAACTGCTAGAAAGACAGTTAAGATGTTAGGCAACTAAAATAAGTCATTTCAGTTGAAGCCATTTATCTGAAATTAGTTTTATCAACCACCGAAGTTTGCCAAAGTTAAAAAACGAAAATGTATCATATATGATACATTGGGCATTAAAAAAATCAAAAATAAGAATTGAGATATTGACTTAACCTTCTCAGATAAACATGAAATATATAATCTTATAAATTCTTTTTCTTACACCAAATTGTCATCCAAAAATGTTTCCTTAAATTATAATTGGAACTCGTTATTCACCTTTAAAAAAATCATGTCATGAAAACTTAATGCTCACTGTAGCATATATGCTACATGCCAATCTGGGCAACCTTTGACCTCAACACAAATTCAGACCCTGTTTTCTATTTGACTTCCCAAAGCTAGAATCTGGGTGGAATATAAATGTTTTCTGATAGTGCATTCTATGTTTGGGCACTAGAGGGTTAACCAGCACTTTGTGCACATACTTTCGCTTGTAACTGACTACAATCTTTCTTGAATGATTCAGCGGAAGGGAGGAGAATGACCGTAGAAATAATTTCCTTATCAGTCTCCACGAAAGTATGGGACCGGCCGGGATCGAACTGGCCACCCCTGGATCTGAAGTCAGATTGCATCTGTTGCCAGACACTTTACCGACTGCTTTACGCGGCCCGGTCCATCTTGCATGGTTTCAGCAATTCTGGATCTCCATGTTGCCCTATGTCTCCCACCAAGTTTCAGTTCAATCAAACATATGAGCGGGGCATGAGATTTCCGACAATTTGACAAGTGTAGACTCGGACGAGCCTCTGCAGCCTCCTTTCAAGCTTAGAAACTCCAAATGATGTTCAGTCAGTAGCTTAACAATCATAGAATACTCAAGCGACTAGCAAAGGCTCTGATCAGACTGCGTGTATGTTCAGGCTGATCTGAGCCCTTGCTGGTGACACATACTACATTGCTGGAAATCTCATGCACTGGCTCATACGGTTTAGAAGATATCATTTGATGAATTTTAAGGTGACTGCCATCCTGGCCATCTTGTATATTGGAACGGAATGATTTGAGCAATTCTGAATCTCAATGTTGTCCCGATGATGTCTCCGACCACGTTTAGGCTCAATCCGGAAGATGCTGTTTGAAGGATGTTAACCCTTAATGTGCCAATCGCAACAAAAGTCGTCTGCTTTTCTCGTCTGCTGGAATGTTTAAGAAGCCTCTATGGCAAACAATGTGGACCCAGATCATACTGCTCCTATAGGAGCAATCTGTTCTGGGTCCACGCTGTTTGCTTCTTTACTTAATTTGCCAGAAATGTTAGGCAATTATTTGCAGCAGACGACTTTCGCAGACGACATTTTCAGATGCATTTTTTTCTTGGCGTTTTAAGGGTAATGATGGCTATCATGGATATTGGAACAATTTTAAAATGTACCACAATGCATCTAACAAGTTTCAGTTCAAACTGATATGGTTTCGTGGAGATGCATTTGAAGAATTTCAATATCTGATGGCAACAATTTTAGCAATTCAGGCCCTGAGGTTATTAAAAATTTTCATGCTCAACTCGGCTGAGCACGAAAGTTATCCTGCTCAAGTTAAAATGCCACGGCATTTTAACATTGATAAATACAACATCTGAGAGACTTAAAGCAATAAATGTCTGTCAGTATTTTAGTTTTTAAGAGCTGTGGAAATTTCGTGCTTATTTGAGTTGAGCATGGCCTGGACCTCCATATTGCCGGGATGCCTAACATCAAGTTTCATTTAAGTTATGGAGATGACAAACCTGTGAAAAGTTAACTATGGACGGACAGACAACATAAGGACATACCATAAGCTGACCTATATGCTAATTACCAAAAACAGATTCCACAACAATACAAAATATTTTTATACTATTGTCTGAACTTGAATATTGATACAATTCTGTGACTTCATCGATTTGTTTTTGTTTGTTTGGTGTTTAACGATGCATTAATCCTTGAGGGTCATTAGCGTCAAATGGTATTAATCTTAACATGGTTTGGATGGAAAAAGTAAAAATTTTTAATAAATAAAATGGATGATAATAATGAATTTTTAAATGACATTGAGTTGCAGTACGATTGTTGACGGGAAAGATCATGTAAAATATCTGACAATTTCAAAGAGCTATTCCAGACGGCTGTACATGTTCTTTGACTGAACAGAATATAGTGATAAATGACCATATTGATGCATTATGATACTAAATATAGGCATTATAGGCCAATACAAATATAAAACAAGACAGAATTTTTAAAAATAGCAATTAGAGTTTGTTAAAAAGATTTATTTGTCTTAAAAATGTCATAATCCTATCAATATGTATATCTTGAAACAACTGTTTCATGTTATCAACATGGAAGCAATTATTTCTTACGTGTGTAAAATCGCCACACTAGAAAAGCAAGTGACATACAGTGAATGGTGCATGGCAACCAACACAATGAGGCTGCTCATCACCTAGTAGTAAGTATGAATGTGTGACTCTTGTATGACCTAAACGTAGTCGAGCCAAAACAACATCTTTTCTAATGATTCGAACAACTGATTGATGTTCAACAATAGACGGTTTTATCTCAAGAAGTTTATTTCCAATGATGTTATTCCCTGAAGTTTGCCATTGATACAAGACGTATTTATTGATAGACTGCTTAAAATTAGAAAATGGAATCTTAAAAAAAGTTGGTTCTAATGAAAGCCATGTTTTTGCTTGCTGATCTACCATCTCATTCCCTAGGATACCTATATGACTAGGAATCCAACAGAGAACAATATCTTTATTTGATTAAAAGCTTGTGACATTTTCCTAAGTTTCTGAATCTGTGGATTCTTTTAACTGGTATGGCTTTCAATACAGAAAAAGAATCAGAAAATATAATTAATTTAAATTCTAATGAAATCTAAAGCTAGATCAACTGCTTTGGCTTCAGCAGTGAAAATTCATGAATCATCACTTATACGTTGCATATTAATATGGATGCCTGATATAACAGCACAACCAACCTTTGAGTCTTCCTTAGACCTATCAGTATAAACTTGTTCTTATAACGACTGCAGCCGTCACTTTTCGTTGATGTGTGGTAACAGAATGAATGATATTGATGTGGAAGGAAGAGAAAAGTAGAAAACTGCTCAAGTCAGATTCAGTTTATTTCGTTTTCATATATATTATACTAATGGCTTTAATTTACAATATTTGATTCAACATCTTTGGTACAAAGAAAATAACAAATCATTGCTGTTAATAAGGTTACTTCCCGCTCCTCAACATAATCTTTATCACATACATGTACATATAAAGGTGTCATTACATTAACAAGGTCATGCTATCAGTAAATCATATCCCCCCTCCCCTTACAACAGGGGAAATTAGTGGTCTGGATTGGGAAAACTTTGGACTTTGCTTTTAGAATAGTCTAATAATTGAATGAAAAACGAAAAATACCACTCAACAAATATAAATTCTGAAATGGATTCTACATTAAGATTGGAAATGTCAAGATGGTATAAATGGGTAAAAAAACTCCCTCTATTTAGCCATTATAGCCAGAACATGTACATATAATTATATTTGACCAATCTATTCAAATAGCTCTTCACTCTTTGCATATGGAGTAGTATTTCATTCTTTTTTCTCATCTGCAGATTTGTTTCAAAATTACATTTTTCAAATATATTAGAAATGCCCTCTGACAGAATGTCAAAAAAGTTTGGATCCAGATTAGGCTGGACCTTTTAAAACTGTTTGCAAATGTTGTCAGCAGACCACACTGGTGTGCTAAGAGTTAAGAAATAACGTTCAATTTTTATTTATGATGCAAAGTTAATTTTGACATATAGTACGTATGTATAATGAAAACAATATGTTATTCAAATATAAGTACATCAAGATACTGTCGTGCCAACCCAGAGTGACAGTGACGTATGTTTTGTTTACAATTGTTAAGTAAAACATTAACTTGTACACATCACTTGAGCTAACGTGAATCAATAGATCACTTGTGTATTAATCCTATCCTGAGGATAGGATTAATACACAAGTGATCTAGCAATTATAAGTCGCTGATAACTTTGTCAACAAAACATGGCCTCACTGTCACTCTTGGCTGGCAAGACAGTACATCAAGATACAAACAAATCATATACACAAAACATTACATTTGAAAGGGATACAGAAATCAGTCTCAGACTTGTTTAAATCTGTTACCCTATGTCTATTTATAGAATTAACTTCTACTATGTTGCATCAAAAAACAATGTTCCATTTTCATTCATGACACAGAAGTTCTGACTTATTGTACAGTGTCTATTTATAGAATAAACTTCTTCAATGCCAATATTTATGGCAGATGGCAGCAAAGTTCAACTCTCACTGGAACCGAACTTGAGTCAAACGCAAGTCGCCCTCAATACGGAGTGTGTCCACACGGTTAATGGGCCTGACCCTGTGGTGAAATTCCAGAAGATGCTGATTGTTTACAGCTACCTGAAAAGATGAAAAAGGAAATGAGATTTATTATTAACCAATGGAATTTTCCATAAATTTAAAGGGGACATCAACCTTAATGATAAGTATGTTTCATCAGAAAGAGCTCTATGAACCATGAATTTTTATACAAGTATCATCAAAATCTGTTGAAAAATGGGGAAGTTATGAACATTTAAAGAATTCAATATGGCCATCATTAAGCCGCCATTTTGAATAATTTAATGAGTTTTCAGAATTTTTTCAACTGCTTAATTTTTAGTTATCAATACTATCAAAGCATCTGTGTTTTAGCAGATATGCTGCTTTATACATAAGGAAAATAATTTATTTAAGATAATTGCAAGTAATCCATTGGTTTGTCTATTATTTTGATTACTCATACGGTATTTAATTAGGCTGTGTGACGTCACTAAGCCTACAATATGGCCACTTCCATTACAGTCCATTTGAAATATTCAAATGCTTACAACTTGTTTGTTTTTAAACCCTTTTAGATGAAACTGGTATCAAAATTCATGGTTTATTAAGATCTTTCATATAAAACATATTAATCATCAGGGTTGCCGTCCCCTTTAAGCTAAATACAAGAATGTCAGAATGGTGTAATTGTAGATATTGAGAGGTCACAGGTTATCATTTCCCTCCAAAATTTGTATTTCAATCTATGATGATAGGTTTTGTCTTCGCAAACAGTGTAGACCCTGGTGAAATGCAGCATTTCATCTGGGCTACATTATTTGCAAATGTACCTATTATGGGGTTTCTCGTCTTAAAAGTCAACCCAGTAGTGTGGAAATTCTATGCCCAGCTTGTCTGACCTGGTCCCACTGCATTCAGGAAAAGTTAGTAGTTTTCTATCTACAATGTCCTTGTCCTGTGACAATTCATGGGTGAAAGTTTTCAGGATTATTCCTGAATTCAGGATTTTGAGGCTGACTTTCCATAGAAAGTCGGCTTCAAAATGCGGAATTCTGCAGGTAATGCATGTCATAGCTTCTCTGATTTAGTTTCAGTTTATCGTAAGGTATTCGACCATTTAACTTGGAATTTTTGATATTTTGGAGGCATACAGCCAGTTTTAAATTCTGATTTTCTAAAGTTCATGATTTTGGAAATTTTGAACTTTCACAGTGCCGGACTTAAGGGGGGGCCTGGGGGGCACGTGCCCCCCCGAAGAGGCTGTGAGTGCCCTAAAAATTATAACATTTTTCACGCATTATATGATATTGCGAGTATTGCATACTTATATGATAACGGATTACCCACATAACAACTCTGCTGAAAGAAAAGGTGGCTGTAGGGGCACAGACAGGGCTGTGAGCGTGGCCCGGGCTTGTAAATGATGGGATTATTAATCTCCTATAGTCTGGTCATGGAGGATAAAACACTTTTGTGCCCCCCTGACAGTCCCAAACAAAAAACTTGAAAATTTGGAGTGGGTGGGGGGGAGGGGCACTTATCTTCCATTCCGTTGATGCTTCAATTGCAAATCCAATGTAGTCTAGTAGACGCAAAGCTAATAAGTTATAGCTGTGCCCCACCCTCCCCGACCAGACTCAGAGAAATTTAAAGAGAGCCCTAGGTTGCTGCCGCGCTGGGCCTATGTTATTTGGTTGGGGTGAATGAAAAGGTACAAAATACAGGGGAACCTATGCCCGATTTTTTCTTAGTAGGTGTGGACTTCATTGTTTTTAAGCTTTTTTTTAATTTTAAGCCCACCCCCATCCCTCTCACAAGGGCTCTGTTGTTTATCTGACCATTGAATATTGGGCTGACTCAGACTTGAAATGCAACTGCTGTGCCCCCTCCCCCCACATGGGAACCTTACCACAGCTACAAGAGGACGACAAGAAAATGCAAAATAATAGTTAGGTACAAGGCGTTTGAGTCCCAGGGGGGGTACTCTCGTATGCTCGGGCCCAGCATCTACCGTTCAATCCAAAATAAATATCAGGAATTTCAAAAAATATCGCCGATTCTGTACCTTGTCCTTAAGAAAAGACCCTAAAATGCATTGAAATGACCCCTAAATATAGCCCAATTTTGTGATGACCCACCGAAAATATCCACAAAATCTTCATACTCAATAGAATATTCATTTTTTAGAAAACCCCAAATATATCAAAATTCAAAATTTTTGAACCCCCAAAAAATAGCTTGCGCCTACGTATGTGTGAAAATATCGGAGTACCTCCCTGGGGTTTGAGTGTCTAACCTTACTTAAAACTGAGGCTATAGAATATGGAAAAAAGGGCTTCAAAATGGCCTGAAATGCATTCTCAGAGGCCGCTCAATTCAAGTCTTTGGCTTGAAGTGCCCCCCCGTAGACGACCCCTCTGGGTCCAGCCCTGTTTCACCCATGCGATTTAAATGTTACGAAAGGTCCTTACATAGCTGTTCAAACATAAAAAGGTTGTACATGTACATGTAATTATATTCATATCATTCAAAGTTATTTATCTTAGAACATGCTAAATAAATTGATATGCTATAACTAGTCTGATTTTCAAGCAATTCAATTCCAGAGTTTGATTTTAATAATAAAACTTGTGTGTTGTACAGAAAACAGTGTGCATCCTGATCAGCTGGCCTCTGATCTGGATCTACACCATTTTCAAAAGAGTATATTTTTAGTTTCATACAGATTCCAAAAGAGTTTATATATATATGCTTTCAGCACAGTAAGTGCAAAGCTAAGTGTTTCATACATTATCTATTTGGGACAAATAAAATTTTCTTTGTGCACATATTTCATGACCTTTTACTTGTCACTGGGCTAGTATCAAATTTGGCTATTTCTCCACCCCTTGTTCAATCTATACTTTTCCAGCCTACAGTAGGTATGAAATTTAATTTAGAGGTTTTATACATGGCAATCATTGACTATCATTGTTTGGCTTAATGTTAGAATGATAAGCAATTCCTACACACCCACATGCACGTTTCCCTATACATTCTTGTATTTTTAGCTGTGCTTTAGGCCAGATTTTTTTTATGAGTTGATTTAAAGGAATTTTTTTTCAGATTTAGGGTCAGGGGGACAAAAAGAAAAAAGAGCTCTGAAAATGACCAGTTGACTGGTCATTTTCAGAGCTTTTTAGTTCATTTTCAGAGCTTTTTTTTTTCTTTATATATCTCCAGAACAAACATTTAAACTAGTAAAGTAAACCAACAGTCTGTATTAAATCTTTAAATCCTGCATAGGACAATCACTTTTGACAGAGTTACTCTCAAAAATTCACAAACAGAACCTCGAAAATATATTATTTTTTTTCAACAAAACAAATAATATTTAGATTCGGCAGATAAAATATTTTTTTTTTAGAAATAAAATTATTTATTTTTCTACTTTCTGGAATATTACAGTAGAAGGGTTCGTAAATCAACTAATAAAAAAATTCTGGCCTTATCATGCACATCTGGGCTCAGTTGGGTTGATGATGTCACATTCTACAACAAATCTTGCGTGATAATCTTGCATTAAAGCTGCATACTCTGCAACTATGAACATTTTTCGAAAAAATTTATTTTCTTTTTAAATCATTTGTAAAAGTAGAATTCAGCCATGTTTTCACAATAAAAGTGTTCAGTGCAGCTGAAAACTGTATGGAAAAGTGAATTATCTTATCAAATAGGTGTATTTTTCTCTTATTGGTAATTATTTGCGTCCCTCCAATAATTCTAGACCGTTGAATATTAACATAAATGCAGTTGTTTTGATAGTGATAACTTGTTAAGATTTACGAAAATGGTAAACTGTTTACCTGAATTTGAGTAATTTTACTGTGTTCTTGAAAAATAAAAACATTATTTTTAAAATTAGAAGATCAAAAGTTACAGACTAGGCAGCTTTAAAACAAAACAACAAAAAAACACCTAATATAGGCTTCCTAAGAACATTAGCAGTTGAGGGGAACAGATGACAAGCCGTGATTGGCAGGCTAAAATTAAATCAATGCAAAAGGCAAAGAGTTTAAACAGCAAATATCTGGAATGCTATCACACACTACACATTAGCTTCTTCTGTTTCTCTTAAATAAACACATGTACTACTGTTCAGTTGCAATTCAAAAGTTACGCTTTAAGCTAAGCTAGAAAATATTTGTTTTTTATTTTCTAAATCAATAACCTGGCTCTTGATCTTTTCAGTAAAATTACAGATTTAATATGGCTGTACACATTTAAATATTATAGCAGATAAAACAATAGCAGTTAGGTAATTTCAAATTTACTTTGGTATATCTAAATCGTTTAAAATGTAAAGCATTGGATTTCTATCCAATATCTTGAAGTTCAGAACAAAAGCGTTTCATAGGTATAAAAATTACACATTCCAAGATTATAACAATCCACCATGAGTATCCATGTAGGATAGAGATATCTCACCCCAAGTGGCAGACTTAAGCCAGAGATGAGGCTTGTAGAGTCCCTGGTTAAATTCTGACCCCGAGGGTGAGATTTCTCTATCCTACATGGACAGGCTCATGATGGATTGTTTTTCTCTCACTTTTTCCAAGATTTTTGGTTGGAACGCAAGAAGTCCATAAAACGTGAAAATTTCAACTTTTTACTGAATGGATAGCCATTATTTCTGAGCCCATGGATATGAAAAAGGGTGTAAACATAGTTTTCACCTTGTTATTAACTGGAAAACCCAATTGGAGCATTGTAGTTAAGTTGCAAAATGCAAATTAAAATCCTGTTAGGCTCCCTGTGCTGTTAGAATCACATTGCTGATATCGTCATTTTGGCGCACATTTGGTGATGTCATTACATTTAAATGACATCAATAAGTGACACATAACCTTGCTTGATACCTTTGAGTAACTTCCGTGCAATAAATTGGTTCTTTGTATACATTTTTTGCGGAGAAAAGAAATATTTTACTTTGCCCATGTAAGAAAGTTGTCACATGGTCATGTGAGATAGAAATTTCTTACATGAGCTGACAGCCTATCATACTTTGGCAAAGGTGGGAGAAAATATTTTCCCCAAATCAACTTGTGGTTATACACACTTTGGAACAAGAAAACTATACATGTGGCATAAACGCCATCATTTTATGGTATGAGATAATTTACATATGATATCATAGTATCTGAAAAACAGAAAACACTCTTATTTTCATTTTGGTTAACAAACACACACAAAAACCATGTTACCATGCAAAGCAAACAAGCACATGCAGTTAATAGGGGTTATATAATATTATATCTATAACTAGAAGCTTCAACACATATTTACAAGGGTGAAAGTTAAAAATTTCCAAAATCCTGAACTTTAGAAATTCAAATTTTAAAAGTTGCAAGATGCCTATAAAAATGAATAATTTCAAGTTTAAATTATTAATTGTGTTTAGATAATCTGAAAACTAATCAGAGAAGCCATTATAATCTGCCTAATTCAGCATTTTGAGGCTGACTTCCTATGGAAAGTCAGCCTCAAAATCCTGAATTCAGGATGAATCCTGAAAACTTTCACCCTTGTATGTACACCATAATAACCAATAATAACCAGCAAACAAGTTATATTTCACATGTGAAAATATAAAAAGTTGTATTTCACATGTGAAAATATAAAATATAACATTTTTCACGGGTTCTGATTTTCAAACTCTTTAAATTTCTTATTAGTGGACATAAACAAAGTGTGTGTATTCTTTTTCTTAATTGTATCGTTAGGAACATTTTGGTAACAAAATTGTAGGGATTGCTGAATTTTTCATTTTCTTAACTCCAGCGCCTGTGGTTTCAGTTTTGGAAGACAGACACATTGGCAATGTCATCATAAGTCTGACGTCATCTGCGATCATGCATGCGGTAATGTGCGATCTTGTATGATGAATAAAGATGAATAAAGAGGAAATTCAATTTTTTTAATGAATATAATATTTATTTCATCTTGAGAAGCGAAAAATTGTTTATTTCACTTCACTCAATGAAATAAATGTCATATTCGCCACAAATGAAATGTTCAATTTTTCTCTTTATGAGATGAGATGTCATATTCATTCCAAAAATTGGAATATTCTCTATATATTACAATCGCCATCTCAAAGTCAAAGAGTTTTTCATTATTTTTTTCGGCCTTCTCCGAAAGATGAATCATTTTGACATGGTGTAGCATTTCCAAATCTGTGACATTGGCACTACCATGAGTGCTCCTGGATGTAGTGTGGGAACTTTATGCTGAAGCTTTTTCATAGCAGTTGCCCTGATGTATTACTTGTACTTGACAAAAAGGTAGAGACAAGTCATGCAGACCCATATTAAACAGTTCCAGACCAGTCTGTTCAGGTTTTTGCTCTTGCATTAATTTTTCATAAATGGTTTGTGAACATGCGCAGATCCAACTTTGACAAGGTTTTTTTTTTAGTTGATGAGAAGATCCAAATACCACTATAAGCGGACCATCATCGGCCCACCAGCGAAATGCCATTTTAAATGGCATTTTGCTGGCATGCCATTGATGGCCCAACACTGAATTCTGGCATTGCAAAATTGTAAAATGGTGAAAAGTCGAATAGTATTAAAAATATTAGGATCTGTCCATAATACATGTAGGTTTTGCATGGTATAAAGAATAGTGCATTCTATTAGACTAGCATATAATGATACACTGTGCTTCATGATGGGATTTCAGGTTATTGCCAATCTGCTCCACAGAAACAATTGATTTGGTGCATTAACTCTTGTCATGCTGAATATATTTTTTTCACAACACTCCCCCCTCCCCCCCCCCCCCCCCCCCCCAAAAAAAAAAAATTTATACTGTTAACGTGCACCATTCCAAGAAGGATGTATTTACTTTTATTTTTTAAGTAGTGTGGATCCTGATCAGATGGCTTCGTTAGAAGCCAGCTGATCTGGATTTAGTGTTTTCAAAACAGGATATAGCTAGGTTCAGCATGACAACGGCTAAAGGAACCATGAAAAGATAATTTGGGTATATGTGCACTTTCTAAAAATAGAAATGTTGCAAGAAAAATCTAGTTAGTCTTTGCCTTCATGACGCCATTAGATGCATGTTAAAGCCATAATTGAATGTTAATGGTATCAGAAAACTGATTTATCTCTTTTAATGGCCCTGAATTTAAGGCCCCAACATCGATAATGGCCATTATGTTCTGGTACTCAGTCTGTAATTGCCATGAAATATGCAAAATGAAGTGATAATAGGGATATGAAATGTTGAAATAAGAATTAATGGGCCAATTAATTTCTCATGCAATCACATTAATACCAGCTCATTACACTTAACTACATTTTATGAAATTTTCAGAGGTTATGTCAGGTAATGTGACCAAGTGCATGACAAAACCAACAGAATGGTCTGTGTGAACACCAATGACTCAGATTAGCCTGAGAAACTGCATGGTCAGATCAGAGTCTACGCTGTGCACATGAAGAAACCACGAGTCGTTAGCTCCCCAAAAAGTGCAGTGGCTGCGGCTGTTGTATGGTGGCAGTTTGGATGTCTAAGTTCAATGTTTTATTGCTCTGGTTGCACGTTCAGTGCTGGTCCAAGGTTACACAACTTTTTCATGCTCAACTCAGTTGAGCATGAAATTTATCCTGCTCTTAATGTTAAAATGCCAATAATTATTGACATTTTAAGATTTATAAGCAGGATAATTACAGCATCTGAGAATTTAAACGAACAGTCTTAATTTTTCACCATTTTAGTTTTTATGAGTAGTTGAAATTTCATGCTCAGCTGAGTTGAGCATGAAAAAAGTTTTATAACCTCAGAGCCAGGTTTTCTCTTCTGTAGTTTGGAAATGATCAAGCTGGGGAAGAGAACATTGGTTGCTTAATTGATAGAAAGGAAATTGTGCCAGGGATTTTAAGAAGTGCATGATTGTAGTTATATGCTACTTTGAAAAAAAAAAAGAAATAGTGAAGGGGATTACTTTGAATCAGTGGACAAGGCCCAGGACAAGATGCAAGCAATCTTGACAGGCTCTTTCCAGTTATTCTTTGTAGTAATGGAAATTGTGCAAAGGATTTGGAGAGGTTATAGTGATTTCCATTTTGCTACTTTGGCGCAATGGAATGGGGGAAAAAGATATGTAGAGAAGAACAAAGCTGTAATAGGTTTTGAGTATTATGCCAATTTTGCTACCTTGTAACAATGATTTTCCACCATTATGATCATGTCAAAATTTGCATTTTGCGCAAATGGGAAGAAAGGACACCCCTTCTCCTCAGTTTGCCATGCACCCCCCTGTTTGCTGTTCCTAACTACGACCATAGAGTCATTCCCATAGTGGAAACGCGCATCAATAACCATCCCAACTAGTTGTGCTTCATGATGATGGCCGTGTTGCAGGTAAACAGAGAACCTGAAATGATATGGAGTTTACGGATTTCACAGAGGATAGCTTTAGTAATATTTGCCAGCCTAAAGCCGTTGCTTTGGAAACCAATTATCTACTTTCCCGTTCCATCACTACCACAACAACTAACTGCCATGGAAATAGGTACCGATCATTCTGAAAGCTAAGCTGTAAAATGCTTGAAAATGATATATTTGTAAAAATTATACAACTGAGGGGAAAGAATAGAATATAATGTTTTTGCCCGCATATACGAGGGTCATCCAATAAAGAATGAGACTTTCTTCATAGTATGAACACCTGTGTGTGCATTTAGTTAAAATTCACCATAATAATAGTATGACATCTTAGCAATTCAGGAATAGAAACAATACATTTGTGATTGATCAGTTGCTATAGAAACGGGATGTTTTGTGGAAGGGCTTGAAGACGCATGGCCACGTTTTTATTATTTTTTGCATGCCCACGGTCTTTCAAAATCTTTTATTTTCCAACATTGATATAATTTAACCACTTGATATCATTTATTCTGCGGAACAATCTTAGTGTTACATAAAATGATATAAAAGAAGAACCAAATAGGTATATCCTTTATTTTAGTTGCATAGCAACCAATTTACTCGATTTTTCAGAAACACACTACTTTGCGTTGCTATGGTAACTATATTAAGAAGATTATCATGCGAAATGTATGGTTATGTGCAGCTGATTGTAATTAAGTAAACATGAACAGAACCCTGTTCACTTTAATTGCCTTCGACTATTTGATATTAACTTTTGAAGTCACGAGGTCAGCGAAAAATACCAGATAATTCTTGAAATCTTGATTTTTTAAGCTTTGTTTCCATGGTAACAGCTCAAAACTCCAGAACATTACTTTACCCTATTGGTTATAGACTGCGCGCATGAGCATGTTTAAGTAATAGTAGAAAAATAAACTGTACATCTTAATATGTTGCCATGGTGGCCATCTATACTGAGCCGTCCATGCACGTTTGCCTAGTCTTCTTATGTTGCCTAGCAACAACAGTCGGAACTACGTAACACGTTGAACATGGTACAAGTGAACAGCCAAAAAGATGTGCTAGCTTTGAACAAAATTTCATAAGCCTAGCATGTAAATTCAGTGCGCTATAGAAAAAGTCTCATTCTTTATTGGATGACCCTCGTAATATGAAAATTCATTATATAATTTGGCTTTAATAGTTCTACAATATAAGCAAGGCTTAAATGCATGAGATAGTAAGTGTCTTGCAATGGATATACAGTAAAACCTACGTAAAATGGCCACTCTCAAAAAGACCAAAAATGGTTTTCAAGATCAATTGTCGCTTAATGCAGGTCAAAAGTGTTGCAGAATGCTCCAAAGGGAGCATTCTGCAATACTTTCGACCTTCATTAAGCAACCAGTTGTCATTAAGACATTTGTTTTGTCTATTTTTGAGTGGCCCTTTTACATAGGTTTTACTGTATAAGCAATCTCTGTAAACTTTCTGCTAAATCATCTTGTACAGCTGTAAAGGCACTCATTTTTCTCTCTAGCAGATGCAAAATTTAATTTTCTTCAAATTGGTGTGTAGTTTACTACCAGATGCATTTATATTATGTTTTTCTGGACCAAAAGTAAAACTAGTGATTTCTAATTTGAACCAGGACGGGGTTTTCCGAAAATATGGCAGCCATTACACAACATGCAATAGTTGAAAAAAGAGCGAGTGAAGGTATGTTTTTCCTTTCTTTTTCCCCTTATTCATGTTTGGCTTGAACTTAAGGCATATGGTGATGCCCAACATGTGTTTTGAGATGCAGAATAAACTGTCAAAACTAGGGTTTCACCATTGGGGTCTATGGGATGAATTATTAGTTCAAGGTGCCCATTAAGAGTTTATATATTCAAATGTAACAAAAATCCACACACACACAAAGTAAATGATTTAGTAAAACTTCACAACATGTAAGCACTGTTAACTAAATCTAAATAAAACTAATATGGCTATAAGTCAAGCTCCAAAAATGCACTACGGTAAATGAGTTTTGTCACATTAAAGGGTACAATTAAGATAAATGAGATAAAATAATCTAAAACAGGGTTCATACGGGCTTGTTTCAGTAAAATTCAAGGACTTTTCAAGGACTTCTAAAGACTATCCTACAGTTTTCAAGGACTAAAAGTTTATGAAAAGTCCTGATTTAAGTGTTAAAATTCTACTTCAAAAATGCTAGACTGAGATAATGGAGAAATTAGTACTAGAAATTAGTATGAAATTGTTGTGCCTTTATTTGGTGCAACATTTGCTGCACCAAATAAAGGCAAGGCAAATTCACACTGATTTAGATCTCTATCAACAGTTTAAAGTCCTGCAGAAAATAGAATTCAAGGACTTTTCAAGGTCTTTGAGTGATTTTCCAGTACTTTTTAAGGCATATTTAATTTTCAAGGACTTTTTAAGAAAGCCCTCTAAATTCAAGTACTTTTCAAGCCTGTGCAAACCCTGTAAAAGGATTAAAACTAATTTATCAACATTTGCAGTTGTAACTTCAGAAAACTAAAACAGATAGTGAATTGGTATAGTTTTTGATTGTTTATTTTGATTTATCAAAAGACATCTCTGGCATTGACATTAGCCATGTTCCTTTTAAAACCGATAAATCACAAGTGGTTTACACAT
Organism: Loripinus fragilis; assembly: GCA_964019695.1. NCBI lineage: Eukaryota > Metazoa > Mollusca > Bivalvia > Lucinida > Lucinidae > Loripinus > Loripinus fragilis. The sequence goes on from OZ026514.1 coordinate 46,674,318, forward strand.
TTAGTAACATTATGTAATGACTCCATAACAAAGTTGCGTACATTAAATGAGCTTATGGCAACATTTTAACAAATGAAAATAAATTAACACCTTTTCTGTTGGGCTTCAGACAGATTCTTAAAGTACCACCAATTTACTAATAAATGATAATAAGCATGATATCAATATTTAGTAAAACCTGTGTAAAATGGCCACTCAACAATAGACAAAACAAAGATCTTAATGGCTAATGATAGCTTAATGAAGGTCGAAAGTATTGCAGAATGCTCCAAAAGGAGCATTATTCTGCTTCAAGGGGAGCATTCTGCAATACTTTTGACACGCATTAAAAGATAATTGGTGTCTTGAAAACCAATTTTCAGTCTATTTTAGAGTGGCCGTTTTACACAGGTTTAACTGTTCATTTGATGCTTTGTAGTGGAAGAAAAAGTCATTTGGTACAGTCTTTTAAGCGCAAAAAAGACATAAGGATCAACACATGACTCCAGTCACAAATCATATAATTCTTTCTAAATGATCCAATTGTAGCCCAATAATAATGTGACATAGCTCATAAAACTACTGAACCTCACAACAAATGGTTATCCCGTTACACACATAAATACCAGAACTATGGGTGCAAATGAGTTAACTCTTTGCATGCTGGGTAATTTTGCATGCTTTTTGGCTGTCCGCTGATTTTTTTTCAACTATCAACTTTTTCAATAAAGAAAAAAATCAGAATTATTAGAGTATCAAACAATTTGGATTCAGATCAGGCCCGACAAAATGTCGGGCCTGATCTGGATCCAAACTGTTTACGAAGGTTATCAGCAGACAACAAAGTTGTCACTAGCAGGCAAAGAGTTGTGCCATGCTCTTATACCTTATAACATTCAGGTTCCACAAGAATTATCATATCAAAGTATTTATCGTAAGCAAATGGGAAAGATGGTTGGTGGCGTTCCTCGTTTCCCCATGTTCCATGTTGCATTGCATTTCTTACAAGAACGTGTCTGTCATTTCCGTAATTAAATCTGACGTCGAACGTGAATGCATTGTCGGGCCCAGCTAAGAAATTTACATTAAACCTGCAAAAGGAACTCCAAATTTTTAGGTCACTATAGAAAGACTTAGCGACTATCTTGACTACCATTTCCTTTCAAATGGCAACATTTTACCAACATCTCCCTAAACAAAGCAAATTTTAAGCTCTACTCACAAGTTATTGATACACATATACATGTACATCTAAATGATCAAAGCTCTAGGTCTAGAAGTTCAAGATAATGTATAGCAAACTTTGAAGCTTGTTGTACACAGTCACAGACTAAAAACAATATGCCCCCGATCATTGGTACCAAGGGCATAATAAAAACATCTCATATGTTATTAAGAGCTCTTTCAAATTACAAGTACCAACAACAAAATAATATTAAAACATTTGTAAGCAACAGCATGAATAAAGTCACAACTATGAATAGTGTGGAAAACGAAAGAGCTGGCCTTATCTATTTTGTAATATGGGCCTCATCGCGAGAAAACCAGTCTTCGGGGTTTCCGACAAAGCGAGACTCAAACTAGCCTTCTCCGCTATTAATTGAAATTTCACCTGTAGAAAGTTCACATATAATACTTTTCAAAAAGCGAATAACAAAGGGGCTGATCAGACTGCAAGGATGTGCAGGTTGGTCTGCGCCTGTGTTGTTCGCAAACCCCCGAAGACAGGTTTTCTCGCGTTGAGCCCATATAATACGTGTATTGCCAATCCCATGTGACAAAACAAATTAGAAATCTAAAACAAACAAACACTGCAAAAGATTAGTAAACTGCAATAAAAGTTGTGTAATAGGAAAAAAATGGTTTGACTATCAAAAGTAGGTCAGAGGTACATCAAATGCATTACAGTGCAGTTCAATAAATGACAGGTAAGGCCAGAATTTTTTTATTAGTTGATTTACAAACCCTCCTACTATAATTTTCTGGAAAGTAGAAAAAAAAAATTTATTTCAAAAATTATTCTTTTTATTTTATCCGCCGACTCATAATATTATTCGTTTAGTTGAAAAAAATAATATATTTTTGACTCTCTGTCTGTGTATTTTTGAGAGTGACACTCTTAAAAGTGGTTGTCCTGTCCAGATTTTTAGGAAAATGATGAAATATATAGATTTAATACAGACTGTTGGTTTACCTCACTAGTTTTATTGTTTTTTTTTGGAGATATTAAAAAAAAAGAAAAAAAAAACTCTGAAATAAAAAAAAAGCTCTGAAAATGAATCATTTTCAGAGCTTTTTTATTTATTTTTTTTCGTCCCCTCAACCCTAAATCTGAAAAAAATTTCCCGTAAATCAACTAATAAAAAAATTCTTGCCTGAAAAACCTTTCAGTCGTAAATGTATGAAAAGGTTTAAAGTATTGACTTTTACTTCATGCATTCTTTTAACCCATTTATGCCTAACGGAATCCCCCCACCTTATCAAATCCATTTCAAATGAAATTATTGTTATATTAGACATATACATAAAAAAAGAGTGAAAATTATTTTTCAAATCTTATTTGTTTCATTTTTGCATATATAATTAGGAGGCAATGGTGGCTTTCATAAACGAAATGATGGAAACTTCAAATGCATATAACTTCTTTATCTCTTGATAGATTTTGATAAAATTTGCAGCAAACTAATTTGAATACAAATCCCTTAATTCTTTCAAAGCTCATTAATTATATGGTGAGCGTTTCCCTTTAATAGTTGTTGGGTAGTAATTTGCAGGTCTGATCAGAGTTGCCGCATTTTTGGTGTCTGGTCTGGTTCTGCAATGATTCCTGATATCCCATAAAATAAACGCTTAAGGCTTATATAGGTTAAAAGAATACATTTAGCTTCTTTTGATAGCCAAAAAAGAAATAATCCACAAGTAAATCTCATCTTACCTATGCATCTAATATTGTGGTTCAGATAATAGTTTTCAGATATGTATTTAAGCAGGAATTCAAGTCCATGAATATCTCTCTTATGAAAACAATGCTTTGTCGGAGAAAAATGAAAATTTTGTAGAGAAAAGATGAATAACTATATGGATACCATAGAAAATAAATATACTTTACCCTTTACTCCATAGGCTATTTTTAGATCTTGACAACATTTTCTATTTTTAGACAACATTGAAAAAATTCAAGAAAAATTTATGATAGGTTTTGAATTCTTTTGAAAATATTATGGAAAATGGAGCATTTGCTCAAAAAGAGCAAATGCTCCATTTTCCATAATATACATGATATTTCAAAGGTGTTGAAAGGTGTTATTATGGAGTAAAGTAAAATATATTTTTATGGTAATGGAATATATTAGTTAACCTCAATAAACAGCCAGATTATAGAACTTGTTAAGTACTATTGCATTTAAACAACAATACGTTGTATTATGATTAAAGTATGCAAGTTAGTTAGGTAACACAATGTAATGAGGCCCATATTGACAGAACATTGTCATATTTATTTATGGCAAAAGCTTGACGCTTTTACATCAAAAAATGTGATTTCAAAGTAAAGTGTTCATTGACAAGTAATGATATATAGAATCTAACACTGTGCTCAAATTATTGAATTAAATGAACTTGTTTGGAAAAAAGATAAGATGCTCAGCAAAGCCTAGCATCCTTATGTTTCATAAATTCAAAAAAATATCATTATAAGCACTAACTTGTTCATGCTTCATAAGAGAGAAAATTCACTGCTTATATGAATATGTGTATATAATCTATATGAATAGACACACCAAAAACATATAGATAGAGTTTCTTTTCTGTTTTAATACCTTAAAGCAATTGTGTTCTGCAAGTATAATCATGTCAAAGAACATGTCTTGACAAAAGGGGAAGCTAACAGACGTTTGTCTCTCTTCTGGACCCCATGAACCATTTTGTTTTGCATTTCTTACAATCGTGTTTATATCTGATCCAAAATGAAACCGAGTGTCAAAATGAAATGCTATATCTGCACCACAATCAAGGTTTATGTTAAACCTGAAAATAAATGTTGAATTAAACATTTATCAGACCTCTAGATAAGAGCGCAAATAAAATAATCAATTTTCTTATAATTGACCAAAATATGTTCAGGTCTGGGGAATCTCAGAAACACGCGATCAAAATTATCGCTCAAATGCACGACCATGCTTGAGATTGGCAGACATGCTAACAGAGGTAATTATCCTACAACTGCGTCTCGATTCTGAGCGATAGAAATTCGTTTATTGGTTTATCATTTTGGCCCGTTTCCGCTGATTGGATCAATCTTTTTTTCGGATGCATTCGGAACAAGGGGTGAGAAGCTAAACGGTAAACAAACAAAATTTTCAGGAAAACAATCACCAAATTGAACCCTCTTCTGACAGAAACCCGTAATTTTTTTTTTACCATTTTCACATCAATTTTATCATTGATTTGTGGCCGAGGTTCTGATGGTTAAATATTTATTTGTTATCTTTTATTTGTGTGTTGTAGTGTTTCTGAATCTAGGGCACCAACTCGCAAAAGGCGAGACATGTGGTGATGGTCGTCGCGGGAATGCGGGATATATGAATGCCAACAAAACGGAAGTTGACCACCAACTTATTTCCCATGATGACGTTTAGATTGATTTCCCTTTACATGGGCAGTCTGCTAACGGGCATTTACGCGATAATTTACGATCGCGTGTTTCCCAGATTCCCCAGACCTGATGTTGTGGGTCCTCAAAAGAACCGTCTCAATGAAAGCAGGAGAAGCCACCTCTGATCATTTTGTAAGGACAATTTTACCTATAGTAAATCAACAATTTCCGAGGATATTGTTCCCATTTATATTGTATGCCCTTTTTAATATAAGATTTAGAAAGACATGAATATGTCTGTATTAGTCTTGGTGTAGATACCAATGTTCCGATTTGACAACCTTGGACAATGACATAAATATGTCTGTATTAGTCTTGTGTGTAGATACCAATGTTCCATTTTGACAACCTTGGACAATGACATACAAAAGTCAAGACATTATTCAGAAGTCACTAAACCCAATTGATGATATTCATTAATAATTAATTCATTTAATTCCCAGATTGGGCACACTCTTTTACTAGTTGTCAGTTATTAGTGAAAGATGAGCATTGAGTACTAGTGAAAGGATTTGGGTTAAGCCGCCTAGAAAGAGAAGGTCACAATGATCAACTCGTCAATCCGACATTACCTCAGCTGTTTAGCATGGATCAAGAAATCATCCCAAAAACATTTATATTTACTTTACCTCACTCTTTTTTTATCGCTGCCTTATCTGAAGCCTAAAAAAATAGACCATAAGACCACCATAAGAGTCGCCCTGGTGCAAGAGATAGGTAGGCACAATGGTCTGAGGAAAAATACAGCTTTCTGAAAAGCTCAAGATGACACAGACATTACTTGTCAACATACTTATGGTCTATTTCTTATGTTCAAACTGATCTTGCAAAATTTAAAGGTTTACTCATCAAAATAAAGGTTATTTAAGGTTTTTCAACCAAATTAAAGGTTTTAAAGGATTGCAACCAAATTAAAGGTTTTTAAAGGTTTTAAAGGTTCCACTAGGGGGCCTGGGAGTGTGATCGCCTGACAACCAGCCAAGCAAAAACCTGTCCTAGATTACCCTAATCTCCCCTATAACTTTGCACACTGGTTAATTTTGCAAACATTTTTTGCCTGCTGATTTTTTTCAAAATTTAACTGTTTCAAAAATTCTTTCAGGAATACCATCACAATGTCAAACAATTCGGATCCAGACCTGGGTCCAAACTGTTTGCAAAAGTTATCAGCAGATGGCGAGTTGATTTTGAATGTTGTTTTAAAACAATTCTATTTTAATTGGGATCGTTTAGTAATAAATTATTACCTTGAGCCACCTGGATGAGGGATTCCACTAACGTAAATCATCTTGCCAGGGTAGATTCCACCAGGGATGTTCTGGACAAATGGCACAGGCTGAAATAAATGATTCACATGAAAATAGCGTATCACAATTAACCAAACAAGTGTACAATGCATTTAACTTTTTTAAAATTGTATTATTAATTTGTACACATGTACCCCCTTTTGAAAACAGTGCAGATCCAGATCAGCTGGCTTCTGATGAAGCCAGCTGATCAGGATCAACACTGTTTTTCCTCCACATCATCAATTTATTCATGATGATATTGCACCACTAGATTGATGGGGTACCAGAAGTATATATAGTGAGAACAACTCATAAAGTATTCAGTATGCACTTACAGAAATATGTGCGCTTACAAGGTCAAAAATGATCACATAGAAGTATTTTTAAAAATATACAGTGCTTTAGGTAGGGATTTGAACATGGATTTGAACAATCAGTGTTTCGATTAATCAAATATGCTACTATAATGACTTCAATGTTTACTGTCGTGAGTTGGCTCCCGGTACCATTAGTTTAACAGGTGACAGGGCCCAGGGCTACAACAGTAAACATTGCGCTTACAGTACTTTGGTTCTTAAAGACATTGTATCTATTAAAAATATACATTATAAGCAAAAAAATAATCAAATGCAATAAATTAATATTTTCACCAAATATTTTTTATGCTATACATGTACTATTTTCAGAACATTGCAAGCCTAAATGTCATACTGTAAAATGTGCCAGTGCATGAGATTTCCAACAATGTGGTATGTGCGACCAGCAAAAGCATATGTGCAGTCTGATCAGAGCTTTTGCTAGTCGCTTGAGTATTCTATGATTGTTAAGCTACTGACCAAACACCATTTGGAGTTTCTAAGCTTAAAAGGAGGCTGCAGAGGCTCGTCCGAGTCTACACATGTCAAAATGCCACAATGTTGGAAATCTCATGCCACGGTTAAAATGGTAAAGGACACAGGCTGAAAGTCCATATTCACCTTCTGTTGTCTAAGTGTGGTGCAGTAATCATAGTGTGATTGCAAACTTCTATTGGAGAAAAAGATCTTTAAGGGGTAAATTAATTTATACTTTACCGGATTGTAAACTGGTTGGCCTCCTGGTGATGGATAAGGGCCTGCTGGTCCTGGTGCATAAGGGCCAGCTGGGGCAGCTGGTGGTGGGACAGGACCAGTTGGGTACTGTAAATAGAAAATGATAGAACATTGATTGCCATTAAATATGATATAGCTACGGTATAAAAGAACCCAAACTCAATAGTATCTGACTTGATTCTTTTTTAAGCATTTTAAAAGTGCTCCTTAATCCTTTTCATTCAGATGTATTTTAAGGGTTTTGCCAAAATTTCTATAAATGATGTATTTCTGTTCCTACTACCGGGTAAGAAGCAATCGAAAACGTTCTTAACAATCAACAAATGCCGATAGAAAATCGCTGGGAACAGTGTTTTTGATTGCCATTTGTTGCCAGTCTGGCGACAAATGGCAATCAAAAACCCAGTTTCTAACGATTTTTTATGTGCACTCGTCGCTAGTATTAATGTTTTTCATTGCAGCCTACCCGGTGTGGTTCCTGAAGATTGCTTTTATCTTAGCAAACAGTGCTGACCCTGATGAAGTGCTGCTTAACTTTTTGCTAAAGTAGCAGTTTACCGGTATACAGAATGAAAAGGGTTACACGTGACATCAGCAATCAGGGGAGACCCAGATGAGATGCTGCAACATGCGCCATCTCATCAGGATTTTCTCTGTTTGATATTGTTTAAGCTCAGCTCTATTCAGCACAGACAAAATTTTTGCAAACTTGTATTATCAACCACATACAGTAAAACCTGTCTTAAACAAACACTCAAAAAGAAGACCAAAAATTGGTTTTCAATACCAAGTATCCCTTAATGTAGGTCAAAAGTATTGCAGAATGCTCCAAGAGAGCATTCTGCAATACTTTCAACCTTCATTAAGCTACCATTTGTCATTAAGACCTTAATTTTATCTATTTTTAAGTAGCCCTTTTAGACAGGTTTTACTGTATAATAAATACACTCAAGGACCAAAAGTAATGGTAGACAGTAGTCAGTTTTCTCCCTTGCATACTTGGTCCAAATAGTTGGATCTCCTCCATTTTTATCACTGCTTTCTATGCAAAATTGGAGAGAACATTTTTTTCCAATAACCATGATCATCAGAGTATAAAATCGAAGTTCTTTTGAACAATTTTTCGCAGTTAATTATGATCAGCAACTCTTAAATGATATAGGCAATATAATTAATCACATCATCACCATTGAGGGCCTATGATAAAATTAGAGGAGAGCCAAAAAATGGACCTGGTTATCATTTGTGCCACCTCTTTAGTTACCATATGTTAGTGACTGCTATCTCCAGTTCCACAAAATAATTTTCCCATAGAATCTAATGTACTTTCATGTTTACAAAATAATTTTCCCATAGAATCTAATGTAATTTCATGTTTACAAAATAATTTTCCCATAGAATATAATGGAATTTCATGTTTACAAAATAATTTTCCCATAGAATATAATGTAATTTCATGTTTACAAAATAATTTTCCCATAGAATATAATGGAATTTCATGTTTACAAAATAATTTTCCCATAGAATCAAATGTAATTTCATGTTTACGAAATAATTTTCCCATAGAATCTAATGTAATTTCATGTTTACAAAATAATTTTCCCATAGAATATAATGTAATTTCATATGTTTACAAAGTAATTTCCCCATAGAATATAATGTAATTTCATGTTTACAAAATAGTTTTCCCATAATAGAATGTAATTTCATGTTTATAAAATAATTTTCCCGTTAAATATTATGTAATTTCATGTTTACAAAATAATTTTCCCGTAGAATATTATGTAATTTCATGTTTACAAAATAATTTTCCCCTAGAATCTTAGAAATGTCAGTTCATGTTTACAAAATTATTTTCCCATAGAATATAATGTAATTCCATGTTTACAAAAAAGCTGCAGTATTGTGTTACATAAAGATCAATTAAAGTACAACCCCATTTATAATGCACATTATAACACAGATTTGGATATAACACAGTCATGTTGTGACCCTCAAACTTTTTTAACATGGAACTTTACAAAGGAATTACAGAAAATGACCATTCATGGTCATTTTCCTGTAAGTCCTTTGTAAAATTGTCCCTTTATAACATGGTTCACTTAAAACATTGTCCATTCCTATGGATCCCAAACATTGGGGTTATAAAGGAACTGCATTGTACCATTGTACACTAGAAATAGGTGCATAGGCCACAAAGAATGCAACTTATATAAGATGAAGTTTTGACTTTGCAATTTACATATACATGTACAATAGCTTAACTTATACCAAAACTGACACTTTTCCATTGATGTCGATCATCCCAATATTGTTGAAAACTTATCCAGAAAATTTGCAAGCTGTAGCCATGAAATGCATGAATCAAATTTAATGAAAAGTTAAGAACATTGCCTTATTCATGTTACATTCAAATTGTACAAAAAGTGCAAAAATATGTTCAGGCCAGAAGAAGCAAATTTTCTTAGCAATATGAAAAGTATTGAAATCTATGAAATTCCTGATGTTGCGGAATCACTTTTGGTTCCTGACTATAATAGAAATAAATAATGGACCATTCCAACATGATAAGACATTTAGGATGGAATGGTCTATTATCCCTTTGTATCTGATGCATTATCCCGTACACATTGATACAATGAGTATGGGATGGGTCCAACTGCCCATTGTGTACTTTAAGGGGTCTCAGGTAGAATTTTCTAAACAATGATGTATTAATTTCTGTCCCTGAAGATTGTTTTTATCTAAACAAACAGTGCAGACTCTGATGAAATACTGCATTATGCTACATTTCATCTGGGTCTTCACTGTTTACCAAAGTATCCGTTTATGGGGTTTCCAGTATACAAAGGGTTAATTCTTTGTCTGCTCATAGCAACTAAATGTCATCTGTGTGTCGCATGCTGGTCCTTTTAAATGTCTCTGTAGCAGATCAGACTCTGATATGGGTCCACACTGTTTGTATGAATTAATGCCTATATTAGTCTTTGACCAAAGCATTTAAAAGCATGTACATGCAGAAGATGACAATTTTAGATGCTTTTTTCTGTAGCACCAGGCCCCGAGGTTATAAAACTTTTTCCATGCGCAACTCAGCTGAGCATGAAATTTATCCTGCTCATAAATGTTAAAATGCCATTTTGACATTTACTAGCATGACAAATACAACATCTGAGAGAATTCATCATTTGTCGGTATTTTTGTTTTTATGAGCGGTTGAAATTATGTGCTCAGTTGAGTTGATTATAAAAAAGTTTTATAACCTCAGCGCCAGCCTAAAGGTTAGGCATAAATGGAGAAAATCCAGGAAAATGTAGTAAATACTTGAAACTGCATAGCCCTTAAAGCGCCAATCACGACTGCAGCAGACGACAAATTTTGCAACATTTTTCCAAATTTTCGTAAGGAATAAGGAATGATATTTCATGAGAATCGTTGCCAGCAGACGATTCTCATGAAATATCAGGCCTTATTTGTTATTTTAGTACTGGTTCAACCCAGGAAGACCTGTCCCTGTTTAATTGAAAGATTGTTGATGGGATGTAAAGAATCAAATCAAACAAACAAACAAACAAAAACAACAATGTATCAATATTGGTTGAAATGAATGAGGGGGATACCAAAAAGATATTTAAACCATTGAAAATTGTATGTTTAAACTTTTCGTTTTATGTCATCAGTCACAGTTTCTGCATAGGTCTTTCATTGCTTGCAGTGACTTTTGTCATCTGCTGATAACCTTCGCAAACAGTTTGGGCCCAGATCAGGATCGAATTACGGACATTCTGTCAGTTCTGATCTGGATCCAAACTGTTTGACACTCTGGTAGTGTTCCTGAAATGGTTTTTGATTTTTTTTTAAAAAGTCAGTAGACCTGGGCAAGCTTGACTTAATTTAAGTGGTTAACCAGTATACACTTGGTGCACATACAGTATAACCTGTCTTAAGTGGCCACTCAAAATAGACAAAACAAAGATCTTAATGACAAGTGGTAGCTTAATGACGGTTGAAAGTATGTGACCTGCATTAGGCACAATAATTGGTCTTAAATACCATTTTTGGCCATGGTGCATTCTGCAATACTTTTGACCTGCATTAGGCTATAATTGGTCTTGAAAACCATTTTTGGTCTTCTTTTTGAGTGGCCGCTTAAGACTGGTCTAATGTACTTTAGCTTGTAACTGACAACAACCCTTCTTAAATCAGCTGAAGAAGGAGAATGACCATAGAAATTATTTCATGATCCGGAACCGAACTTGTGACCCCTGGATCTGCAGGCGAACTCACTACCAACTGCGCAACATAGCCCGGTATCAAGTGGCAATGATGACCCACACGTTTCCTCCAGTCAAATATAAGTTGTTACGATCGAGGCATTAAAACTCTGGCGTCTCAGGTATTCCTTGACTGAGCTGTTATAGATTTTTTAAAAAAAGAAGCAAGATGATGATGGCCCGGGACATGGAAAAATTCCAGACCAAATTTTGATGAAATTTAGAAGTGACACCAAAATTTGGTGAGAAAACGAAAAATTCTCCGATTTCTCTAGCCCTGGTCACAGGTTGAAATAATTGTATTTCTTTCTCTGAAGATTATTTTTGTCCCAGCAAACACTTTACAGGCTTTCAAGTGCCCTTCAAAAAAAAAGGAGGGAAAAAGTAGGAATAAAAATTTGGAAAAAGTCGCGAAAAAGTAGGGATTATCGGTGTAAAAAATTTAAAGTAGGGGTAGTATGGCTATTCAAGTACAAAATTCATCACAATGAGTTGTTAGAAATAAGAAAATTCACAGTAAATAAGCAGGAGAATAGCTGTGACAATAGTACTAGCTAACCAGAGAGAGTTTTTAAGCTAAAAATAAAAACATGTGTTTTTTAGCAGTCTCCCCCCTGGAAAAAATATAATAGTTAAGTTAAAATTCCAAGCGAGCAAAAATAAATTCTGGATTTTTATGCGTAAATGACATTTTAGAGTGAAAAAGTAGGGATAGTAGGGCATTTCAAGAAAAAGTAGGGAAAAGTAGGAGCAAATCAAAAAGTAGGGAAATGTAGGAAAAATAGGAAAAGTAGGGCCCGCTTGAAAGCCTGACTTTAAGACCCTCATGAAATGCTGCATAATGCAGCATTTCATCTGAGTCTTAAATGTTTGTCAAAGTACTCATTTAGGAGTCACCTGTATACAAAGCACCCAAAACACATGTTTAAACTGATGGATAAGAAAATAATCACAATTGTACGCTAAAAAAATTTGCTTAACTGGTCCTATGATAAGGTACTCACCATAGGGAGAATGTGAGTGGTTTTTTTTCAGCCCTGATAATAATTAATTGCTTCACTGTAACCATTTTAAATGTGTAAATATTCAGGACTCCAGAGGAAAACTATTTTCTTTATTTCTCATCCAAAACATATGTTGTGGGTACTCAATAGAACCGTCTCAATGAGACGGTACTTTTGAGCACCCAACCCCTGCGAAATTTTGTTCTACAAATTGGAGGTGTTCTAGAACTGTTCTAGAACATTTAGAACTGTTCTAGAACTGTTCTAAACAGGTAAATATGTTCGTTCTAGAACTCTTGTTCTACAACTGTTCTAGAACATTGTTATAGAACAAAACAAACACATTCTAGAACTGATTTCCATTCTATAATTGTTCTTGAAATATTCTAGAACATTTTTAGAACAAATCAAGAACCAGTAAGTTCTACAAATGTTCTAATAATATTCGCGAACATTTTAGAACTTTTCAAGAACAAAATAAGTTGACAGAAACTTCTAAAAAATGATTCAAATTAAGTTCTAGAACATTTGTCTTACTTTTTAGAACTAGTTAATTCTACAAATATACTAATAAATTCTAGAACAATTTTGGAACTTCTCAAGAGCAGAAAGCATCAGGTAGCTCAGTGGTTGGGCAATGAGACGGTTCTTTTGAGTACCCAAAACATAAAACATGTTTTGGGTGAGAAATAAAGAAAATAATTTTCCAATACACACTCTTATCTTTAGGCCTGGTCCTTTGGATGGGGACGTTAACTGGATGTCCCCTTTGCAGGGAAGGTCACCCCTTGTGCAGGTTAAAGAACCCTACGCTAATTTAGATATGGTTTAAATTACTTGTAGGCTTTCATCCTGCAACCTGGAGTGCACAAAGTACACTTGCCGATAATACTCGCAAGCGAGGGTCTAGCAGTATATAGAGAAAGAAAGAAAAAAAAGGGCAAAATAAGTAAAAGAAAATTCAAATTAAGTTCTAGAACTTATTTAGTACTTTTATAGAACCAGCAAATTCTAGAAATGTTCTAAAAAGTTCTAGAACATTTTTAGAACATTTAAAGAGGAAACATGTCATAACCAGATGGATGATGGGAAAAACATGGCTGCCAGAAGTGGAGGGAAAATGTGGAGGCTCTTCAAAAACATTTGTTTGGGAATTTCTAGATGGCAAACATGATAGTAGTATTGACTGAGACAGTGAGCAGACCTGAGAAACAGTTTCTCTAAGGTTTTTAATGTTGATTAATGGTGGGGTTGTTGTTTGTAAGTTTTTTTAGCAAATGCAAGACAATGTTTTAATGAAATGGGTGGGGTAATACAGGGTGGCATGTTACCACAATGAGAAGATGATCATGGCTTAATTACTATAAACAGAGGTTGAGCAGTTAACATCCAATAAGTTTTCCAAAAACTACAATGTTACAGTTTTGCAATGAATGTTATTTATTTTTCAATTCACTGATAATTCAGGAGAAATATTTTACTGAAATTTACTGAACCAGCAAGTTCTACAAAAGTTAAAAAATGTTCTAGAACATTTTTAGAACAGTTCTAGTACAAGCATGTCATTATCATACATTTAACCAGATTGATGTTGGGAAAAACATGGCTGCCAGAATTGGAGGGATTATGAAGGCTCCCCAAAAAGCACTTGTAGCAGTTTCTAGATGGCAAATTTGACAGTATTATATAGTCTGGGACAGTGAGTAGGCTTGAGACACAATTTCTTAAGTATTAATGTTAATTGTTGCTGTAGTTGCTGTTTTTCCAAGGTCAAATGCATGACAATGTTTTGAAATGGGTGGGGTAACATGGTGGCAATAACTAACAACATTTAGGCCCTTTAGGGCCCCTATAATAATTCTCCTCCAGTTGATGTTTATTTATTGGGGATTACTTATTGGGGTTTTAAACCAATGTCAACAGTTTTCCAGATATATAAAGGTAGCATTCGATGGAATCTTATTTCCAAACCCTATATGGGACATTTTTGGGGAGGTGTTCTACAACTGTTTTAGAAAAGTTCAGATTTTTTAGAACAGTTGCAGAACAAACCACTAGAACATTCCTGAAATTGTTCTTAAACTATTCTAAAATGCTCTAAAACAATTCAGGGGCATTAATAGAATGCTTTGTATGACATTTTTGAAGAGTTGTTCTACAGTCTTTCCAGAAAATTTCTAAAGGTTTGTTCTGGATCAGTTCTAGACGAAGCCAATGTTTATTCTAGAACAGTTCTAGAACAGACCATTAGAACATTTCTGGAATTGTTCTGGAACCATTCTAAAAATGTTCTAGAATGATTCAGAGACATTTTTAGAACGTTAAATGGAACATTTCTAGGGGTGTTCTACAATTGTTCCAGAAAAATTCTAAAGGTTTGTTCTAGATCAGTTCTAGAACAAACCAAGGTTAGTTCTAGAACAGTTCTAGAACAAACCTTTAGAACATTTCTGGAATAGTTCTGGAACCATTCTACAGATGTTCTAGAACTATTCAGAGACATTTATAGAACGTTAAATGGGACAATTTATGAGGGGTGTTCTACAACTGTTCCATAAACATTCTAAAGATTTGTTCTGGAACTGTTCTAGAACAAACCAAGGTTAATTCTAGAACATTTCTAGAACAAACCATTAAAACATTTCTGGAATAGTTCTGGAACCATTCTACAGATGTTCTAGAACTATTCCGATACATTTATAGAACGTTAAATGGGACACTTTATGAGGGGTGTTCTACAATTGTTCCATAAACGTTCTAAAGGTTTGTTCTGGAACTGTTCTAGAACAAAATTGATGTGTTCTAGAACTGTTCTAGGAAAAACTTTTAGAATTTTCTGGAACTTTACTAGAACAAATTTTTTGACCTCGGCTAGAACAATTGTAGAACAAAAAATTGTCCCATTTAACGTTCTACATCTGTTCCATAAACATTCTAGAACATATCTAGAACAGTTCTAGAACATAGTTCTAGAAAATTCTAGAATAATTTTAGAACATTCTAGAACAGTTCTAGACCATTTCGCAGGGGAAAACACATGTTTAAATTGATGGGTAACAAAATAATTACAATTTTAAGCTCATAAAATTTCCTTATCTGGATCTATGTATATTTCATTTGTATTTTCAGTTAGTCATTATCATTAGGCAGCTACAGCCCAAACAATGTTTGTGACAACAGAAACATAATTATTTCGTAACTCACTCGGACATTATTGATTCAAACCTGGTTGGCTTTTCAATAATCAAATTTATGAAAATTTCATAATTTCTTGTTGGTTGTCCTTAAAAAATACACCTTATGAATACAATTAGAAACTGAAAAAAGTTTTAAAACAAGCAAAATATATCTTTCTTTGTATTTGTATCGCCCAAAATCAATATCAAGACAGGCTTTCAAGTGCCCTTCAACAAAAATTCAGGGAAAAAGTAGGGATAAATATTTGGAAAAAGTAGTGAAAAAGTAGGGATTAATTGTTGGTGTTAAAAGTGGGGATAGTAATTATAAGTGCTTTTCCAAGTACAAAATTCATTACAATGAGTTGTTAGAAAAACATTTAATATGAAATTTTATACTAAATAAGCAGGATTATAGCTGTGACAATATAACTAGCAAGACAGAGAGAATTTTTTGCTTTAAAATTCAAAATTGAGATGTTTTGCAGTCTGCTCCCTGAAAAATATAACAGCAAATCTATACAAGAGGGCCCTAGGGCTGTGGAGAGCTCTCCTGAATCCCGGCAAAATAATAGATGATGTATTGGCCTGTGGCTTAAGAGATATCATTTAAAGATATTTCTATTTGCTGGTAGTCATCTCTGATCAATTTTGGTAGAAGGCATCATGAGGAATATTTCTATGAAAATAAATTTGAGCCAGTGCGTGAGATTTCCAACAATGTGGTATGTGCGACTAGCAAAGCCTGAGATTAGCCTGCGCATACGTGCAGTCTGATCAGAGCCTTTGTTAGTCGCTTGAGTATTCTATGATTGTTAAGCTACTGACTGAACACCATTTGGAGTTTCTAAGCTTAAGAGGAGGCTGCAGAGGCTCGTCTGAGTCTACACTTGTCAAAATGTCAAATTGTTAGAAACCTCATGCACTGGCTAATTTAATGATAATGAAATTGGGCCAGTAGTTATAAAGGAGGAGATGCCATTTAAAGAAATTTCTTATCTAGAGCTCTGATAGCTCCTTTGTTGAGCATAGAGGAACCAGTCGTGCAGTTTTGGACCAGGGTGTTATGAGGAACATTTCATGTGAAATTATTTTGAATTTGGACCAGTGGTTAAGGAGGAGACGTCCTTTAAAGATATTTCTTATCTAGAGCTCTGGCAGCCCATTTGCTCAGCAGATTGAAACCATTTTTGTAATTTTAGTGGAGGGTATCATGA
The DNA here is from genome assembly GCA_964019695.1 of Loripinus fragilis. Taxonomy (NCBI): domain Eukaryota; kingdom Metazoa; phylum Mollusca; class Bivalvia; order Lucinida; family Lucinidae; genus Loripinus; species Loripinus fragilis. The sequence continues at coordinate 46,691,002 of OZ026514.1, forward strand.
GGAACAATTCTGTAAAATTATTTTGAAATGGACAAGTGGTTCAGGAGATGTCATTTAAAGACATTTCTTATCTAGAGCTCTGGTGGCCCTTTTCATCAGCAGAGCAGAACCATTTGTGCAATTTTGGTAGAGGGCATCATGAGGAACAATTCTGTGAAATTATTTTGAATTTAAACCAGAGGTTCAGGAAGAAAAATTTTGTTTAAAGACATTTCTTATCTAGAGCTCTGGTGGCTCTTTGTTCAGCAGAGCGGAACCATTTGTGCAATTTTGGTAGAAGGCATCATGAGGAACAATTCTATGAAATTATTTTGAATTTGAACCAGAGGTTCAGTAGGAGATGTTGTTTAAAGACATTTCTTATCTACAGCTCTGGTGGCTCTTTGTTCAGCAGAGCAGAACCATTTGTGCGATTTTGGTAGAAGGCATCATGAGGAACAATTCTGTGAAATTATTTTGAATTTGGATCAGTGGTTCAGGAGGAGATGTTATTTTAAAGATTTCTTATCGAGAGCTCTGGTGGCCATAATGTTTGGCGGAGTGGAACAATTTATGCAATTTTTGTAGAGGGCATTATGGGGAACATTCATATGAAATAATTTCTAAATTTGGACCAGTGGTTTAGGAGAAAATGTCGTTTAAAGAAAAAGTTTACAGAGGGATGAAGAACGATCACAATAGCTCACCTTGAGCCTTCGGCTCAGGTGAGCTAAAAATCGGAGCGAGCGGGGAAAGATTTCTGTATTTTTATGGGGTAAATGACATTTTGGAGTGAAAAGTAGGGATAGTAGGGCATTTTCAAGGAAAAGTAGGAAAAAGCAGGGGCACAACAACAAAAAAGTAGGGAACAATAGGAATAGTAGGGCCTACTTGAAAGCCTGACAAGACTAGCAGTGGAACTAAGTAAATACAAGATTAGGTGGAGACATATTACTAAGCTGCAAGTTGACATTGAAGAATTGATGGTATGAAAACCTACGTGCTCATGATGTCTTTCATGCTTCTCAAAAGATGTTACAACATTTCCTAGAAATGAACCTATACCAGCTCCGATAGCTGCCCCAATACCACCGTGATGCTGTGGAGGCTCTGGAAACTGAAATTATGATCCATAGACGCGGTTGCTTAGCCAGGCCATCAGATAAGAGTGCGTATTGGAAAACAATTTTCTTTATTTCTTCACCAAAACATATGTTGTGGGTACTCAAAAGAACCATCTCAATGAGACGTTTTTTTTGAGAACCCAAAACACATGTTAAGATTGCTTGGTAAGAAAATAATTGCATTTTTACGCTCAAAAATTTTGCTTAACTGGACCTATGTTAGCCCTTGACATGAGGAAAATTCCCTTAAATACTTATATCCTTCTACATATGTTCGGACAAGCAAAATTTTGAACCTAAAATTGTGATTATTTTCTTTAATAATCTATCAGTTTTGACATTTGTTTTACAGGCTCAAAAGAACCATCTTCAATAATAAGACGTTTTTTTTGAGTACACACAACATATGTTTTGGTTTAGAAATAAGAAAACCAAGTTTGAGTTACCCCCCATTGACATAGTCGTAATATTGTTTGACTCTCTGATGGTATTCCTGAAAGAATTTATTGAAAAAGTTGATTTTGAAAAAACCAACAGACCACAAAAAGCATGCAAAATTACCAAGTATAATTATAAGTATATCTACTAGTTATTAGATAGATTGCAAGTATAATATCTGTTAGTAGAAGCTGAGAGTAGATCTTTGCCTACTTAAGTCATCTGCTGATAATCTTTGCAAACAGTTTGGATCCAGATCAGGCCCGACAAAATGTCGGGCCTGATCTGGATCCAAACTGTTTGACACTCTGATAGATTTCCTGAAATAATTTTTTGAAAAAGTTGATTTCAAAATAAATCAGCTGACGACAAAAAAGCATGAAAAATTATCCAGTAGGCACAGAGTTACGTGCTACAAGGACATACATGCTGAAAATGGGAAGCATTTTCAATAGACTTCTCCATCATTGATGACATATCCCCCATCATTTTTTCCATTAAACCAAATCCTGAACCAAATCCAAGATTTGGTCCTACATTGCCACCAAATCCTGCTCCGACGCCATCATGCTTGGGAAACTGAAATCAAGCAGGCCTTTAGTTAAGAGTGCTTGCCAGAAAAATAATTTTCTAATTTCTCAACCAAAATATATGTTGTGGGTACTCAAAAGAACCGTCTCAATGAGACGGTTCCTTTGAGCACCCAAAACATATATGCTAAAAATTATGGGTAAGAAAAAATTTACACTTTTATGCAAAAAATTTTTGTTTATCAAAACCAATGTCAAAGAAATATTATCATTCGGGCTTATGTGAGAAAACCCAGCATCTTTTAAGTTTAAGGCCAGTTTAAGACATAAACGAGCCTGCTAGGCTACCAAGACTAGTTACAGTACTGAAATTTTCCTTGAAGTCAGTTTTATGTATTCCAACAGACTGCATGCTTGGTGGTCAACCCACTCACGGTTGGCAACTTTGCTTTGCTCTTAAATTGCATGCTGGCGGGTCGGACCTCATTTTGGGACAGTCCTGACTTAAAGACTTATCTATAGATGAGAGAGTTAGGGCCTGATGTTGTGTCTGTAGTCGGGCCTATCGGGGTTTAACTGTTGGATTTCTTTTACTCCTGTATTCAGTTGTATATACTGTTGAGTCCTTATCTTTGTTTTATCTCCTTTTTATATCTTGATTTGTATTTACTAGGAGATGGTACATCGATAAGTTAGGGATCTTTCATGCGAACCAAACATCTATTTGTCTTGATCCACATCAGAAATAAGAGTGAGGTTGGAACTAAAATACTAGTTTAAGCCCTCCAGCAAAAATATTTTTACAGACCATTCCAAGGCTGTGCTTCTTTTGTGGATCCTTTTTGTTATTAATGTTTCGTGTTTGTCATGCTTTCTTGTCTGTTCATTGCAGCCTTGTGGTCACCTGCTGAGAAAGGGCTAACCTCTTGGTTTTTCCTTCATTTAACTTGGTTTTAATCAGTGTAGCTGTCTACGATACTTTCCAGCTTCCTTTAGTGTGAGTACGCAAATGGCTGAATGCGATATGTTTCGCCTGTCAGTAAAATGGTCAAGGTCACTGCAGGGAGGACTGATCAGACTTTGTGGATGTGCAGGCTGGCCTGCTCTTTTGTTGTTAATGTGGATCGAAAGCAGGTTTTCTCACTGCCAGGCCAATTTGACACAGCATTTTTTTCTCTGAGCGCTAAATAGAGGATCTTACATGAGAGCTCATGTTTTATTGAATTTATGAAACAAGTTGAAAAAAAGAGATATAATGTGAGGCTTACCGAGTATTTTATCTCTTTTTCGCAACGAGTTTAATAAAGTCAATAAAAGAAGAGCAGGAATGTTAGATTCTATTTATTATATATCATTAAGATTACTTTGGAATCTCATTTCTGCTGTAAAAACGTTATAATTGTGTCGTCAATGTGTGTGACTTCATGGCGTGACTTCATGATAATGATGTATAGTCATCTCACCAAATGCTGTAAATGTTCTAAAATTTCAAACACTTTTCTCTTTCTGTCCTGAACTAAAATGTGGGTTTGAATTCACAAAATGCTTGTCAGATGTATTATAGCAAACAGGAAATACCCTGATCAGACTGCTTCTTCATAAGCACTCTGATCTGGGTCTGCACTGTTTTTCTAGGCCTTTTTAACAGGCAATTAGTGTGTGAAATTTTAGAACATCTTCTGTACATTCCCAAGCTATTAATATACAATACTTATTTCAACCAACCGTTTTATTTAAAATGGCCAAAAAAAGTTTTTAACTCTCAGGCTGCTTAATCAAGACTAAATGTCATCTGGTATGTCATCTGCTATTCCATTTAAGATGTCTCTGTAGCAAATAGTGTGGACCCGGATCAGACTGTTCCTGTAGGGGTCTGATCTGGGTTCACACTGTTTGTCCGAATGCCGAAATTATTCCTTGAAGTAAGAATTTACATGCAGCAGATGACATTTTCAGATGCATTTTTTCGCAGCAGTTGAATTAAGGATTAAAATTTTCAAAAAATCAAGCAGGAATTTCACAAGATATTTTCTTCTACCAGCCCACTCTTATTTCTCAACTAAAGCATTATGTTGGGGGTCCTCAAAAGAATGAAAAGGACAAACCGGTTCTTTTGAGTAACTAAAATATATGTGCTTTAATAATGAATAGGAAATGATCGAAATATTATGCTCAAACTATTTGCTTATCTGGATCCATGGACGATATCTAGTGAAATAATTTTGGTGACACAGTTGGAATAGTCTGATCTGTGGATTTATGCCAGAATTTTTCTACGGCGTTACTTATTAATGCATAAGTAACTAATATTAGTTCATTTATGAAACAGTGGTTACTTAGCCTATAATTGTAATTGGTTTTGAAATGGACTATTCCAAAGAGGGGTGTGATCAAGGTTATTGATCAATGAATAACATTTTGATTAAATTTTTCGTTTTTCCAAGGGTAGAGTAAAAACAAATGAAGACTTCTCTTATTAAAAGAGTATTTAAAATGTCTAAATCGGGTGTCTTTTCAGTGTAAATGTTGGATATTCAACATCTGTTCTACCCACGGGCTGTACCTATTTTTCACTCTCGCCAGCTGGTCTAATGGTCTAACTTAGAATAACTTAGAATTGTAATTAATATTTCTACCAAGAAAATATTTCCAATTATATGTTATCAGCGGTTTTCTGGGCGAACTTATTGATAAATTCATTACTATAGATACGAAATTCTTAAATAAGTATATATTAAATAAGTATTCTGTAAATCATTGTGACGTCATTCATTCTATAATTAGCCATGTGCGTGGTTAAATTGTTTCGTGTTACGATAAAACAGAAACGAACTTTTCATTTTATTAGAAAATAGGAGCAAGAAAATGTTAAACAAACAAACAGAACGGACAACTGTAAGGCATACAAGCAGAAAATATGAATATACAAAGAAAATAACTTTAGAAAGATTAAAGGCAAAACGCGGAAAATAGGTCATTCGATTGGTTTGACGATGTCATCGAAACGTGGATCATGTTAGTAGATTTTTCCCATCACCCGCAAATTCATGACTGGGTTTGGATTTATTTCTATCTGAGGGAGCAAAATGCATGGGATATCATTTTGGAACTCACAAAAGTTGACTTTTTTCTTAGCCTGTATATCAAGGGGCGTTATGCAGTCTAACTTTTTCTTTCCCCGCGGACAAGTATTGGTTTTCATAAAAGACTGAAGATAACAAGTATTCACAAAAGCTTGCTTCCCCATCACCGTCTGAGTGATTGAATCGTTTATTAGCGAAACGTCAAGCATTTAATGACTCATTTCAAAGCCGCTTTAATGTATATCTCATTGCGGAAAAAAACTTCATTATTATCCTTCATCTATTATTACTCATAAGAACCTTTCAACAACGCCGTTTATAACATGTAACACATGTTATAGTTTTTCTTGTTTATTAGTTGATTTACAAACCCTCCTACTGTAATTTTCCAGGAAGTAGAAAAAAAAATTCTAAAATTATTATTTTTTTTATTTTATCTGCCCACTCTAAATATTATTTGTTTAGTTGAAAAAAGTATTTTTGAGGTTCTGTCTGTGTATTTTGAGAGTGACACGGTTATAAGTGATTGGCCTGTCCAGATATTTTTTTTACCTTACTAGTTGTACTGTTTTTTTTCTGAAGATATAAAAAAAAAAAAAAGCTTGAAAATGATCAGTTGACTGGTCATTTACAGAGCTTTTTTTCTTTTTTCATCCCACCCCCAGACCCTAATTCATAATTATTTTTTTTATATGTTTACAACTTTTTTCTGTAAATGAAGTGATAGAAATAACTCTTTCACTACTTTAAATTTATCTTCTGGTGATAAACTTTGCAAACAGTTTGAACCGGGATCCAAACTGTTTGACACTCTGATGGTATTCCTGAAGGTATTTTTTGAAAAAGTCTTGCGGACAACAAAAAAGCATGCAAAAATTATCCAGCATGCAAAGAGCTAAAGCCACTATAGACATCCTAAATGTTTTGTAACCACAAATTAGCAAAAGAATGGAGGATCATTATGGTAAAAAAAGCCTAACAAAAAACACACTAAAAAACAACAAAAACAAAACAAACAAAAAACTATTTAGAAAAGAAATTTATTCCTTTTTGATAAAATGTTGCTTACATTTTAACAAAGAAGAATAAACATCTTTTTTTTCAAAGTTAAACCGATTTCCTTTTTCTTTCAATTTCTGCAATATACTTTGGTTTTATAGATATTTTTCTTATGTTTGAGAAAAATGTGATAATTTCATTAGAGGAAATAAGTAATTCCAAGGTTAAAATGCACCATTCAATGCCTAATGCAATATTAAGCGACAAACGCAACATTTCAACTTATGCACAAAACTCTACTTCTAACTACAGTATAAAATGTCAAAAAGCAAAAACAAGGCAATTAGACTATAAAATAATACTAACCTTTAGCTTCACTCTTCCGTTGCTAATCTTAACTAAATATTGTCTGTTGTGTGCACATGTTTTTTGCTGGTCCTTTAAAATGTCTCTGTAGCAAACAGTGTGGACCTGGATCAGACTGCTTCTCTAGGAGCAGTCTGATCTGGGTCCACACTGTTTGTCTGTATGCAGAAATTAGTCCTTGGCATAAATATTTACATGCACCAGACAATTTCAGCATTTTCAGATGCATTTTTCACCGTAGCAGAAAAAGGGTTAAACTTGGGGATAATTTCCATCAAAACTTCCAAATCAGAAACAACTTCTGCTAATACTTTTAGTGGTTTTTTATCTATTTGCCATCCTCTCAAATATTTCTGTATCTTTATTCAACATGAACCACATGAGCTTAAAGTTCGGTCCTTATATCACTTCTAGAACTACAAATGTTATGACATTGTGAGCTTTTGTTTGGAGGCTCTAGAACTGACATTTGGAGCTTTTGTTTGGAGGCTCTAGAACTGACATTGTGAGCTTTGGTTTGGAGGCTCTAGAACTGACATTGTGAGCTTTTGGTTTGGAGGCTCTAGAACTGACATTTGGAGCTTTTGTTTGGAGGCTCTAGAACTGACATTGTGAGCTTTTGGCTTGGAGGCTCTAGAACTAAGATTTTGAGCTTTTGTTTGGAAGCTCTAGAACTGTCATTGTGAGCTTTTGTTTTGAGGCTCTGGAACTGACATTTGGAGCTTTTGTTTGGAGGCCCCAGAACTGACATTTGAAGCTTTTGGTTTTGAGGCTCTAGAACTGACATTGTGAGCTTTTGGTTTGGAGGCTCTAGAACTAACACTATGAGCTTTTGGCTTGGTGGCTCTAGAACTAACATTTTGAGCTTTTGGTTTGGAGGCTCTAGAACTAACATTGTGATTTTTTGTTAAGAGGCTCTAGAACTGACATTGTGAGTTTATGGTTTGGAGGCTCTAGAACTGCTATAAGCCCTAAACTTCAAGCTCCTGTCCACAAACAAGATGAATTCTTACCCCGCCTCCTCGACCTTCAAAGCGGATGTAGTTGACCCTCAGTCCTTGCTCCACTGTGATGTGTGAAACACGTTCTTTTTGCAGTCTGTGGTTATACTGACAAAAATGGCGGCCATTCACTGAAACCTGAAAAGAAAATGAGCCAGTTCATGAGATTTACAAAGGATCTTACATGAGTGCTCATGTTTTATTGAATTTATTAGACGAGTTGAGGGAAAGAGATAAAATGCAAGGCTTGCCAAGCAGTTTATCTCTTTTTCGCAATGAGCTTATAAATTCATTAATACATGAGCATGAATGTTAGATTTTATTTATCACATGACATTAAGATTACTTTGAAATCTCATTTCTGCTGTAAAAATGTTATAAGTTTGACAATTATATACGCAACATTCTTATGGATGTCATAACGTTTCCCGAAAATCTGTAAACCACTTGTGGTTTATCAACTCTATTGCACAGGGACCAAGCTAGGGGGCGACTAGGGCAAAATGGTCACCCTGGGAGCCGAAATTTCGCCCTAAATGGGACCCAGGGAGAAGTGGGAGTCACCTTAAAAAAAAAAAAAAAAAATTTTTTTTTTTTTTTTTTTTTTTAGGGAGACTCATTTTCATTCTGTCACCACACAAATGCAAGCTGTGGTGACATTATCAGACAATCTACTACCACTGCATCCTGTTTCTCCTTCCATTAAATGGCAATAGTATGTGTAATGGCTGATTTGCTTCTAAATTGACAGAAAATGTCGTAGTTTTGCGCTATAACTTCTCCCTATCTGACTGTCACTTCTCCCTAATTGTCCTGCAGGGAGAAGTCACTTCTCCCTAAAATTCTGGGCCAGCTTGGTCCCTGATTGCATGGCCTTATTTCACTCCCAGATGCGACGTCATATGATAATGGATTTTATTGCATGAATAGATCAAGATAAATGAAGCTCTTAAATTCAATAAGTATTTAGTTTTTACTCCTAGTTTTGAAATTCTATGAGTACATGTAATTTTCCCAGCTTTAAAATTCAATGAGTATTTTACTTCTTAGTGTTTTACCCCTAGTTTTGAAATGCAATGAGTGTTTTACTCCCAGTTTTGAAAATCAATGACTATTGTTCTTCTAAGCTGGAAATTCAACGAGCGATTTCAATTTATAAACTCCTAGATTTGAAAGTCAATATGTATTGTTATTCTAGTCTTGAAACGAATGGGTGTTTTAGTTCTTGTTTCGAAATACAATAATCAAACTATCTCAAAAGGTATTAAAGTTATGGGGTGAACCAGCTTTTGTCTGCATTTGGACAGACGGACTCCAGGCTCATGGCTATATCCCACAATCCTTGACTGGTAAGGGCTATAGCCCTGATTCTCGTTGGGTTAAATTGACGATGAGTTCTGTGGATCATTTATCTTATTTCTGTCTTGTTTTGTTATGCTTTCATGCAGGTCTGTTTGTGGATGCCTAGTGGTCAGCTGCTGGGAAAGGGCTGACATCTTGGCTCTCGTTTGTGATGTCTAATTGTGACGTTGTCACTTTCCCATTGGTATCCTGGGTCAGGTGGGGTGCTTGATTGTATGGATTCCTGATCTTTGCCCTCTTTCTTACTTTAATATACGACTGTTAGTAGGGAGCGCAGTGGCTCAGTGGTAGAGTGCTTGACTCGAGACCAAAGGGCTGCGGGTTCGAGCCTGACTGGCGTCACTGCCTTGTGGTCCTTAAGCAAGACACATTTATCCTAGCTTAGTACTAATACTGGTTCAACCCAGGAAGGCCCGTCCCTATATAACTGAAAGATTGTTGATGGGACGTAAAGAATCAAATCAAACTAACAAACAAACTGCTGTTAGTTCTCTTTATTTCCTCTTTTCAATTTAACCCTTGGAGGACTAATGCTCCAAGGTTTATTTCATGCTCAACTCAACTGAGTATTAAATTTCTACTGCTCATAAAAAACTTCGACAAATGAAGAAGTTTCTTGCTTTAAGTCTCTCAGAGGGTGTGTATCATGCGAATAAATGTTAAAATGCCAAGCATTTTAACATTTATTAGCAGGATAAATGTCGTGTTCAGCATGAGTTGAGCATGGAAAAAGTTTTATAACCTTGGGGCGTGGAGACCTTAAAACTGGTACTATGGCAAAGATATGCCAGTATTCAATGGAATATTCTTTTGAGCATCATAATGAACATATATTTAAACTTATTGGTAAATATGTCACAATTCTATGCTTAAAACTTGCTTATCTGGGCCCAGTTGCATAAAATATTTGATTAGTTAATCGCTTGATAAATTAACAGTCTGTTAAATTTTCAACCAATCAGGTTTGACGTTACAATGTAACGTCAAACCTGATTGGTGAAAATTTTAACAGACTGTTGATTTAACAGGCAATTAACCAATCAAAATGTTTATACAACTGGGCCCAGGACTTTAAGGAATTTGACTGGCTTAAAGAATATTTTACACCTTGACAAACCTTAAAGTGCCAGCAAAAAAAAAACATATCTAAAAATAATGTCTGCTTAAGCTGTCTGCTGCATATACTTGCTAACATTTGTGACTAATTTAAGAAAACTGTTTAGACCTAGATCTACACTGTTTGACCAAGAGGCTTCTAAAACATTTCAGTAGAGGACAATATCAGACAACTTTTGATGTGACTGGCCCTTTGTGGGTTAAGAAGAACATGCCCGGGTCCAGGAAGTTTTGCCAAAGGGGGTCCATCTTAGACAACATTTTTTTCTTTTTCTTTTTTTTAGAGGCCAATGATGGCTGGCTTTGTAGCTTTGTGATTTTTCAGGGGATCCGGACTAGTATTGCTAAGAAACCCTATATTTCTATGTTTCTTCAAAAGGGGTGGACCCCCTGTCACCCCTTCTGGGTCCGCCCATGAAGAATATTATTATACATACCTTGTAATGGTGGGGTTTCACAAGAATGATCACTTCCATCGGCACGCCTCTTTGAAAAGGGAAACCATCTCCTCTCTCTTCGGTGCCCCAGTTCCCATACTGGAGGGTGTTACGGACAACACAGCTCTCATTGAAGCGGACATGGAACACAAATGCAGTGTCACTTCGTGGCTCTATGGATGGACCAGCTTGTAAACTTATTACAAATCTGAAGATAATAATAACTAGAGGACCTGAAGGTCCTAAAGCGCTCACCTGATCTCCTTAATAATGTTAAAATAGCTCATATAGTGACTGCAACATACCAAGTCCCAATTAAGGTCATGGGCCTTCTAGCTCTGGAGAAGAATGTTTTAAAGGGTTTTACCATATATGGGCATGTTGGCCATCTTGGTCATGTGACCAGAACATTATGTACAAATTTTGGCTAACTTGTCCTAAGGAGTCTTCATATGAAAATTCAATTCAATTGGCCTGTTGGTTTCTGAGAAAACTATGTTTTAATTTATTGATGGGACTCCAAAGAACGACCTTGGCTGAAAGGTCAACCTTGACCTTTGAAACTTATTTATAGGCATTGTCACATTAGGTTAAACATATCAAGTGAGAATAAGAACATTGGCTTCAACAGTTTTCAAAAAATTAACTTTTCAAATAAATTCCCATTTCAATGCATTAAGATGCAAATTTGACCTTGACATGAAGTAGGTCAAGGTTAACATAGGTTCATAATTTGAACAAACTTAATAGGCCTCAAATCCCTAATGCTTCATACCAAGTCCAAAGGTCATGGGCCTTCTGGTTCTTGAATAGAAGATTTTTAAAGGGTTTTACCATACATAGGCATGTCTGACAGCTTGGTCATGTGACCTGAACAAATTGTATAAATTTTGCCTAACTTGTCGTAAGGCATCTTCATATGAAAATTCAGTTCAATTGACATGATGGTTTCTGACAAAACTATGTTTTAATTTATTGATGGGACTCAAATATGAGCAACCTTGGCTGATAGGTCAAAGGTCAACCTTGACCTTTGAAACTTATTTATAGCCATTGTCACATTATGTTTAACATGTCAAGTAAGAATAATGGCTTTGGATTCAACAGTTTTCAAAAAATCATTTTTTCATTTTAAAGCATTAAGAAGTAAATTTGACCTTGACGTAAATTAGGTCAAGGTCAACCTAGAATCATCATTTGAACAAACTTGGTAGGCCTCACAACCCCAATGCTACATACCAAGTCACAAGGTTATCGACCTTATGGTTCTGGTGAACAAGATTTTTAAAGGGTTTTACCATATATGGGCGTGGCGGCCATCTTGGTCAGGTGACCAGGACCATTCTCTTCAATTGCATCCCTTTTCAGAATGGGAACTTCTCTTAAAGGAAACAATTTGCTCCCTCTTAATGGAAAGAATTTGCTCCCAGAGGGAGTGAAATCTTTCCTTTAAGAGAAGTTCCTTAATGCAAGGAAATCACTTTTGCCACATTAGGTGACCTCCCTTGAATGTTACTATTTTTATTACGCACTTCATAGTAATGGGAGCTATGCCAATGAAATGATTACATGGAAAACATTCCATTACTTAACAGTATATAGAACCCCAACTCTTCCTTATATAAGTCATTGTAAAGCATACACATATGAGTTCCAGGGCAAGGTCATTTTGGCCCCTAGGGTCATCATTTGAACAAACTTGACAGAGGTGCACTGGACAATGTTACAAATTTTATATCAAGGCTCTATGGCTCATAGTTTCAGACAAGAGAATTGTCTATGTTTTCCTTTATAAGCCTATGTAAAGCATGTGACCCCAGAATGGAGCCACTAAAAGCTTCGAAGAAAAATGTCTCTTATATTTGTTTATATTTCACTTCTAAAATCCTCCCAGAATCAAGGGAGTGAACTCTATATTCACTTTTCTACTAATAAAGAAAGACAACCACGACTGCAAGTGTTGTCTCCCTTACATTGATTTTTAACGTGTTCCCCTTATTAAGGACATATGCTACTAAATTCTTCCCATATTGAAATATTTTCAATACTTTGCATACAGTTTGTTTTATGCATGGGCTATCCATTTATGAAATAAAAAGGATATGTCACCGTGCTTATTTTTTCAGAATCTCACATTGAAGTTTACAGCATTTGACCAATTATCTAGAAATATAAAATAATAACACTAGTCCTAATTATCGAGCTAAAACGGTTGTAATCTTCAGCCAGCTTCTTTCTTTTAACTTAAATTACTGCCCATGACCTCAAACTTTTAAGAAAATGTGCATGTTTACTTGTTATCCCATGCTGTGACAAGATACTGCATGATATATTTTGACAATTCGTCAAAAATGGACTTTGCTTTTAGAATAAATCATGTATTAAAAAATCTGATATTGAAAATCTTGAAAATTTATTTTTAATTCATGGACTATTATAATACCTTTCAGAAAAAAGAATAAAAATCTGGGGTCACCGAACTAATTCTCTTTCTAGAGGGCCAAATTTAACCCCACCCCCATAGGTTTCATGCGTAATTCAATATAAAAAGGTCGGGGATGACCATTTCGTTCGTTTTGATGATGCCATTTTACTAGTATATGAAGTAATTTAGCATTAAAATGTTAAAAAAGAAAAAAAAAACACTGAAAATATGTTCACATCCGGGAATCGATCCTGGTCCTCTGGCTTTGTAGCCAGACACGCTAACCACTAGGATACGAGGTCAGGTCGTGCGCCGCTCTAAATAACCATATAAATAGTATAGACTCGGCCACTATCGTATTCGTAGCCAGGGTTTTGTGTACGTCGTTTGATTTCGACTGAGCTACATTTATCTGTCTTTAGTGCTGAGACGATCAGTTCTGAAAAGATGTCAATAGATATTTCGAACACACTTTAATTAGTTATTTTGTGAAGAAAATGTCGGAACACCGATATGACATAAGAATATCGGAAGCTGTGTTGATCCGAATCCGTTAAGGGTCGAAAGACAGGACCCAGACAACTTTCCCCGTTTGCAGACGCGTCAAAGGTGCGCATTGGAAATAGCCGCATATGTCTTTAAGATAGGAAAAACTGGCAACGCCCCTTGCGTTCATGTTTTTTGACCGATCAATATAATATGAACTATCTTGGTACTGCCGTGCCAACCAAGAGTGACAGTGTCGTAATACCTTGTTTACAATCGCTTAGTACAATACTAATGCGTACACTTCACTTGAGCTAACGCGAATCGATAGATCACTTGTGTATTAATCCTATCCTGCGGATAGGATTAATACACAAGTGAGATATCGATTATAAGTCCCAGATAACTTTGTAAACAAACATGACGTCACTGTCACTCTTCGCTGGCAGGATAGTAGAGGGTCACACAAGGACCATTTGTGCCAAAATATTTTTAAATCAGCCCCGTAGTTTTTGACTAGATTTTCAAAACTAAGGGATAACTGTATCCAAAATTTTCATTTGTGGAGACACGGTCGGAAATTAAGTTTTACGGCGACGCATGAGTGTCAAAACCTTAAAACGTGACATATGAAGTTCGCCCAATACGTCGAATATTTCTTGCATTGACGTGGCCTCATTCAATGAACAGTTTATATTATTATTAGTCTTCGTTATGACCAGCACTGTTGTCGCTGTACTAGCACACAATGCCCTCAATGTCGATGTTTAAACTATACTGGCGCCTGAAAATTTTGTTTCAGTACGCTGGCATACGGCACAGGAGCTTGAAGTTCGATCCTTAAATCACCCCTATAGCATCAAAACCAAAAGCTCACAATGTCATTACGTAGTGACTACGTAATGACATTGTGAGCTTTTGGTTTTGAGGCTATGGGAGTGATTTAAGGATCGAACTTCAAGCTCCTGTACATACGGTGAAGTCCACAGCCTCTCTCTGAACATATGCAAAGCATGTGATAAACGAGCTGTTTGCCAAACTGGATCACTTAAATTCTCGAGGCAGCCCTTGAAAACCCCAAGTCATTGTGACGAATGGGCTTTTGTGATGCTGTGTTTTTGAGCATTTTACACCCTTTGAGCAAGCATGCCATTTTCATACGATATGTGTTATGTAAAACTACAACTCACTGTATGCAAAATGATGAGCTTGGTCACGTGGAAAAACACCCCCAAAACCTTTTATTGAATAGCAGAAAGAGAGTTTTCAAACTAATTTTTAAATCATTACTTTAACAATGTGAAAAAACTTTTTGCGGACAATTTAAGGGCCTTTAACCAGCTAATAAAATGTTCTTTGAACTTTTATCGGTAATCTCCAAGGTCCTTCAATAACTTCCTGATCCTCACGTGCCGTTTAGACTGAATGTTTAGGACGTTGTTTACGTAAAATTGATGCTAATAAAAGTGATTTTTCTTATTTATCAGTTTATAATCTGTTGTGGGCATTCAAAAGAACCGCCTCAATTGAATCCCAAACATAGGTTTAGGTTGTGATATTTTTTATTATCATTATAATGCTTTCTTATCTGGGAGCCAACATAGGGCGAAAATTGGATTTTCTTTGAAAGAAGGAAGTGAAAATTGGATTTCTTTGAAAGAAGGAAGTTTTGGACCAACTTCAAGAGAAAACCTGTATAAAGTGTTATCGAACAGACAAGACGCGAACAGACTAAGAAACTAGCTAGAATTTCTACCCATCAGTCACATGGCGTTGAAGCAACGTTATATCAACGTCTCTTCGACTTTGAAACAACGCTGTCGTAGCATAAACAGTAAAATAGTAGTAATTACGTTACTTTTATATATCCCACGAGTTTGTAGGTCGCGCATCAACATTTCCAACATCGTTGTAAATGATTGGATAATCAACGTACCAGTTAACATTTTTCACTCATGTTAGGACGGTTCTTCCTGTTTAAACCAGTACTGAGCAGAACATAAAATGGTTTGCTCGAGGACATAACGCAGTGTCTCCTGTGAGGCTCGAACCAGCAACCCCTCGATCTCCGAGTCAAGCAATCTACCACTAAGACACACATGCCCTCCTCAGTGGTTCTGAGGCAAGTAGTGAACGAAAAATGGAGATTATGATTTTTATAGTAATTTGTTGTAATCATTTTCAAAGTGTTCGCAATGATAGCCTTAGAACTGGCAGAAATTTTCGAAAAGCTGTCATGATCGGGGTTGGTTAGGTTAATTTATAACTCGCCCAGAATTAAAGTTTTGCATGAAAACAAATCTTGTTTTTTTTTTTCATTAGGACTTCAACTCTTTCCGTTTTCGTCCCTTTTCTTAAATGCCAATCACCTTCCCATTGGTATCCTGGGTCATGTGTATTGATTCCTGATCTCTGCCCGCTTTCTTACTTTAAAACTAAAGTCTTTTTTAAAGAGGAACATTTTTATACGCTTTGGTAGCTTCTGACTAACTTCTTACAAATATTTGCAAGCGCGCATTCCTGGTATGGTTGATTGACTTACCTTTATCATAATGATGGAGTCAAGTTTATTTTCAACAGTACACCAACAGCTTGACATAATCATTTGCCTGGTATGATAATAATACTCACTCATTATATGATGGTGTAAATTTTTGTTTTCAAAAGTAAACCAGCAGCTTTGAACGACAATTTGCTTGCTGCGATTGATGAAACAAACCGACACCATCCATCATAATAATTATTATTTAAATTGACGAGTTCATTTTTAATAACAGTACTCTAGCTGCTTAGACGACGAAGAAACTTACCCATTATGATGGTGTTCGGGTACACCACTGATAACAATCTGGGAACCATTTTGTAATCCTCCAGGTATTGGTCCCACGTAGGGAATGCACTGCAAAACAGATAGCAGAGTTCATTCTAGTTTATTTTGTTCAAATATGGTGCTATGCCAAAACTTAATACGTCTATGTTGAAACAAACAAGATGCAGAATACAACCGCTTCATGAATAATGGAAGTCAGTCGATCAGCTAATTAAATTGCAACATTTCAGAAGGAAATGAATTGTAAAAGCGGTAAAAAAATGCTTGCTTGTTTAACATACAGAATGTGCAGGCATGCTGCATATATATACATTGTATGTACTAATCATTAATTATAAAATGGATTAGGGTGAAATCTAAGGCACTTGGTTTCCTTTACAGAAACTTGGCACTTGCACCTAAGTGCTCTAAGGATGCTGAATGCAAAACGTTGGTAAGCCCTAAACTGGAGTATGTAGCATCGACTTGAAGCCCCTATAGCCAACTTATGACAGTTCAGGGGACGGCAGTTCCTGGGACCTGCAGGAGATGGCGAAACACAACTATATAGTGTCCGTGACAATTAACTGATGAATGAGCTTGAGTGGCCATTTATTGAGGCCCGTAGAGATCGACCCTCTTTGCTTCTCTTCTACAAGATTCATTCTACTGCAGTGTCTGTTGTAAAAGACAAGTACTTGATCCCTGGTTAGCAGAGCATCCATAGTATAGATACCAGACATATATATACATGTATATTATTACTATACTTTTCCTCCTTTTCCTCGAACTATTCTACGATCTCCTTTTGTGATCACTGCACCAACCACAAAAGAGTTTAGGCCTCTCCTCCTCGTAAAGTTCAAAAGCAGCTAAAAGAGTTTTTCCACAAGATTTGAAAATTAACACTCCCTGCAGTTTTTCTCCCCATTTTGGGAACATGACCCTACCCTCAGAATTGAAAAAAAACACCTTGTCATAAACACAATATTTGGATAATTCACACCATTTAATATAATCAAATTAAACAAAACTAGAGGACCTGAAGGTCCTGAAGCGCTCACCTGATCTCCTTAATAATGTTAAATAGGCCAAGGTCAACTACGGCTTACAATGAAACATATTTTGTTTTACCATATATGGGGGTTGCGGCCATTTTGGTCAGGTGACCTAAAACACCATTTTGGTCAGGTGACCTAAAACAATCTAATAATTTACTCCATTAAACAACTCAGTGATTTCTGAGAAAAAGATGTTTAGATAGGTATGTGGCAGTCCGAATGAGTGGCCTTGGATAAAAGGTCAAAGGTCAGCTTGACATTTGGTACTATAAAAAAACATTGTCTCATTAGGTTTAACATTTCTCGCAAGTATTATGATTTGGGGAAAATAGTTGTAGAATAATGAACATTTCAAGATTTTCCCATATAAATGCATTAAGCATCAAATTTGACCTTGCGATAAATTAGGCCAAGGTAAACCTAGATTTATCATTTGAGCAAACCTGGTAGGGCCCACATCCCCAATGCTTCATACCAAGTCCCAAGGCCATTGGCGTTTTGGTTCTAGAGAAGAAGATATTTAAAGGGTTTTTACTATATATAGGCGTGGTGGCCATATTGGTCAGAACAATTTGTAAAAATTTTGGTGAACCTATCATAAGGAATCTTCATATAAAATTTGAGTTCAATAGGTCTAGTGGTTTCTGACAAAACTATGTTTTGTTTTAATCTGTTGATGGGACTCCAATAGGAGAGACCTTGGCTGAAAAATCAAAAGTCAACCTTGACCTTTGAAACTTATTCATAGCCTTTGTCTATGTAGGTTTAACTTATCAAGTGAGAATAATAACTTTGGCTTCAGAAAATCAAGTTTTCAAAAAAAATTCCCATTTAAATGCATTAGAAAGAAAATTTGACCATGGCGTTAAGTAGGTCAAGGTCAACTTAGGATCATTATTTGAACAAATTTGATAGGCCCCACATCCCCAATCTTACATACCAAGTCCCAATATCATTGGCCTTCTGGTTCTTGAGAAGAAGATTTAAAGGTTTTTTTTATCATATATGGGCTTGGCGGCCATCTTGGTCATGTGACCAAATATATTGTACTTATCATAAGGAGTCTTCAAATGAAATTTGAGTTCAATTGGCCTATTGGTTTCTGAGAAAACTATGTTTTAATTTGTTGATGAGACTCCAATATGAGCAACTTTGGATGAAAGGTCAACATTGACCTTTGAAACTTATCAAAATCTCGAACATCATTTTAAATTGATTGAAAACGACAGAAAAAATTCACAGTATAAAACTGTAACATATCTGTTGCTTTACTGCCCATCATAAACTAGAGGACCTGAAGGTCCTGAGGCGCTCACCTGATCTTCTTAATAATGTTAAAATAGGTCAAGGTTAACTACAGCTTATAATGAAACAAATTTTGTTTTTACCATATACATTTTGGTCAAGTGACCTAAACAATCTAATGAATAATCCATCAAACAGCCCAGTAATTTCTGAGAAAAAGATGTTTAGATAGGTATGTGGCAGTCCAAATGAGTGGCCTTGGATAAAAGGTCACAGGTCAGCTTGACATTTGGTACTTAATTAACCATTGTCTCAATAGGTTTAACTTTAATGAATTCGGCTCAGTTATAGAAAATGAACATTTTAAGATTTTCTCCATATAAATGCATAAGGAATCAAATTTGACCTTGCCATCAAGTAAGTCAAGGTCAACCTAGATTCATCATTTGTGCTAACCTGGTAGGGCCCACATCCCTAATCCTACATACCAAGTCCCAAAGCCAATGGCCTTTTGGTTCAAGAGAAGAAGAGATTTAAAGAGTTTTTACCATATATGGGCATGGTGGCCATGTTAGTCATGTGACCATAACAATTTGTATAAGTTTTGGCTAACCAATCATAAGGAGTTGTCATATGCAATTTGGTTTCAATTAGCCAAGAATTGTCTGAGAAAACTATGTTTTAATATGTTGATGGGACTCCAATGTATAAGCCACCTTTGCTGAAAGGTCAAAGATCAACCTTGACCTTTGAAACTTATTTATAGCCACTAGATTGAATATATCAAGTATTCAAAAAAATCAACTTTTCAAAAAATTTCCCATTCAAATGCATTAGGAAGCAAACTTGACCTTGACGTTAAGTAGGTCAAGGTCATCCTAGGATCATCATTTGAACAAACTTGGTAGGCCCCACATCCCAAATACTACATGCCAAGTCTCAAGGTCACTGGCCTTCTGGTTCTGGAGAAAAAGATTTTTAAAAGGTTTTTACCATATATGGGCGTGGCGGCCATCTTTGTCATGTGACCAAAATATTTTGTTTAAATTTTGGCTGACTTATCATAAGGAGTCTTCATATGAAATTTGAGCTCAATTGGGCAAATGGTTTGTGAGGAAACTATGTTTATATATATTGATGGGACCACAATATGAGCGACCTTGGCTGAAAGGGCAAAGGTCAACCTAGACCTTTGAAACTTATTTATAGCCATTGTCTCATTAGTTTCAACATATCAAGTAAGAATAATCACTTTGGCTTTAACAGTATTAAAAAAATCAACTTTTCAAAAAAATTCCCATTTAAATCTATTAGGAAGCAAATTTGACCTTGACGTTAAGTAGGTCAAGGTCAACCTAGGATCATTGTTTGAACAAACTTGGTAGGCCCCACATCCCTGATGCTACATACCAAGTCCCAATGTCATCGGCCTCCTGGTTCTGGAGAAGAAGATTTTTAAAGGGTTTTTACCATATATGGGCATGGCGGCCATCTTGGTCATGTGACCAGATACATTTGAACAAACTTTTGTTCCCCTATCCTAAGGAGTCTCCATATGAAATTAGAGTTCAATTGGCCCAGTGGTTTCAGAGGAGAAGATGTTTGAAAATGTTGACGGACGGACGGACGACGGACGGACGACGGACGGACGGACGGACGACGGACGCCGGAGTCACTGGTATACTAATAGCTCACCTCGGAGCCTTCGGCTCAGGTGAGCTAAAAAAACGCTTTAACATTTTAATGAACCTTTTCATGCATCTGTTACTTTGATTTTTTTGTTCGGATTTTCATAAATTTTTCACCAAAATGTAGAACGGGGTGGCAGGTACTTGCTCATTTTTGAATTGGAAAAGGATCGCTATTCGGCCCAAAATCAGGTCGAGGAAAACCCCTGTCTCCTCAATGTCAAAACAAACTTAAAATCGCCCACTTGTCTGTTCATGGCGAACACTATCTTTTCTGATGCAGAAATGAAAGTTGTTACAAAAAGCATTGTCTGAGTTTTTTTTTTTTTATAAATGTGCAAATTTGTTTCCCTGTTCTCTGTTTATTGACCTTTGTTCCAATGTAAATACCCTTATTCCCTATCCCTCAAAACCCTACTGAGGTGGTCGATTTTGTAGGAGCATGCATTTACCTATGACTCGCTCAATTTGAAACAGTTTGCTTGGGAGCATCAATTTGACACAGGCAAAAGACCACTCCCACGTGACAAAAAGTAAGAAGGCAAAGATAAGTTAGCAAAGATCAGGAATCGATACAATCATGTACCACATCTGACCCAGGACATCATTATGGGAAAGTGACAAAAACACAAGAGAACTTCACAAACAAGCGAGCCAAGAGGTCAGTCCTTTCCCAGCAGGTGACCACAAGGCTGCAATGAAAAAAAATAAGAATGCATGGCTAACACAAAACATAAATAATAAAAATGATCCACAAAAGAAGCACCGCATTGGAACGGTCAGTAAAAATAGTTTTACTGGAGTGTAAAGTTTGGGGGAAAACGAATGCATTTTTCAGGGCTATAGTAATGTAGTGTATGTCTAGTAATTACATATTGAGCACTATCTAAATTACCTGGTATTTTTGGAATTGTGATCAGGGGTCAAGTTCTTGACTGTCTTTTACAACAGACACAGCACCACAACGAATCTTGTGGAACACAGAAGAAAAGAGGGCCGATATCTATGGGCCTCAAGAAATGGCAAATTAAGCTCGTCCATCATGTCACCGACACTAGTTGTGTTTCGCCATCTTCTACAGGTCCAACAAACAGCCATCGGAGCCTCTGAACTTTAACAGTTAAGTTAATCTGCGTTTTAGAGTTGGGGCTCCAAGTCGGGGCTAAGAGGACCGATCCCTATGCATCAAGAGATGGCCACCCAAGCTCATTTAGCATGTCACCGACACTACTTGTGTTTCGCCATCTCATACAGGACCAGCGTGTTGCCGTACTCTGAACTTACTCAATTTTGACAAATATTAGTTTTGGAGATATTGTTCAAATGATGTAGGTGCTGCATCGACGTTTTGTATGCAACGTCCTAGCAAACGCCGAGCTTCTTAACGTGGCTTTCTGAGAAATTTCAGATGTGTTGATCCCAATCCATGTTATTGGTTTTCGTTTTACAAGATATTTGCGGAATGATTCTAAAGTTTGGCTTTTAATAAGATAATGTGCCTGGGAACTATATTTTATATTACTATTATAACAAAACTGGACAAAACATGTTACCTAAGGCGAAAGATAATCAATTTACTGATATGTTCTACCCTTGGGTTATCTGTCTACCGTACTAACTCTAAAACCAATTTAACCACTTACTATAAAAGCGAGGTCACATCCAAAACGCTCTTAACAATCGACGACCGCGGATCAAAAATCGCTAGAAACAGTGTTTTCCATTGCTATTTGTCGCCAGTCGTTCGTCGATATTATTAACGTTTTCGATTGCCGCCTATCTGGTGTGGATGTAATAACTTCTGGTGTGCGATCAACCAAAATCTTGAGACACTTCCAATAAAAAGCTTAACACTACACCACACCGGGTAGGAGGCAATCGAAAACGCTCTAAACAATCAACGAACGCGGATCAAAAACCGCTAGAAACAGTGTTTTCTATTGCCATTTGTCGCGACAAATGGCAATCGAAAACTCTGTTTCTAATGATTTTTTATCTACGTTCGTAGACAGTTTTAACGCGCCAGTGTACGTTTGTAGACCATACTTGGACAACTGGACTTTCCATAAAGTATGATTGTATAATGTCTTAAGGGGCCACAGGTTATACATTTGCTAAAATATTGTATTTCTTCATCTGAAAGTCGATTTTTTTCTCAGCAAACAGTGCAGATCCTGATGAAATTTAGCATTCTGTGCCATTTCATCTAGGTTGGCCTTCACTGTTTACAAAAGTGTCCATTTAGAGGCGTCCAGTCTACAAACTCACTGGTTTAGATAAACAAAAGTTTTCAGCGTAAAATTGTAAATATTATCTTACCCATAATTTTTAGCATATGTTTTGGGTGCTCAAAAGAACCGTCTCACTGAGACGGTTCTTTTGAGTACCCAAAACATATGTTTTGGTTGAGAAATAAGAAAATTATTTTTTCTGTTACGCACTCTTAACTAAAGTCCTGCTTTAACTTTATATAACGTGCAGAATTTCTCAGGCATCCTATGCAATTAGTGGACTAAAACAGTTGCGTGTTTATAACGTGATTAAGTCAGTCACAAGGCAAAACGATATCAAAATCATGTTAAAAGTAACCAAATGTGGGCTTAAACGGGTAGCTTTGGTATATTGTTTCACAAGATATGCACAACTGTAGGGAAGATTACAAAAATGAGAAGTGCCACGTGAAATTGCCCTTATAAAATGATAGTTATTTTCATTCTTAAAACGTACATTACATTTTTTTCAAACAATATATTTTTTTAGAAGTTGTCATTGAATTATAGCTCAAGATAAGGAGTGTGTGATGCTGTTAGGTCATAAGACGGTCGTGTGACAATGCAGTCATCAGAACATAACAAAGTATAAAGTTCGACATAAACTCTAGTAATTTCTAGTTTATAATAGAGTAAACGTCTTGGTCACAATTAACATCCACTTGTTTAAGATATGATCATTTCAGTGAAAACCTGACCATGTTTGCCTTGCCTACCATAAACGGGATATTGACAAGACGAGATGCGCCATTGATTGCCAACGTCATGCTAACACACTGACAGAACACCGACAGGATCTACACCAAAAGCAGCATGGTCTCCTACCCTTCGAGGGGGGGGGGGGGGGGGGGGGGGCATAAAAATGGCGAAAAAATCAAGACAAGAAATGGGTGATCAAAAATTATTTTTGTTATTTGCTCAACCAAAACATATCTGTAGGTACTCAAAAGTACCCTCTGGATGAGACGGTTCTTTTAAGCACCCTAAACACATGTTTAAACTAATAAATAAGAAAGTAATCATAATTTAATGCATATACAAATTATTTATCTGATATTCTGGATCTATGTTGTACCAATGACACATCTTATCTCGCAACTTAAAATATGTTGTGCACTGTACTGGGTACATCCAGGGATGTACCTACGTGTACGCGAATACGCATGTGCGTATAACTTGACGCTACAAGTATAGGGTTTTCAGTTACGACAAAACCTGTCTTAAGCAGCCACTCAAAAATAGACAAAAACGAGCTTAAAGAATAATAATTATTGCAGAATGCAATACTTTTGATCTGCATTAAGCAATAATCGGTCTTGGAAACCAATTTTTGGTCTTCTTTTTGAGCAGCCGCTTAAGACACATGGTCGAGAGTATTTAACTTGAATTTCGGAGAAAAATACAACTAATATTGTTTAGCTGCGTGTCTTTAGGTCTAACTTTAGCTCTTTGAAATGCACTAAAACCATTTTTTTGCCACAGGGCTTCACCCTGGGGGAATACCCCAGATCCTTCAAGAGTGTGTACTCTATAAAATGCCCCAGGAACGCGACTTACATCACTACTCAAGAAAACCATCACATTGGGGCTGTGCCTTTGGATTCAGAAAAGAGGTTTTGATGGAATATGATAAGGACGTCATTAAAATTCTATATTAAAATTTAATGGTTTAACTGAAACTGTGAAACTTGACATTGCAATTTGAGCCGTGACATGTGATTTCTAAAAATGTGGCATTTTGACAAGTGTAGACTCAGACCGGCATGTGCAGCCTCCTTTTAAGCTTAGATCCCCCAAAAGATGTTCGGTCAGTAGCTTAACACTCATATTATATTCAAGTGATGAGCAAAGGCTCTGATCAGACTGCGCATATGCGCAGGCTGGTCTGAGCATTTGCTGGTCGCACATACCACATTGTTGGAAATCTCATGCACTGGCTTAAAATTTTAAAAATGTTCAATCTGTGATCACACAAGTATAGAGCTGCATTTACCATTCACCTGTCTAAACAAGTATAGTGGTGAGGGGTGAACAGGATTAGATAAACCCATGAGTATAGATAAAGAAAACCAAATGGGCATCAATTTGTTGATTTTTTTTTATCCATGGGTTACAGCATATATTTTGGGTGAGACTGTTCTTTTGAGTATCTACAACAGATATTTTGGCTGAGAAATTAGAAAATATATGAGCCATGACATGAAATTTCAGAAAATATATGAGCCATGACATGGAATTTCACAATTAAAGTTTTATTACTTCCTTCTATCTCAAGCAAAACGTATGAGAGATCCTGTTGAGTACCAAAAATGTATACAGCATTCAACTTAAGTCATAGGGCCAGTTAAGCAAAAATAATTTGTGTAAAATTGCGAATATTTTCTTATTCTTCAGTTTAAACATGTAATGTGTTTTGGGTGCCCAAAAGAACCGTCTCATGGAGACGGTTCTTTTGAGTACCCACAACATATGTTTTGGTTAAGAAATGAGAAAAATAATTTTCAGTTACACACTCTTATCTGGGGGCCTGTTAAGTAATATTAGCACAGGGCACATTTTTTTTTTAAATTCTTTATCTCCTTTTGAAAAAAAGTGTAGTCCTGATCTGCTGGCTTCTGAGGAAGCCAGCTGATCATGATCAACACTTTTTTTCCACCCACAGTCTATGAATTAGTAAAATTCAGAACAAAAAATTATTCAACACCAACATGAATGTTTTTATTTAAATATTCTTTTATGTGTGTAAAAATCAGAACTTAATACAGAGTAAAGAAGCCATAATATTGAGGCCCTCTCAGGGGGCTGGGGGGGGGGGGGGGGTGGTCTGTAGCTGTTCCCTTGTCCCCCTGAAATAATTGGTCTGTTCTCCTGTTCCCCAAAAATCAAAAATTTGTTTTATGTTCCCTGATCCCCAATATGTCTTTGTTCCACTGTTTCCGCCTAAGATTTGACCTTTATTACCCGGTTCCCCTGAAATAAATGCCCCTTTTTTCCCCCAAACCCCTGGAATGGTCTCAATATTACTCCATGAGAGATGATAGGAGCAAGATTTGTACTTATTAGGTTGAATATCGTATGCTTTTACACAGGTTTAGATAAACAAAATTTTTGTGCGTAAAATTTTAAATATTTTCTTACCCATCAGTTTTAACATATGTTTTGGGTGCTCAAAAGAACCGACTCATTGAGACGGTTCTTTTGAGTACCCACAACAAATGTTTTGGTTGAAATAAGAAAATTATTTTTTTGGTACGTACTCTTTACTAAAGTCCTGCTTTTAAATGTCATACAAAAATACTTTTTCTTTTATCTATCGGAGTTCAAATGTTTTTCTACTCATTTGACCAATGCATCAATGAGGCCCTATATTCTAGGGGTACCTGCTTCCTTGTTCCCCAGTCCCCCGCCCCAAAGTATTCAACATTCCCTGTTCCCCAATAATGTCTCTGTTCCCCTTAAAAACCATGATCCCAGGGTAATATACTCTTACACCCCTGTTCCCCCAAACCCCTGTGAGGGCCTCATAAATTGTTAGCATTTGATGAGGCAATTGTAGGAGGAGGCAAATGTTCCATTTGAATGACACTTCAGAAAGAACTTTCTTATATGGAACCAAGATCTTAATGTCTGTCTACAGGTACTGTACACAAAGTGCAGCATATAACTATTTTCTTTGTACTGCCTGCTGCTAACAGCTTGGACCCAGTTCAGGACCAACAGATTGTGGGTTCTAATCAGGATCCAACCCCTTTGACACTCTTATTATTCAAAAAAGCCAGCAGATGACAACAAAAGCATAAGAATTACCCAGCATGCAAATATATAAAAATGTAAATAATTGCAAAATTGATTTTTTTACTCTTTGCCTGTTAGTTATTTTTTGCAAACAGTTTGGACCCCGATAAGGCCCAACAAAACCTTCTGTTTGACACTCTGATCTCGGATGGTATTACATATGTTGATTTTGATAAAAAATATAAATAGATAAGCAGGGGGCACTAAATGTTTTAGACATGACATTGGTCCACGTAAAGAAACATTTTATTTTCTCATTCTTTAGACTAAAGAATGCGAAAGAAATGGTAAGTTAAGTCTTCACATACATGTGTGTTAAGATAGTGCGCTCTGGTAATACTTCATTTAATATATCCTTATCTGGAGGCCTTAAATTTGTGCTCGATGGCCAACACATAGTATAGTTTGTCAAGAAACGTCCGAGCATCAGTCTGAAAAGAACATACAGAAGAAAGCGGGGAGAAAAGCAAAGAAATAGACGAGTAAATTCGATAGACGTTTTTAAAACCCGGAAACTGGGAGAAAATAGTGAAACCGAAAGTAGGCCATTCAAATCATAATTCAGATTGGATTTAAGAAAGAAATGATAAAAAAAAATGAAAATCTTACCGGATTCATAACTGTATTTGCCATTGTGAATTGTGTTTGAGAACAACTGTGGCGATGTACGTGCGTCTGTCCGCTTATATCGTCGTAAAGAGGACGTGGGTGGATTCTGATAATCAGTATTATAAATACCCACGTGACCACGTGATTGTTTGTTTTGCACTTCACGGCGGCACACCAATAAATTGTAAAACGTTTTTAACATCAATATACATGTTACACTGCACGGATAAAATGGAGGTCTCTTATTTGTGTGTGAGGGCTCGGACCCAGTATAAACGGACTGGTCACAGACGGAAAAATATAGTAATGTTGTCGAGGCTTTATTTTAGGGCTATTTCAAGGTAGGGGAGACCGGGGCAAAATGATACATGGGGCAAAATGAAACAGCGTGATTTTTCAAACGTTGATGCCATATATGACGTTTCTTACTCAAACTGAATGCGCATTTTAAAATCCGCCATATTATAAGAGAAGCTCAGCCAAAACAGAGCAAAGTTAAGTTTTTTATTTAAACAATTGACTTTTGAGGCACCCTGAGTAAATTTCGAAGGTATCAGTTATTTCATGAATGTGAAAAATGTGGTAGATAGACATTTTAATTGTATCGTGTAAATTGAACTATATAGATACTGATATGTCTCCAAATAATCAGAACTATTGTGGGGTGTCGTATTTTTGAATTATTACGAGAACAGTAAACAAGAGGTCACTGGGGCAAAATGATACAGCGTGGTTGGGGCAAAATGATACAGTCTGGAATAATCTAATTTGACTTTGTTTTAAAGCATTTTAAAGATATTTTTTATCGAAACTGTCTATTCCTACCACATGAAAATCAAATGATACTACTATGTCAGAAAAGTACCATTTTATTTTTCAGAACGTTAAAAATGGGTGGTCAACTGTATCATTTTGCCCCGTGGCAAAACATAAAACATGAATGGTAACAAATGTGACTCAGAAAATTCAGATAACTGTTCGTGTTCAATCATATTTCCGTGGCGATATATAGCATTACAAATTGTTTAATTGTGTTTATAGTTATTTCTGTGCTACGTCTTGAATATATGAATCTGAGATGAGAAAAGTCTTACTGTATCATTTTGCCCCGTGTACTGTATCATTTTGCCCCGTGCACGGGGCAAAATGATACAGCTGACCACACATTTAGAATGCTTGTTTTCAAGCACTTATGTCACTTTATGCCTGTTTTTTCCTTCTCTCAAGTTGTAGCTAATACTTGACAGCGTATTAAACATTTAAAAGCAATAAGATATATCCAGTCATAAAAGCAGGATAAAAATATTTTAAAAAAAGTGGATCATTTTGCCCCGGTCTCCTCTAAATAAAATTGAATCTGAACGTACACGCGATTATAAGAGGTTACTCCCGGTATACGAAGCTGAAATTTTACGAGTTGCTGTAAATGAATTGAAGTTTTCTCATCTTTATATGTTGATTTCTGACGATTTTCGGCTTAAAAGTGCCGAAAATAGCTAAAAAGGGTACTTAGGTTTCTTGCTGATGTTAATAAAGACGGATAATTTTTCAATAACTATAACAATACAGTCTTAAGATATGTTTTTTGAAGAAAATTCATATGCAGAGAAATAACGGAGATATGATAATTCAATCTTCAACACACGACAGTTTTGAAAGCTCAGCCACCGTTGAGTCACGACAACGTATTTCAAATATATACATTTACCTGTATGTAAGTGACCAGGCCGTGTTTATTGGGTCCGAGGTGAGGGTAAAGAGCATTTTTCTCTTTGTTCTGGTTATCGTATCCATTGATCTATACCTCACATGCTAGCAGGGACTCTCTATATATTAAAAAAATATTCATGAAAACAGGAAGGGTCACTCTGGAAAATATTCACAGGTAAAAACTGTCATATACAAGCACGTGTTGATGTGAAACGGCTCCAGATTAGTATTGGTAGCAACAAGACTGCTAAAAATTATGATGTTCTATCGAAGTCGAAAGATATCCTAATGATACTGAAAAAATGTCTTGCTTCATCGTTCAATTCAGTAATGAGTATTTTGCCTCCACAACTGTCTCGACATTCGGGTTGAATACACGAGCCGTCGGATGGTCTGCTAAGACCTCAACGAGGATGCGCTGTGTTCAGTTAGTCTTTACCTGTGAAGATTTGCACGTTTTTCAGAATTTTGTTTTCATGCTAACAACACAGGCGCAAAGTCAGCTAGTACATCCGCGCAGTAATGCCAGCGTCTTTGACATTCGCTCCCTTGAAAGTATCGCCTGATATATGAGTGAATCTTTGAAATGTTGCAGCCTATATAGTGTATGCCAATATTGTTTTGATGGGCTACGTAAAGTTAATGAACCATAAGCAGTATATCTTATGATTTCAGCCATATTTTGGAAGAAGGTTGATAGGTCGGCAATAATTTTTGCTTCGCGGAATATAAAACGCCCCTGTATATTTCAGAGGATAAAAGGAAAGTTTAACTCTTATCCCGCTAAAATCCTTTGCCCTGAAGACGTCGTCTGCTTTTTACGTATGTTGCATATATTCAAGTGCACTTCAGACTAGATTTTATCATGGAAGCAAACACTATGAACCCTGATCAGACCGTCTGATCTGGGTCAACATTGTTTGTAATATAGGCTACCTATTAGAACAAGAGAGAGAGAGAGAGAGAGAGAGAGAGAGAGAGAGAGAGAGAGAAAGAGAGAGAGCAGACAACAAAAGTCGTGACTGGAAAGGGGCAAACATACATATGCATTACATGTATATACTGATAGAGCAAAATGAATGGTCGGGATGGGATTACAGAGAATGGAAACTTTATCTTGATATCGACTCTTGTTAACCCTTAGAGCGCCAATCACGACTGCATTAGACGACAAACTTCTGGACATCTTTCAAAATTTAAGAAAAAAATAATTCATGATATTACATGAGAATCGTCTGCCAGCAGACGATTCTCATGAAATATCATGCCTTTTTTGTTAATTTTGAAAAGCAGCAAAATTTGAGATTGTCGTCTGCTGCAAATTATAGGTGGCGCTTTAAGGGTTAAATCATTCTATAGTTTCTCATTTTACTTCCGTATATCAAGTTTGTTTGCTACTTCCGTAACATAATAAAGTCGCCTCTCGTGAACTCGAAGTCCACTGGATCAGACTATCCACTTTGAGTTTACCGTTGATCGAACTAAAAGGGTTGGCTTGTAAATGAGATTTGGTCGAAAAAAATATGTTGCTTGTTTCCTACCACCACAATGTATACATTGTATTTGAAAAGAATTCTAAATACGTTGTATGTATATAGAAAGAACCGTCTCTCTTAGACGGTTCTTTAAGGTACCAACAAAGTATATTTTGATGGGCAATAAGTACCCACAACGTATATCCTGAAGGGCAATAAGTACCCACAACGTATATTTTTATGGGCAATAAGGACTTATAACGTATATTTTGATGGTCAATAAGGACCCGCAACGTATATTTTGATGGGCAATAAGGACTTACAACGTATAATTTGATGGTCAATAAGGACCCACAAAGTATATTATAATGGGCAATAAGGAATTACAACGTAAAGTTTGATGATCAATAAGGACCCACAACGCATATTATGATGGGCAATAAGGACTTACAACGTATATTATGATGGGCAATAAGTACCCACAACGTATATTATGATGGGCAATAAGGACCTGCAACGTATATTTTGTTGGGAAATAAGTACCCACAACGTATATTATAATGGGCAATAAGGAATTACAACGTATATTTTGATGTTCAATAAGGACCCACAACGTATATTTTGATGGGCAATAAGGACTTACAACGTATAATTTAATGGTCAATAAGGACCCACAAAGTATATTATAATGGGCAATAAGGAATTACAACGTGTAGTTTGATGATCAATAAGGACCCACAACGCATATTTTGATGGGCAATAAGGACTTACAACGTATAATTTGATGTTCAATAAGGACCCACAACGTATATTTTGATGGGCAATAAGGACTTACAACGTATAATTTGATGGTCAATAAGGACCCACAAAGTATATTATAATGGGCAATAAGGAATTACAACGTAAAGTTTGATGATCAATAAGGACCCACAACGCATATTATGATGGGCAATAAGGACTTACAACGTATATTATGATGGGCAATAAGTACCCACAACGTATATTATGATGGGCAATAAGGACCTGCAACGTATATTTTGTTGGGCAATAAGTAACCACAACGTATATTATGATGGGCAATAAGGACCTACAACGTATATTTTGTTGGGAAATAAGTACCCACAACGTATATTATAATGGGCAATAAGGAATTACAACGTATATTTTGATGTTCAATAAGGACCCACAACGTATATTTTGATGGGCAATAAGGACTTACAACGTATAATTTAATGGTCAATAAGGACCCACAAAGTATATTATAATGGGCAATAAGGAATTACAACGTGTAGTTTGATGATCAATAAGGACCCACAACGCATATTATGATGGGCAATAAGGACTTACAACGTATATTATGATGGGCAATAAGTACCCACAACGTATATTTTTATGGGAAATAAGGACTTATAACGTATTTTTTGATGGTCAACAAGGACCCACAACGTATATTATGATGGGCAATAAGGACCTGCAACGTATATTTTGATGGGCAATAAGTACCCACAACGTATATTATAAAGGGCAATAAGGAATTACAACGTATATTTTGATGGTCAATAAGGACCCACAACGTATATTATAATGGGCAATAAGGAATTACAACTTAATTTTGATGGTCAATAAGTACCTACAGCGTATATTTTTATGGTCAATAAGGACCTACAACGCTCTGATCATAGGAACTTACTGATTAATTTACGTAAAGGGTCTAATTTGTGTTCTTTGTATCCTGCATTGCATTTACCTGCTGTGACAGCGCGTTTATCTGAAGGGGAAGAATTACCTCTCTTTTAGCACTTTTGAAGTACTAAGACTTCATCGAAGCTTTTGAATGGGGAACTATGATAACTGTTTAGAGACATTATTAGGTGAAAATAGGTTGTTGCATGTACGGAAAGGCAACCTATACCAAAGTTAACCAGCCCGGATGTGATTCTTTTGCACAGAAATATCAAGGTAAACCAGGCAAGGTACTCAATGCTTTTGATGGCACCTTTTCATCCTTGTATAGATTTAGCCTTTCTCCAGCTTGCAGAGTATCACTGAAAACCCATGTACAATGAGCCAATTATCAGGCATTTATATCAGTTTCCGAATGTGCCAAGCCCTGTATGACTAATAAGTTGGAATCATGATGATGATGGCTCATCAATTTTGAGTGAACTGGTAGTAAAATTGTAGAACAGGAATTGATTGAATTACGAGGGTCATTTTTTATGTTCGTAGAATAGGGCTGTATCTCCACAAATATAGAATTTACGGTACCATAAGTATATATATTTTGAAAGATCTAGCTTCTCTCTATCATCTGATATAAATGTTACTTCATTAGCGCTTAGTTCGGCCAAGATATATAGCTTTGAATAGGGCATATAAAGGACACTTGTCGAAATTTTAACCACACAGAAAGCAGGAAATTAGACGCTGTTAAGTTCCATTCGCTATGGTGATTTAAGCATTTGTCAAGCCATTTTTTCTTTTGCACCATCAAAATTAATAATTCAAACGCTAATCGTAGACATGTGCAGCAAAACTATAAGCATGTTGTTTGCACTTCTTTAACAATTTTAAAACGCCCATCAACATACCAAAATAATCACAGTCAAGTGCTAGTTATTATATCTGTTAACATTACGACTATGAACGAATTTAAAATTTCTTCTGTTTTGCATAGCACATTATATACTCATTCATTCGTCAGCAGTTATATTGATGTATCGATTTAAGCGTGTAACTGGCAACTTCCGGTACTGGAATACCCCCATGTTATAAAGAGTGGGTGGAGTAAACAAGTATTAGCTTTTCCAAAAAGCTGGCGGTCGATTAGCTTAAATACTGATAGATATTTACATACTGCATGCTTTGTACTTTGAATAATCAGATTGTTGATAAAATTTCAGATCAGACTGCTAGCACTGGGGTTCGAACCCAGACATACCTCCAGGTGCTTACATATCATAACTTGAGGCTGTTCTGCCAATTGATCTATACTAACTTGTCAAAATCTGAGCTTTTTAAGAAAAGTTTGCAAGATTTGAAATGAGACACTGTCACAGCTTGTATCTTTCTCCCTTCTCAATCGGTTTGCCTTAAAGAAAGGTCCTCCCTTGTATGTTAAATTTGTGATCTTGCCAATTTCTTAACAATTTAAATCCCATAGTGAATTCCTGAAATAATAACATGTCTGCATCTAGGTAGTGCCTAAGTTCATATTAAGTTAAAATATATGTTTTGGGTGCTCGAAAAAAAATCTCATCAAGACGGTTCTTTTGAGTATCAAAATTCAGTATTTTTAGGTTGAATTTCTATGGAAAGTCAGATCCAAAATCTCATAAACAGGGCTAACATTGATCCCTTCCAGATCAAGCACTAGCCAGATATCACATCTGGGCGAGTTTCTCATCCTAATCCTCTCCTTTTCTCTTCCTTCATTATCATACATTCAGATTAAGGAACTTTTTATGCGTAAAATTGTAACCCTTTTCTTATTTGTGTTAAAACATTTTACTTCCACCAAGATTTGAATCTTGAACACTCACTCCAAGAGTGAGTATGTTTTCTATTACACCACGGAAGCTAATTTTGTTGAACTGGCTAGATTTCTATCAAATTTTGTTAATATAATTGAAGCATCCAGATCAGTTTCCAGCTGCAAACTTTTTTACTTCCACCAGGATTTGAACCTGGAACCCTCACTCCAAAAGTGAGTATGTTTTCTATTACACCATGGAAGCTTATTTTGTTGTACTGGCTAGATTTCTATTAAATTTTGTTAATATAATTGAAGCATCCAAATCAGTTTCCAGCTGCCAACTTTTTTACTTCCACCAGGATTTGAACCTGGAACCCTCACTCCAAGAGTGAGTATGTTTTCTATTACACCATGGAAGCTTATTTTGTTGTACTGGCTAGATTTCTATTAAATTTCGTTAATATAATTGAAGCATCCAAATCAGTTTCCAGCTGCCAACTTTTTTTTACTTCCACCAGGATTTGAACCTGGAACCCTCACTCCAAGAGTGAGTATGTTTTCTATTACACCACGGAAGCTAATTTTGTTGTACTGGCTAGATTTCTATTTTTGTTACTATAATTGATTCATCCAAATCAGTTTCCAGCTGCCCAACTTTGTACTTCTACCAGGATTTGAACCTGGAGCCCTCATTCCAAGAGTGAGTATGTTTCCTATTACACCATGGAAGCTAATTGTGTTGAAATGGCTAGATTTCACGAAAGCAAGGCTTTTATTCCATTACAGTGCTCTTAACTAAAAGATAATAGAGAGTAGACGTTGTTTCAACCGATGATTTTTCATAAACTAAGGGCAATAACTCCTTCAAGCATGGTGCCATATAGACCATTATCATACTTGAAAAAGACATCATGGTACTAAACAATGAGACAAAGTTTCATAAAATTCTGATAAGAAATTTTTGACTTAGAGAGCGGACATCGTTTAAAACGGTGAATTTTCATAAACAAAGGGCTATAACCACTGAGAGCCTGGTGCGATATGGACCATTATCGAACTTGGAGAAGACATTATGGTACTAAACAATGTGACCTAGTTTCATAAAATTTGGATCAAAAGTATTCGATTTAGAGAGCAGACGTCGTCGGGACAGACACATGTACTTACGTGAGTACGCACAAGGATAACACTTAATGCCCCGCCCATTATCATGGGGGGGACATAATAATCATAAATGTACTTAAAAATTAGAAGAAGAAAAAATAAGATTTGTCAATAATTTAAAACTTCATTCAATGTAGAGAAAAAAGGTTCAAATGGCGAAATACTATTTCTCAAGAAAATTTGAATGAAATGACTCAGGGGTGTGGAAATAATAAAATTTTCTTCTTGTCCAGGGACAAGTAAAAAGCCAAAATGTACTTGTCCATAGAATATTTTACTTGTCCAAAAGAAAAAATCTGTGCTTAGAGAACTATTTATTCTTTCAAAAACAGTATGAAACCAGATCGACTCTTGTAAACAGGATGGATCCTGATCAGCTGGCTTCTCTTGTATGAATCAGGATCCACACTGTTTTCAATGCAAGATGTGAGCTCGTAATAATTAATCAAAATATAAAATACAGAATTTTATAAACTTAATACATTTGTACTTGTCCAAGGACAAGTAAATAGAAATTTTCAACTTGTCCTGAATGAAAAGGGACCAGGTCGGACAAGTCGGGCATGGTATTTCCACAGCCATGGGAATGTCATATTTTCAGAAAAATAAAAGTAAAATTTTCCAAATTGTGACACCTGTAAACATGTAGGCCTCCAGATAAGAGCCTCAGTAATTAAAAATTTTAAAAATATTTCCAAAGGAACTGTCTCAATGAGATGGTTCTTTAAATGTTAGAATTAATGGATTTATAAGGAATTTTATGCTCAAAATATTTGCTTAACTGGGCCTATGGCACTTATTCTTTTATTTCCATCATCAGAAGGGGTCTAGCAAGTGCGGATCCAGAGGGGAGAACAGGGGGTCCGGACCCCCCCTGGAAAATCACAAGTTATATGGGTTTCTATAGGGAATCAGCAATTGGACCCCCCCCCCTGGAAAAAGTTGGACCCCTCTGGAACCTTGAAAAATGATAGATTTCTTGTAAATTGACCATTTGACTTCTGTAAAATAAGCTGAGGACTAAAAAAAAAACAAAAAAAAACGTCTAAGCTTTTTTTGTCAGACTGACCTGGACCCCCCTGACGTAAATTCCTGGATCCGCGCATGTCTAGGAATAGGAACAAAATTTATTTTTCTCAAAATTGTGACTTTATGCTATGGAATCAGCTAAACATTCTTGAGGCCCATCCAGGGGTTTGGGAAATGGAGGAACAAGGTAAATTTTATGTTTGGGGTACAGGAGTGGGGATAAGTAATTTCATTCAGGGGAATAAGAAACAGCCCCCCTAACCAACCCCTGGGAGGGACTGTGGGGAGATGTATGGGAACAAACCCTGTCAGACAGATAAAATCAGGAGCTCAGTGGTAGACACAAGGCAGTGCGACAGTGCCCCTGGTGAGGCCCACACCCACAACCCCTCCAAGGAGTCTAGCCCCGTCTGGCGACTGAAAAATTGTTCAATGTGTCGTAAAGAATCAAAACAAAACATGTAATGTAACTGTAACACTGGTGACTTATCCAGGGGTCCTAGAGTTCGATCCACGGATGAGACTGAGCTGTGACAGTGTCTCCATGACCTTAGAGCTCTGCTGCCTGCTGGTGGGATGTTAAACACTCACTTTTTCAAACTGAAACTGCTCGGGAGTGGGGATAGGAATGTTGCATTGTTTTTGTTTGTTTGATTCTTTACGTCCCATCAACAATCTTTCAGTTATAAAGGGAAGGGTCTTCCTGGGTTGAACGAGTATTAAGCTAGGATAAATGTGTCTTGCTCAAGGACACAACGCAGTGACGCCGGTGGGCTCAAACCCACGGCCCTTCGGCCTCGAGTCAAGCTATGTTGCGTTGTCATCCTTGAGCAAGACACATTTATCCTAGCTTAGTACTGGTCAACCCAGGAAGACCCGTCCCTGTTCAACCGAAAGATTGATGGGACGTAAAGAATCAAATCAATCAGTAAACAAACAAAATAGTATGTGCGGGCTGTCTTCTTGTGAATCTCCTTATCTGCTTATCTTTAACTGCAAGGGAAAACGTGAAATCTATTTCACTCGATATTTGGCAGCACAAATATTTGTTGGCGTTCAAACCTTGTGAGAACTGTTACTCACAACATGACAATATGGCAAACACCAACAGTATAATAGTTGCAGCTATTGATAGCGAGTATTTTGCCATTATTTTTGCGAAGCGAGACCATTGTTGTCGTGGCCGCCATCTTCAAAAGCGAAAGTAGTTCACATGGCGACCGATACGAGGTTTGCCGAATGATTGTCATATGACAGAAAAGGGCGCGAACTTTTTACTAAATACCGAAAAGAGCAGAAATAATCAGGCAAAAGTACCAAATCGAACCCCCTTTTTTACATGTTTATTTGAGCCCCCTATCAAAAAATCCTCGCAAAAACTTATCATGAACAAATACTCTCATAAAAAACAACAATATTTATGTTGGTTTCGTTGAACGCGCACTTGTAAAAGATGGATGTTAATGTCACGTGACAGATAATGGCGCGAATATTTTTCTAAATACCGAAAAGAGAATAGGTGTATCAAAATCCACGAATTACGTTTCTTACCCTCAAAACTGTCATCAAAAGCTGCTCATAATGTGATTCATTACGTTTTCCATGCTAATATGAAATAAGGCACAACCTTTATGGCGAGCGCAGCATGCTAGATCCAATTTTCTATTTATGTGTAAGTTCCACTAGTAGCTAGTGGTTTGGAACGACCCCCCCCCCCCTGGTAGCTCAGACTAGTGTTCCAGGGATGGTTTGAACAGGACTACCTGAGAAGCTGTGATTAGAGCACCGACTCACTAGTGAGGGTCGTGGGATCAAGCTTCTCCTGAAATGTCCTGAGGTGGGATTTTCTCTTAAGGTAGTGGTTTGAACAAGAACACCTGGTAGCTCAGGGTGGTAGCTAAATGCTTTCATACAAAATTACAGTTGCTTCTGGCCTGGTTTTAAGGTTGTGATAAGTGTGTTCTGGGACCCAATATGGGTCCGATGTGTGTTCGAGCAGGGTGGGGGTGGTGAGGTGGGGCACATAAGAATCAGAATGTGTTACCCTTTTCCGTAAAAACTGATATATTACATATTATAGCCCCTAGCCTTAGAGGCTGCACCTCTAGTCTTTCAAAGCATGCTAGTCAAGAGGTACACTGAAATGCATAGAGCAGCGGCTCACTCAGTTGGTAGAGACTCTCAAAGACTATTACAGGTTCACATTTTTCCCTAGAACAATTATCCTCTGGAACACCCTCCCTGCCAACATACCGACCCTTCCCACCCTTGCACAGTTTAGCGGTGCTGTCTGCCAGGTAATTCATGTGTCCCCCTGAATACCAGCTTCTGTTTTATCTTCTACCTATACTAACACTCCTACTCGCACTGTACAAACTCATCTCACCACCTTTTCTATCACTTTGTTTCAACTAACCCCCTCAGCACTTGGTATTCCGGAATACCCGTCTGACGTCCCCCTCGGGTATTGAGACGTATTGGAAGATAGATAGATAGATTGAGTGTTAGTCTGGATATCAAAGGGTTGCTTGCTTTAGTATATCCACTGGCGGAGTCACTGTGCTGTGTCTTTGAGCGAGACACTATCCGCCGCTTAGTATTGATTCAACCCATGAAGACCAGTCCTGACATGACTGAAAAATGGTTGACTGGGACATAAAGAGTCAAACCGAGCAAAAAAAGATGTACAACTCTATTCACAGGGATAGAATACATATATGTAATCCCCTGCAAATGGAATTTAAAAGCAGTTCAAGCTCTTGAAAACCTTTTATTAAAAGTCCTTGATATGTTAGAGAATGATATTTAGAACATTTCTCATTTTTTGCACATTGTGACACAGTGTTCTGGTACAACTCAGTCACCATAATAATGTACCATCGGCAAACTGCTGATGATATCAAAAGGAAGATATTAAAGAACATTACTGAATTCATGGTTTTCGGCATTCTATTTATTTTAGAAATACTAAGATAAGTTATCTGATTTAAGAGTTTATTTCTACCAAGGTTAATCACAGCTCATCGAGATTGTATTGATATGTACTGTTATGACTATGTGTATAGAAAAAAGTACTTGACCACTGCTCCCAGTACGAAAGGCCACCACAAAGAGCCCAATATTGTAGATACCAGACACATAGTGATGCCCTGAATTTTCGTAATTTACTAGATAGATAGAGATATAGATAGATAGATGGTTAGATAGATAGATAGATAGATAGATAGATAGATAGATAGATAGATAGATAGAGATAGATTATAATGCATGGTGGTGGTTTGAGGGGATGTGGTCACTGCCCAGGCCATAAGCACTCCCTGCCGGAATGATCAGCTAAAGATAGACTGACAGACCGGTGTGAGGGTAGGGGAAGGAGAAGGGGTAGGGTAGATAGATAGATAGATAGATAGATAGATAGATAGATAGGTAGGTAGGTAGGTAGGTAGGTAGGTAGGTAGGTAGGTAGATAGATAGATAGATAGATAGATAGATAGATAGATAGATAGATAGATAGATTATAATGAATGGTGGGTGGTTTGGGGGGATGTGGTCACTGCCCAGACCATAAGCACTCCCTGCCGGAATGATCAGCTAAAGATAGACAGACAGACATAGACAGACAGACTGACAGACTGGTGGGAGGGTAGGGGAAGGAGTAGGGGTAGGGTAGATAGATAGATAGATAGATAGATAGATAGATAGATAGATACAGACAGACTGACAGACCGGTGGGTAGGGTAGGGTAGGGTAGGGGAAGAGGTAGGGGTGGGGTGGGGTAGATTAGGTTAGGTAAGGTAGGTAGGTAGGTAGGTAATGAATGGTGGGTGGGTTGGGGGTTTAAGGGGATGGGGATAGAGATAAACAGAAAAGGGGACAACTGTACTTTGCTCTGTTAAAAATAAGTTTCCACATTTTACAAATAAAAAGGGCTGCTGCCCACACTCCCCTGCAGCATTTTAAGAAAGTATGTCAAAAGCATATGGCACTACAATATAAGCATGCAAACACACCATTATCACTTAATCAAATCAAGTATAGAGACCTATAAAAAGCAGTCTAGCAGAGAGAGAGAGAGAGTACCGTTTTTCTATGCATAATCTGTACTGTACAACCCCTGGGGTCTTTCTGGCAGGGAGCGACAATACTGGGGAGTGTCTTTCTGGACAGAGAGCGTCAATACTGAGGAGTTAAAACGTACCGGTTAATAGTGCTGGGGAGTTTATATGTGCAGAGCGATGCATTGTGGGTTTTTATTGACTCATTTTTTCGTCTGGTAACTACATCAACAAATAGCCCGCTTCAATTTGGTTGGTTTCAGTATCGTCAGTTTTGTTCGAATCAAAGTTGGTGAATGTATGAAAACGCTTGTGATACAATAGAAAAAAAGTGAGTTGACTTTGAACTAATTTTCGATTTCTTCATTTTCTTGTTTTAAAAAAAAGCGCCTTGCAATCAATTCGCCAGTGACGCAACCCGCTGGTACCATGCGTCTTAATGCTGTTTCGTTTAACTTGTCCAATGCCGACGGGAACCAGCTCTGATTCACCGGATACGGAAGTAATTTCATGGACAACAAAACCTGACCATGAGATTTTAAAGATACACTGTGCATAAACCCTAGCACATTTTGGACCATATCTCTACCGTAAGAGCTCACGTTGTTCGCAACGCGCTTCACGCGTTGCGAGCTGTGCTCGCTATAAAAATAAAGAGAAGGCAAATCATCATGTTTTGTGCACATACAATGATGCAAAATACATCGACAACTTCCTCTTACAATACTGGCTAATAACGCCTACCTTGGGTAATTCAAGTTCGCTCCAGCTTGCTTCGCACAATAGGTTAACCTAAAATTGGAAACATTCGAGAACAAGCCTACACATCTTTGGTTCCCTGCTCATTGTTCGGTTACCATTAAAACATACCTTAAGCAGAGTATAAGGGTTCAGTCAAAACCTGATTTTGATGTATGTTTTGACTGATGTTTATAGAAGCGGCCGGCCACAGCCGACCGCAATCAACCCGCGTAGAAAACACAATAACAATCGGATCTGCATAATTTTCTTATTGTAGTGATTTCAGCACCTGCTTAGAGGCACAAAAACAGATTTAGTGTATTTTCTAAACATAGTAACGCTCCATGACGTCATTTATGTACAAAATAAGGGATTTTAGCACCTCCCTGGCTATTAATTTTGCAGCTCATTTCTAATAAAACAAAAGTATTAACTTTGTTCTGGGGTGAAAGTTACCATAACACTTCCATCTACCATATAAACAAGAAAAAATATAATACTACTTTACAGCTAACAAATTAAGCCACATTCTCCTCACTTCCGCTGATTTATTCAAGAAGGGTTGTTGTCAGTTACAAGCGAAAGTATGTGCACGAATTACTGGTTAACCGCTTGTTCAAGCCTGCCCAGGAAAAAATGTGGTTATGTGAACTGACCGTCCCGCAATGACCATAGCTGTTGACTTGGGACGTGAAGCAACAAAACAAACAAACAAAATCAAAAGTCCGTACCCAACTTCCACTTGTGTCAACTTTTAACAATAAATGTTTATATTCCTACTGTTCAATTTGCTGAGGTTCCAAACAAATCTTCCATATACAATAATTGCTGCGTATATGCTATAATGTTTATATAATATTGTAGCACGTG
The DNA here is from genome assembly GCA_964019695.1 of Loripinus fragilis. NCBI lineage: Eukaryota > Metazoa > Mollusca > Bivalvia > Lucinida > Lucinidae > Loripinus > Loripinus fragilis. The sequence continues at coordinate 46,732,344 of OZ026514.1, forward strand.
GTGTCCTTGGTATGCAGCCAAATTTTCAGAAACTGTGTATGGCTATGTACCTATTTTCATGCATTTGTTACAAAGGTTCTGTCAGAGACTAAGTCCATAAATGTCATATTTCTACCATATTTCTAGTGTGCGATATATAGGTATGTCTTTGCCTCTTAGAAGTCATTCAAGTAATGCATTTTGAAATACTTTTAGGTTGCATGTATAGATAAAAGCTCAGTCTTTCCAAATATATGCATGATGTCGTTTTCATTAAATCTACCTTTCTACGAACATAAAACATGACCCTCGTACTGTGTGATGATTCATATGTATTTCTACTCGTTGTTGAAAAAGGTCTTTGCCTCTTGTCTATCACTTTACTTTCCTTCTTGTATATAGTTTCAGTTTCTTTATTAGCTCACCTGAGCCGAAGGCTCCGAGGTGAGCTATTAGTATACCAATGTCTCCGGCGTCCGTCGTCCGTCCGTCCGTCAACATTTTCAAACATCTTCTCCTCTGAAACCACTGGGCCAATTGAACTCAAATTTCATATGGAGACTCCTTAGGATGGGGGAACGAAAGTTTATTCAAATGGTTCTGGTCACATGACCAAGATGGCCGCCATGCCCATATATGGTAAAAACCCTTTAAAAATCTTCTTCTCCAGAACCAGAAGGCCAGTGACCTTGGGACTTGGTATGTAGCATTGGGGATGTGGGACCTACCAAGTTTGTTCAAATTATGATTCTGGGTTGACCTTGACCTACTTAACGTCAAGGTCAAATTTGCTTCCTAATGCATTTTAATGGGGAAATTTTTGAAAAGTTGATTTTTTGAAAACTATGGAAGCCAAAGTCATTATTTTCTTAATATGTATTATCTAATGTGACAATGTCTATAAATAAGTTACAAAGGTCAAGGTTGACGTATCGATTCCTGATCTTTGCAACCTTATTACTTTGATTATCAATATCCTGGGTCAGGTGTGGTACTTGATTGTATCGATTCCTGATCTTTGCAACCTTATTATTTTGACCTTTCAGCCAAGGCGCTCATTTTGGAGTCTCATCAATATATTAAAACAAAGTTTTCTCAGAAACCATTGGACCAATTAAACTCAAATTTCATATGGAGACTCCTTACAATAAGTTAGCTAAGATTTTTGCAAATTGGTTTGGTCACATGACCAAGATGTCCGACATGCCCATATATGGTAAAAACCATTTAAAAATCTTCTTCTCCAGAACCAGAAGGCTGATGACCTTGAGACTTGGTATGTAACATTAAGGATGTGGGGCCTACCAAGTTTGTTCAAATGATGATCCTAGGTTGACCTTGATTGCTTAACATGAAGGTCAAATTCGCTTCCTAATGCATTTAAATTTGTTTCTTTTGGAAAAGTTGATTTTTTGAATACTGTTGAAGCTAAAGTCATTGTTCTCACTTGATATGTTAAGAGGCAATTCCAAAGGTCAAAGTTGACCTTTGACCTTTCAGCCAAGGTCACTCATATTGGAGGCCTATCAATATATTAAAACACAGTTTTCTCAGAAACCACTTGGCCAATTGAACTCAAATTTCATATGGATATTCTTAAGTTGAGTGGAGTAAATCTGAACCAAATGTTAATGGTCACATTACCAACTCAACTCAACTCAAAATCTCTTTATTCTCTCAAAGTCATTAAGACAATACGAGGAACTACATAACACAAAGAAGCATAAAGCGGTAGGCATGTGATACTCAACAGTTCATAGTACACTTGTAACAACTAGCTAACTACTGAAGGATATAGGAAAGGAAGAATGTTAATAGAAGTAACAGAGTTAACAAATATATTATCACATTTAAATGAGCATATATATACTTTAGAGACTTTTATCTAACTTATAAGAATACATGTCATCGGGGAGCAAGATAGATAGATAGATAGATAGATAGATAGATAGATAGATAGATAGATAGATAGATAGATAGACAGACAGACAGACAGACAGACAGACAGGCAGGCAGGCAGGCAGGCAGGCAGGCAGGCAGGCAGGCAGGCAGGCAGGCAGGCAGGCAGGCAGGCAGGCAGGCAGGCAGGCAGACAGACAGACAGACAGACAGACAGACAGACAGACAGACAGACAGACAGATAGATAGATAGATAGATAGATAGATAGATAGATAGATAGATTTGGCAAGTTATTTAAAACATTTGTTTCGGCCGAGGCAAATCAAGTCCGCTCAACCAAATATCATATTTTTTACACGAAAGGTGACTAGCAGCTACCAAGCAACATGTGTACTGTAAGATACCTTGACTCACGAACAGCCAGACCACGCCTTCTCTACCTGTCAAATTCTAAATACTGTGTATTGTGAGAGCACGTGAATAACGTGGAGTTTTCCATGAATGAAACTAAAGCACATTTGTTGTAGTACTGTAGTTTTTAGGATGTCGGAGTTATAATTTTGCATGGATTAATTCTACAGAATTGTAAGTATACTTTTATAGGATACTCTTTCTACAGTAAGGCGTAATGAAGATGGCCGCAAGGTGAATGTACTCGTGTGCTGAGAATGCTAATATTTTGACAACGAATTGTATTTGCTTCATTATATTTGGCATGGTCTGGCTGTTGCGTGACATACATGAACCGTCGGGTTTTCCGTAATTCTTTGATGCCTTCAAACATGGGTGCCTTATTGCGAAACACGTTTCCTATTTATCAACCGGAATATACATGTTGAAAGTATTTACACCCTGTCCAACCCTGCGGTCGGTGAAACGGTCCTAACACCGGTAAAATGGTGTAGTAACGCCGGAGAAGTGCCGGTTCGTATAAAAAAATCAATGGACGAACAGACAACCGGTAAGAAATTACTATTTTCTTTGATTTTATATAAACGTTTGCAATAAAAGCATTAGTGCATTCGGTGGAGAATTGACGTACCTTTACAACTGTATTTGGATGTTTAGCTATTTCTGGCTGATTTCTTCAAACATTCAATCCCAAGTTGGAAAAAAAGTTTCGTCCATAGCCTGTTTGGCGGATTCGTACACAAAGATCTCGTACTTTTGAAAATATGCAGAAAATATAAGCAAGCGAGCTGTATGCAACGATTTTTGGAAAACACTGTTGGCCGTTTTTATTGTTTATATATAAAAAAATATGCAAAAAATGTGTGATAAACGTTTTATGCCAAAAAACAGAAGTAACGTCGGTGAAAACGTTACAATAAATCGCTGCATTTCAACTCTCATCTCCTTTTCAGCTTTTAAAAAAGACTGAAAAGGTATTATATTGCAAAATTTCTCGATTATTCCTACATTTGTGCCGTTTGGGTGAAAATTTTTGAAGTACAATTAATTGACAAAAAAATCAGTTTTCTTATTGTGACTCTTTTATGTACCAGTCATTATATCCCAGCCCCCTTCCCTAGGACCCGGGGAACAGCGGAAACTTTGATTTTTTGGCCAGCAGCAAATCCTACCTATAACCGCCACATGCAGGGACAGTTAACTGATAAAACCACGGATGTTTACACCGCTATCTGTTGTTTTACATTGCACCGACATGTTTGCCTAGATTTATAAATCCCTGGCGTTTCCCTCGCACTGTGGAGACAATGCAAAAGTATAAATGTGGCAAAATTGCCCAGCTATTCCCCTTCCTGCTCAGTGGCTTGGGCCATGGTTACTAATGACTGGTGTATTACGCAAATATGATTAAAAAATAATGGAGCACGAAACATTTGACGTTTTGACGAAATTTCAGTCATTTGGACTTTTTGTAGGACAGTTAGGGGCCAGTCACAGAAGGATTAAAGCCAATGTCACATGCTCAAATCCAGAATTTTTGTGTTTGGGGGGGGGGGGGGTGGTCCAAGGCTGACTGCTAGAAAACAGCCTTAACAACGTTTGTTTTTTTTTTCATCAGCTTATTTATAGTTTACAGAAGGGGTCAGATTGTTTATCAATGGTTTTATTTCAGAAGAAATAACTTTTCCCAGGTTTCAGGGGGAGTTCCATCATTAGTCCAGGGGGGTCAACCATTTTCCAGGAGGTCCAACTTTTTCCAGGGTGGGGGATCCAAATGCTTTTTTCAATAGAAACCCATATAACTTGTGAATTTTCAGGGGGGGTCTGACCCCTCCCCCATCTGGATCTGCGCATGAATGAAATTTTCTGTATGGCCATGGGTGTTCCATAACCTTGTTTCGGCTGGATGAAAACGCAATTAGATATATACCTCTGAATACAGAGCATTTCATAATCGATATACTGTCCACTCTCGATACCTTAAATTCCATAGGACTGGGCTAAAACGTATTTAGTACTTCGAGGTAAACAAATTGCATTATTGCTATCAATGTTCAAATTCTCTATCAATAGATCCTTTTTGCAAGCTTTTACATAGGGAAGTGTAATCAATCAGTAAAATACATGTACAAAAGAACCAAAAACTTACCTGATTGAGTGATTAAAATCCTTTAATGATTAATTATCCAAGTTATAATTTTGCCTCATGATGAGGTGTTTTTTCAATCTCTGAAAGGTAATCAGCACACCCTTTTGTCATCTGCTATTTAAGGCCATTTCAAGAGAGGGGGGGGGGTGGATAGGGGGCATAAGACCTCACCTCTGTATACCGGCCACGTAGCCCAGTCGGTAACGTGTCTGGTTACAGATGCCTGTCTGACTGCAGTTCCAGGGGTCGGGACTTTGACCCCGGCCCGTGGAGATTTATCATGAAATAATTTCTACTGTCATTCTATTCATTCAAAGAGGGCTGTTGTCAGTTACTAGCAAATGTATGTACACGAAGTACTGGTAAACCGCATGTTCAAGCCTGTCAAGGGAAAAGGGTGTGGTAAGGTGAACTGACCATCCCAACATGACCAGAGTTGTTGACTGGGGCGTTATACAAAAAACAAACGAACAAACATCACCCTTATCTGTCCACTCAATATCTTTAAGAAACGGAGTGATTGGGTTGGACAAAACATTGATTATGCCTTCATATTGACAAGGCCTAGGTTTGAATTTTTAGCCATTAGTCCGCACCAACCTGTAGTTATAGCCCTTTATTCAAGTCATATTGTTTCTACTCAATACTTTGAAAATGTTGCATATACGTTGATATTGACAAGATTTGTGCGGGATTACATTTAGTTAATTTGTGCAATCTTTTAAAGAGATATCGCCCTTGACTCATGTCAGAATTTCATTTCCACTCAATATCCTATACTGATAAGCAAAAGAAACGCTACATACAAAATGTTCGCTAAATTGCTTAGGAGGAAATAAAATTAGTGACAGTTCAAGTATTCCTGTATCTTTGCTAACATGTCTGATAAATAAAATTCGATAAAATAAAATAACCTTAATTATTCACTCTAGATTCTGGGTAATGGTAAGCTTGTGCAGCTTGTGCTTGTGAACGACATGTCTAACCTGAAAAACAACAACAACATATTTTGCGTTCTTTTACCCGTCATTGTATGAATGATCAGATGGAATATGATACAAATTTGCACAAGATCTACAATATTACACATTCCTTATATTACTCAAGCCCTTACACCATGCTTAACCAACGTGCATCCAAGGCTACGAATTCAGACAAGCGTCCAAGGGGTCACTGTGACCATTTTGTTAGGAGGTATGGTGGTATGAATTGTTCCTTGGCAATAATGTCCAGGACAAGTGCCGTCTGGTGACCGTAAATTATCTCACTCCATGCAATCATACTGCAGTTACCATGGTGGGTTTGACCTTTTAGTGTCCCAGTCAACAGCTATGATCATGTTGAGAATGTCAGTTCATGAATTGTACCTCAGCATAGGTCCAGCTTAGCAAATATTGTGAGAGTTTAACATTGTTATTAGTTGCTTATCATCAATTAATACATGTGTTTTGGGTGCTCAAAAGAACCATCTCATTAGGAAGGTTCTTTTGAGTACCAGATTTGGAATCCAAATATTTTAAATGTTCATACGTAATCCATCTGTCTTGTTTTAGAAATGGAATGTCTCGTTTGTGGGAAAAAGTTTCCCACAAACGATGGCCTTAAGCGGCACCTGGACGGCATGCGGCAAAACCTCATATGTGCTCGTCCTGCGATAAATTATACACCACTCTGCCATCCCATGATGAATACAAACAACAAATTTGGGATTCTTACTTCAAATAATAAGCGCAATATGCTCCAGCCACGGTTATTCTAGAAACTAGGTCATAGATCAGCGTCAAATTGACCCGAAAATGGTATTGGACACTCTGGCATCCCAAGATGCAGCCACACACAAAATTTGGGATTCCTATCTCAAATAATACAAGAGATATGCTCTGGACACGATTATTCTAGGAACTAGGTCAGAGTTCTAGGTCACAGTGACCCCAAAATGGTATGCGACACTCCATCATCCCAAGATGCATTCACACACCAATTTTGCAATTCCTACCTCAAAGAATATAGGAGATATACACACCCAAATCAATGCCAATTCTAGAAACTAGGTCAGAAATCAAGGTCACAGTAACCCAAGGACACTATGCATTGTATAACAAAAGACCAAACACAGAAACAAAGAATCTACACAAACAATGAGAGCAGCAATAAACAATGAATTAACAACAGAACCATCGCCATAGAATGGTCAGCAGCCTAAGCTTACATGCAATTTACTGATACCAATCTTCATCCTAGAATCAATTGGTGTTAACTCACAAAATGATAATTTGCTTACATAAGACAGACAGCCTTAAATTACATTTTTTAAATTACACAGACCCATTGGCGTGGCTCCCATTACGGAGTTACGCATGTGCGTAATAAAAAGTTACATTCAAGGGATGTCACCTAATGTGGTAAAAGTAATTTTCCATACCATAAGGAACTGCTCTTAAAGGAAAGAATTCGCTCCCTTTGGGATGTCACCTAATGTGGTAAAAGTAATTTTCCATACCATAAGGAACTGCTCTTAAAGGAAAGAATTCGCTCCCTTTGGGAGCAAATTCTTTCCTTTAAGAGGAGTTCCCATTTCGAAAAGTGGCGCAATTGAAGAGAATCACTTCATTCAATAATCTCTCTTTGTTGTGCGTAACCTTTTCAGCGTTCTGGCTACGCCATTGGACCCCACGGGTGGGGGCACTCTGATATATACATAGGTAGGCTTAACCAATTTTTAGGGGTTCAAAATTTAAAATTTCAATAAGATTTTGGTGGGTAGGGGATCAAAAATGAATATAATTTGAGTTAGGAAGAGTTTTGGATTATTTTTGGAGGTCATTCCTATGTATTTTATGGTCGTTTCGTAAAGTCAAGGTACAGAATGGGATTTTTTGTGGGTTGATAAACTTTAAAATTTACTTTGGTATGCCTGATATTCCTGATCGAATGTTTTGGGTAAATAGTAGGTGCTTGGGCCAAGCCTACGTAACATGAAAACTTGTGAGTACCTCCAGCTTGGCACACAGACGACGGGGACGATGGACAGTCTTTTTTAAAAGCTGAAAAGGAGATGAGAGTTGAAGTGCAGCGATTTATTGTAACGTTTGCACCGATGTTACTTCTGTTTTTTGGCATAAAACGTTTATCACACATTTTTTACATATGTTTTATATTCAAACAATAAAAGCGGCAAACAGTGTTTTCCAAAAATCGTTGCATACAGCTCGCTTGCTTATATTTTCTGCATATTTTCAAAAGTACGAGATCTTTGTGTACGAATCTGCCGAACAGGCTATGGACGAAACTTTTTATCCAACTTGGGATTGAATGTTTGAAGAAATCAGCCAGAAATAGTTAACCATTCAAATACAGTTGTGAAGGTACGTCAATTCTCCACCGAATGCACGAATGCTTTTATTGCAAACGTTTATATAAAATCAAAGAAAATAGTAATTTCTTACCGGATGTCTGTTCGTCCATCGTTTTTTTTAAACGAATCGGCACTTCTCCGGTGTTACAACACCATTTTACCGGTGTTAGGACCGTTTCACCGACCGCAGGGTTGGACAGGGTGATTTAGTGAATACTAAACAGACCGGTCTCGATGAGACGGTTCTTTTGAGTATCCAGGAAATTATGCTTAAGTTGGTGGGTAAGAAAATTCACAAACATTGTGTTTGTAATCTAGACTTATCTCTATACCTGGTTTGGTGTCAAATAATGTACTGTGAGTATTCCCTGGAAGCGTCTCGATGAGACGCATCCAGGGAGAACCACAATAAATGTTTGTGCGCTTGTTCACGCTCTATCCTTCAATGCCTTTAGACAAACACAAATCCTCCCTATTTATCAGCTGAAATCTATGCTGCGTGTCCTCGAAAAACCCGTCTCACTGAGACGAATCTTTCTTCTCGATGAGACGGTTCTTTCGAGTACCCACAACAAATCTTACTGTTTCAGTTGATGATAATGAGGTTACACTCAAAATTCTTATTTATCTGGACATTTTTTATCGCGGTGACATTACGCTACGCATTGGAGATGACTGAACACGAGACACCTCCAATGAGCACCATAATACACATTTGAATAATTCAATGAAAAAAGGCACGTATAGTGTCAACGTGCTTGTGTTTTTAAACAGTTGCAGATACCACTATTCTTGAAGTGTGGATTGGAAAATCGAGCCGGGACAAATGGTTCCTATGGCTTATCTAATATTGCAGCCAAAACATATACTGCAGTCATCACGGGGAACGTCTCGATGAGACGCATCCAGTGAGTACCACAATGAATGCTTTCGAGCAAACTTGTTGCAGAACGCTGTGAATTGGACGCGCCTTGTTGTTGGTTTTATATCAAAAGAGATTGTACATTATCTTGTAGTTTCGAAAAGTTGCGTATACTCGTTTTATACTAGCAAGGATCGGAAATCCAGATGAGACACGTGCATATGTTCGGTCTCAGCCGGGTCTCCGATATTTGCCGTCTCGTCATAATTAAGATAGATAATAAAGCTTGCTTAGTGCCAGACCGGAAACAGCATCGGGCCTTCTGATACCGGACATACACCAAGATGGCGGCCATGCCCATATAAGGTAAAAACCTTTTAAATATCTTCTACTCTTGAACCAAAAGGCCAATGGCCTTGGAACTTGGTATATAGCATTGGGGATGTGGGTCCTACCAGGTTTGCACAAATGATGAATCTGGGTTGACCTTGATCTTTATTACGGCAAGGCCAAATTTGATTCCTAATGCATTTATATTGGAAAAATCTTGAAATGTTCATTTTTCTTTCATCCAAGGCCACTCATATTGGACTGCCTTATACATATCAAAGCATCTTTTTCTAAGAATTCACAGGGCTGTTTGAACTCAAATTTCATATATAGTATTCAGTGGATAAAACTGTAAATATGATATTATTTTTGGGTCACTTGATCAAAATGGCCATTTCCCATATATGGTAATACAAAATATGTTTGAATAATAAGCCTAAGTTGACCTTGACCTATTTTAACATTATTAAGGAGATCAGGTGAGCGCTTCAGGACCTTCAGGTCCTCTAGTTTTCTATGGTTTTCGTGGGTTCACTGTCTTCTTTACAAGTTTCTAGTGCACCATCTTCCACTTTCACCACAACGGATTGAGTCTCAACTGAAAGAAGTTCCGGATATACTTTGATAACATTCCGCGCATCTTTATGTTTAAACACACGAACTATTTCACTAAGTGAATAAATAGAATCCACTCTGGCGTTGTACTCGTATAAACCTTGTTCTATCGAATGTAGCTCGTTTTTGCGACGAATAAGGAATGTTTGGTAGCGCTTCTTCTTCAGTTTTCTAGTTCTGTAGCTTAGGAATGACACACACAGGAGGATAAAAGAAAGAATTGTCAAGACCACGATTTACTAACCTGGTAAACTGATTTTCTTTCTTCAAACCTGTTTTTTTTTATTATTCAATTGAGTATGGAAGTAAAACCTAATCTGAACTACACAGTACAGTTGCTAAACTAAATGACAATAGCCACAATTACTACTTTTTTTTATTCTAACTAAATTGATATATACATAACATAACATAATGATAGCCACACACATAACACCAAAGGAAGCCGTATTAATGTAAAACTGCTTTCATATGTAGTAAAGGCATCCAGTATGCAGACTCTATGAGAAGTTCAACTGATTTGATAGTTTTAACGTCTTCTTTCTGTGAGCACAAACCTTCAATTCTCTTAGTCATAAATTGATATAGTAACATATGTAACACGCTGTTACAGGCTAATGCCCTGGCTTACAGAGTGCAAATATTTATTATTCAATGCACATTGAATTGCTATTTAAAATAGAATATAACTGCATAATTCCAAAGGCGCTTGGGGTGAAGCAGGCCCTTACTCAGCGTGCAGTCAAAATACAGTTGGATGATTCTACCAGTTTTGATGAAATGAGGTGAGCAATTATTTTGCCAAAGACGCAGACATAATGATAGCCATTTTATATGACTTGGATAAGGATTAGTTTAGAATATTTACATTTAACAGAAACATTTACTAAAATCTCTTGTTCAAATGTGAAACTATTATTTTCTATGTCCCTCTATCTATATTGAAATATTATACATATTAGGAAATATTGAAAAAAAAAAAGTTTATTCATTATATCTGTAACAAAGGTCCATGGGCTTTAAACTCACAGATGAATTAATTCCTAAGATTATGGCGCCAAAGGCTAGAGACTTATGGGAAAGTATGCAAAACAATATTCATTTTCCCTGAAATAACATCCCTTACACTAAGCCAATGACATTGCTCATTTATCATTCCATGGTAACATATGTTACTGTCCTTAACAAGTGCTTTGTTGTCAAACCTTCAAACCCGCAAAAACTTTGACTCTTTATTATATGAGCAAGACAGTCCAAACATACCACGACATCCAGCAGCAGCAAATATTAACATATGTTTTTACTTTAATCATACCTACCAAATGGGGCTCCTTAAAACTGGGGTAGGGTTATTTATCCGTTCATATAAGACAAAATATTAAAGAAAGAAAAGAAAACTTTTTTGTTTTTTCTATAAGCCAAAATGAGTATACTAGTACAATAAGGTCAAAACATTTTGAAAAAATGAACAGATCAGATTTAAAAGCAAATGATATTGGTAACAATTATCATTTTTAAAGGGTAATTAAATTTAAGTAACACACATAACACCTTTGGAAGCGGTAATTTTGCTCCAAATGTTTAAATTTGTGGCTTAGGTATCCAGTATGCAGACTTTATGGGTAATTTAAATAATTAAATGGTTAAATGCCTTCCTTCTGTAGCTCAAACTTTAATATTTATTTTTTTCTAAATTTGATATGGTAACATATGTAACAGACTGTCAAAGATTAAAGCCCTAGCACACAGAGTACAAACATATCTTATTAAACGCAGTTTGAAATTTTCTTTAGGATAGGATACGTCTGCAAAATTTCCTAGGGGGAGGGGGCAAAACCATTCTCAGCAATCAGTCTAATTACTCTCACTGCAGCTAGTTTGGACTATATCGTCTTTTATAGCAACCATGGATATCAACTTTTGCATCAATGCCTCCACCAAAGTTACAGTAAAACCTGACATTTAGTTTGGAAGGAGAGATAATTTGAATAGTTTTAAAGGGACACAATGGCGGCCATTTAGGATATTCGAACTGATCGAACAATTTTAGCACTCCTCAATATCAATTTTGCCCTGATGCTTCCAAACAAGTTTTGGTACAGCCCAACATGGAAGCGTTGTTTCAAGAGTTTAAGGATTGCTGCTTGGGCGACCAAGTTGGATACAAAAGCCAAACGAGTTTTTCAATTTTGAATGTTCAAACAACCTTAATGCTATCTACCAAGTTTCAAGTGATGTTACTTGGTGAGATGTAGAATATATCATGCGTGGATCTAGATTGGGGACATGGGGTCTGCCCCCCCCCCCCCCCCCCCCACAGAAAAACCACAAAGCTATAGGGTTTCTTTGCAATACTTGTCCGGATCCCCTACAAAAACACAAAGCTACCAAGTCAGCATCAACATCACTCCGCTGGCGAGCCGATTATCACCCGCTTTTAGTGGTATTTCACCAGATAAAACAAAATGTTAGAGTTGACAAAACATTCTGGAAGCACGCATGTATATTCAGTTTATGATAGAGACAGAAGAATGTACAGATCGATAACGGCAACAAACCATCTCATAAATAGACTGTGATCAGTCAGCTCTAGATGAGCCAGCAAGTTTGGATTTGCACAAAGGAATGTGATTCCTATCTATTTTGCTATCGCAGAATTCATGTGTGATTCCTACCAAACCGCGCGACTCCTATCGTCGTCTTCCGTTGCCATTTTCTACTGCAAGGAATAGCAACTGTGAAAAACTGAACTCTATTCACTAAAAAGGTAATGACCGAAATGCATAAACACGCCTTAGATTGAATGAATTATCTGATTAGCTTTCATCAAGAGCATGTATTGACAAAAATATGATTCTTACCACATCAGTCAGTCAAACTTTGCGCAGTTTTACACAAGAATTGCATGTTTTAGCTGAAAATGATCCGCTGAAAAGCCCTAGTGTCTTTTCTGAAATCGATCGATAGCCCCACGAAAAAAAAAATCACATTCATTGAAGCGAGCAGAAAACTTCCACAAAAATGTGAGATTACCGATTGCGTACCTCGTAATTGGCCACCCTGTACATGTATAATTCAGCACAAATTAGACGATCGTTGTGCATAGGTTTCTCGTAAGTCAAGAACGCTAGTGATACGTTTTATGTTCGTTTAGCATACGCCTTGTACACGTTCAGAATGATGTTTTCTCTGATTTTTTAGATCGATTTCAGCGTATGCCGGCGTACTGGATATATTTTTCAGACGTCAGCATACGTTGGCTAAAACGTTATAGTGTGGCATGGCCTTTAGCATCGACTTAAGCCGCGTATTCTGTTTTCTGTCAGAGTCCAATAATATATGAAAAAATATCAACACTATGTTGATGTTACAAAATCCACGTGGCACACGGCAACTATATTGCGACATATCAATAAAATCTTTACATGTCTTTACATGTGACCATTGACCTCACACTATGACCTTGACATTGCAACTGGGCTAGCATAATCTTCACTCTGCACGATTGCTAATTGAGCTGGAAATGTGTGTTAAATATTTTCAGAACTGAACCAGGGATTCATGAATAATGGAGTGAACACACGTTTTGTGTATTTGACTTTGACGTTGAAGCAGGGTTTCTGAAAATTTTATTCTGCAAGTTGTCTCAATGAGGTGGTCACGCGAGTGAAAATTAAGAATCAGGCCAGGAGTTCAAGAGACATGAATTAGCACAAATTCATTCTGTACATATGACGTTTGACCTTCCATTATGACACCAACAGAACCTATGGTGAATAAGCCCCCCCCCCCCCCCCCCACCCACGATGGCTTAGGCTGCTGTCCGTTCTAAGGCTGTGGTTCTGTTGTTGTTGATTTATTGTTTAATAAACTTCCCATTGCTTGTGGGAGTTCTGTGTTTGTCTTTGTTTTGTTATGTATTACTTTGTGTCCATTCTAGTTTTGTAACATCTTGAAGAGGTAGAGAAAGCTAGTTGCTTTGCTATTATTGTCTTACCGATGTATCGTTACTATAAATGTTCTGTGGCTCTTCTTCACGGTGCCGTGGGTTGGTCTGCAGTGTGCGATTGTGGTATTTCATGTAGTTAGGGAAAAAATCAGAAAAAGTTAACAAGTACATGCATTTTGTAAAGAAAATGGTTTGACACCTTGATTAGGGTTAATTTGGTATGCTGAATTAAAAAATCAATGTTGACAAGATGAGAAATGACGTCTGATTGACCTAATTTTCATATTTTAAAAAATGGCTGCCAAAATCATGGAATTTGACATATTATTGACATGTTTTATTTTTGACACTTGCACCTTATGCCCTTACAAAAGTACTCATATGTCAGCATCAACTCATTCTAAACTTTTAAAATTGGTACCAAATAAATGTTAAGACATATGAGTTTCATCTGATGTTCAGATATGCAAATTATCAAATTTGCATGTTCATGAATATTAATCAAATCGTAAAAAGGGGTATGAACATGCAAAATTACTTCATCTCAGCTGCTTACGAGGGTTAGTCAAAAATAACTGAGCCCTACCTCATTATATCTTAGCCTCACATTGTAGACAAGAAATGTGATTATCTTTTATACGTTTAACATGTCATTGACGTTTTGACCCAAAATAATTACCCCGGTAAAGCTTCGTTTATGGTTGCTAGGCAACTAAAGATCGTCAGTCAGAGCGATGCATTCATGATCTCCGCCACCAGGAATATACAGTATGTCTTTAAAAAGTTTGTGGGCTTGATAGTATTTGTGAAAGACATATTTGACATTTATTTGAATAACATATGTCATATCGTCTTTTCATTATACTTGGTTCGTAAATGTTTAGGTGAACACTGATTGCATGCGTTGCCTAGCAACAAAATAAGCCAAAATTTCACTAATTTTCAAATATATGAGGATTGTGTTGCCATGGAAACAGAATCATTTACTCAAAACAAGGAGTTTACTATTTCTGAGGGTTAGTTTGTGTATGCAGTACTGCAAAAGCATTATTAGGCTAATATTTTACGATTTCTATTAAAATTGTGTTAAAATGAATGTGGGTGGGGTAATTTATAGGACTTGATGCACATACAAATTTGCTAAATTCTGAAATCAAACTACCATAGCATTTCTAATTTGGGGTCAGTTGTTTTCTTTTCTGTGGCACTGAGTAGGTACATGTAATTGGTATCAAACGACAGTGAATGCAGCATTGCATTGGCATTATCGTTGCCATGCCAATGCTTAGATATTGATGTATTACAGCGTGAACGCACCCGTTCAACAGGTCATGTTCGGTTTCCTAGCAACCAGTAAATAAAGCCTACCAACAGATATAAATTAGGTTATAGAATAGGTGACATATAACTGTGATGAAATATCATTTAAATCCATGTCCATTTTGCTTGAATTAAACGTTAAAAAGTAAGGCTCAGTTATTTTTGACTAACCCTCGTACTATCCTATACTACCAGCCTTGGTACAATGTAATGCTAATACACATCACGTTTACTTAATGGTCCAATATGCAAATTCAAAAATTGTATTCATGAATATTAATTAAAATACTAGAAATGAGAAAAAAATCAGAGAACAATTAATAGAATGTACATATACAATAACTCATATCTCAACTGCTATTTATTCTAGATTTCATTCTCACTTTTTTGTTTTCTATAGATTTCATCAATATTCATGAATGTGTTTGTAAAATGATTTGTATATCTTGCCATTGGAATAAAGTACTATGTCTCAGCCTTAATTTGATACTATGTTTAATGGTCTAGAACAATCAAAAGATGAGATTGAAGTATTTTACAAGTAATTTTACTACGTTTTTTGTTTTCTCTTATTTCTAATGCTTACATTGACATATTTTAAAATTGGATAATTTCACCTTATGTCCCTACAAAAGTACTCATATCTCAGCAGCAACTGGGAGCGCAGTGGCTCAGTGGTAGAGAGCATGATTCGAGACCGAAGGGTCGCGGGTTCGAGCCTCACCAGCATCACTGTGTTGTGTCCTTGAGCAAGAACATTAATCCTAGCTTAGTACTGGTTCAACCAAGGAATACAAGTCCCTTTATAACTGAAAGATTGTTGATGGGACGTAAAGAATCAAATCAAACAAAAACAAACAAACTCAGCAGCAACTAATTCTTAACTTTTTAACTTGGTACCAACTGAATGTTATGATATATGACTTTCATCTGATGTTCAGATATGCAATATATCAAATTTGCATATTCATGAATATTAATGAAAACATAAGAAATAAGAGAAAAACCGTGAAAATTAAGGGGTGTACATGCAAAATTATCTATATCTCATCTATTTACTATCCTATATTACCAGCCTTGGTACCGATTTAATGCTAGTACACATCATGTTTACTAAATGGTCCAATGTGCAAATTATCCAAAAATTGTATTCATGAATATTAATTAAAATATTAGAAATGAGAAAAATCAGAGAGTAATAAATAGAATGTACATACAAAATAACTCATATCTCAGCTGCTATTCATCCTAGATTTCATACTCACCTACTTTATAAGCTTGTTCCCAAATTAAAGTCCAGGAAAAGTTCTATTATAGCGTTGTTTGATACTCAAATTAAAGAATTTGTTTATTAATGAGTAATTTTTGAAGGTACAACCTTAATGATTCGTTTTCATGTTTTTTTTGTTTCCGACAGATTTCATCAATATTCATGAATGTGTTTGTAAAATGATTTGTATATCTGGCCATTGGAATAAAGTACTATGTCTAAGCCTAAATTTGATACTAAGATTGATTGTCTAGAACAATTAAAGATGAGATAGGAGTAATTTTAGAAGTAGACCTCGACAAATTTTTCTACCTTTCTTCTTTTACTTCTTATGTTCTTTATATATTTTGAAATTGGATAATTTCACCTAACGACTATTGAGTAAAGTAAAATGTCTTAGCTTTAGCTTCATATTAAGTGTGGTAGTCTAGGAATATTAGCAGCTACGATGTGAGTAATTTTGTAGGTACACCCGTTTTATTTCATTACCATTTTTCTCTCGTTTCTAACATTATTAATATTCAAGAATATAATCATTAAATAATTTACATATCCAATAAATGTGCTATGTCTTAGCATATATTTGGTACCAAGTTTGCTAGTCTAGGACAGTTTTCAGACGAGATACATGTAATTTTGTAGATATACCCATTTTAATTTTTCGGCAATTTTTCATTCTTTTTTTTTAATGTTGTCATTAATATTGAATTGACAAATATGCACATTCGATTTGTAGATTAGACTTGTGTTAAAGTATACTGACCCAACTTTTATTTGGTACTAATTTTGGAAGTCTAGAATTGTTAGCAGCCGACATATGGGTTATGTGATACGTACACCCCTATAAATTTTCTACTATTCTTTCTCTTATTTCTAATGTTTTCATTAATATTCATGAATTTGCAAATAAGATAATTTGTATAATACTATTTGGTGAAAGTGTTTTGTCTCAACTTTTATTTTGTAACAAGTTTGGTAGTCTAGAATAGTTAGCGGCTTACATTTAGGTGATGTTGTACATACACCACCCCTTTTTTCTACCATTTTTATCTTATTTCTCATATTTTTATATAAATATTCATGAAAATTCCAATTAGATCTTTTGTATATCGTACCATTGGGTAAAAGAGATTTGTATAGGCTTCGATTTGGTGCACAGTTTGATAGTCTATGATAACTAGCAACTGACATATGGGGAATGTGTATAGGTACGGCCCCTTATTTTTTATATGAATTTTCTTTTATTTCTTTTGTTTTAACCAATACTCATAAAAAATGCAAAAACGAAACTTTGCATATCAGCACATTGATTAATAGAATTATATCTTGGCTTTAATTTTGTATCAAGCTCGGTAGTCCATGATGAGTTGCTGCTTAGATACGTACTATTTAGTAGGCACAACCCCTTCCTTTTGAAGCATTTTATGGATTTTCACATTATTGGGGGGGGGGATGTTAATTGTTCTAGGAAAGCGTCCCTGGGCCAGATTTTTTCTTTGCTATTTAGCGACAATTTTCTTTCGCCAGTAACTGACAACTTGCTTTACTTGAATGAATGGAAGAGCGAAAAAAAAATCCACGAAAGAATGTACGGTACGCAATTGTCGATCTCGAATCTGCATGCAAATGAAGGGGACATGCTTCTGACCCAGCTACAGATCCTGATGTTTTGCCGTGGACAAGATGCAATTTTATGTAATCCAAACAGGTTTAATTTCGGAAACACTATCTTTTTTTGCATTTAGTGGTCCCACTGAATAATTTTGCATCCATGAGTATTTGTCCTTGGGTGCAAGGTTAGTCCAATAAGCCCCCCTCCCCTCCAGAAGTGTGTGTGGGGGGGGGCGGGGGAATAGTTATTCCATGATTTCACATCAATTTTTTAAGTTTCATTAATATTCATGAATATGAAAATGAGATAAGTTTATATATGACTATAAGATGAAAGGACTTGTCAAATTTTCGTATCACTGATGATATAATAAAATGCGACAAAGACAGTTTGGGCAGAATTCAGTTTAATATTAGCTTTTTTTATAATTTCCACTTATTTTCTGAAATTTTCATCAATATTGATAAATATGAATATTAGATAATTAATCTGCTTATCAGGCCATCCAATCGGAAAGTACTATATTTAAACTTTAATTTGCTGGCAAGTTAAATAGTGTATGATGAATTGCTGATGAGATACATATCATTTTGTAGGTACAGTCCCACTTACTTTAAAATTGCATTAACCGCATCCCCTAGATGAATCTTACAGAATTTGTTAAAATTGCAATATTTTCCTTCAAACAATTTTGATATCATTGCGGTGCATGTTTTAAAGTTCTCATTTTAATGAAATAATTTCTAACACATTTGAGCCAGATAATATGCACACACTAACTTGAAAAACACCTTACTAAGTCGGAAACAAGATTATTTGATGAAGTTGTCCCTCTTTATTACCGCTCAGTCACGTGTTAAATTATAATTGCATTAATTGATGTCAGTGAAGACCCCCAATCATGAGATATTTTGGATTGATTTGTACCAGTTTGGCATCCTTGACACTTTACAGTTTTTATTGGATTTTCTTCCATTTGGCAGCCATCTTGGAAATATGCAAAATATATAGTGAAGACGCTATCTTTCAGCTTGCCAACATTGGTTTTTGGATTCAGTATACCAAAATACCCCTAAGAGGTATCTCAAAACATTTTCTTTACAAAAATGCCTGTACCTTCTTAAATCAGCGTCTACTTCTTGACCTTAAAGCAGGATTCTTTAATCTTTGCTCTGTGCATTGTCTCCATAAGGTGAAGGTTCTTAAACCATTTCAAAATTGGGCCAGGGGTGAAGGAGACATTGAGTTGACAAGAGTAATGCATTTGACCTTTGACCTCCAACTATGAACTTGAACTTAAAGTAGGGTATGCCAAACATTCACTCTGAATGCTTCTCAAGCATGAAATATAATCATAATGGGACAAGTATAGAGAATTTCAGTAAAACACGTCGTGGAGGTACACACTGACAGAACGACGGACAACATGAAGACAGTATTACCCAACCACAAACAAAGTTTGCGGGGAGTATAATTATTTACTCTCAATAACGTTAGAATTTTCTTTGTAACATATTTGAGGTTATATTTTCAGGGGAATATGCTCTACCATTAGGAAAACTTATTCGTTGTTATACTTACGTACCTTAGAAGATATGTAATACCCAGACATAAAACATCTCGGGCCACAATGTATAGGTTCCCCAGATATGTAATACCCAGACATAGCACATCTCAGTCCACAATGTATAGTTTCCCAGATATGTATTACCCAGACAAAGCACATCTCAGACCACAATATATAGGTTCCCAGATATGTATTACCCAGACATAACACATCTCAGGCCACAATGTATGGGTTCCCAGATGTGTAATACCCAGACATAACACATCTCGGGCCACAATGTATGGCTTCCCAGATGTGTAATACCCAGACATAACACATCTCAGGCCACAATGTATGGGTTCCCAGATGTGTAATACCCAGACATAACACATCTCGGGCCACAATGTATGGGTTCCCAGATGTGTAATACCCAGACATAACACATCTCGGGCCACAATGTATAGTTTCCCAGATGTTTAATACCCAGACGTAGCACATCTCGGGCCACAATGTATAGGTTCCCAGATATGTAATACCCAGACATAACACATCTCAGGCCACAATGTATAGGTTCCCAGATATGTAATACCCAGACATAGCACATCTCGGGCCACAATGTGTAGTTTCCCAGATGTTTAATACCCGGACATAGCACATCTCGGGCCACAATGTATAGGTTCCCATATATGCAATACCTAGACATAACACATCTCGGGCCACAATGTATAGGTTCCCATATATGTAATACCCAGACATAACACATCTCGGGCCACAATGTATAGTTTCGCAGATGTTTAATACCCAGACGTAGCACATCTCGGGCCACAATGTATAGGTTCCCAGATATGTAATACCCAGACATAACACATCTCGGGCCACAATGTATGGGTTCCCATATATGTAATACCCAGACATGACACATCTCGGGCCACAATGTATAGGTTCCCAGATATGTAATACCAAGACATAACACATCTCGGGCCAGAATGTATGGGTTCCCAGATGTGTAATACCCAGACATAACACATCTCGGGCCACAATGTATGGGTTCCCAGATGTGTAATACCCAGACATAACACATCTCGGGACACAAAATTTAGGTTCCCAGATATGTAATACCCAGACATAACACATCTCGGGCCAGAATGTATGGGTTCCCAGATATGTAATGCCCAGACATAACACATCTCGGGCCACAATGTATGGGTTCCCAGATATGTAATACCAAGACATAACACATCTCGGGCCATAATGTATAGGTTCCCAGATATGTAATACCCAGACATAACACATCTCGGGCCACAATGTATAGGTTCCCAGATATGTAATACCAAGACATAACACATCTCGGGCCAGAATGTATGGGTTCCCAGATGTGTAATACCCAGACATAACACATCTCGGGCCACAATGTATGGGTTCCCAGATGTGTAATACCCAGACATAACACATCTCGGGACACAAAATTTAGGTTCCCAGATATGTAATACCCAGACATAACACATCTCGGGCCAGAATGTATGGGTTCCCAGATATGTAATGCCCAGACATAACACATCTCGGGCCACAATGTATGGGTTCCCAGATATGTAATACCAAGACATAACACATCTCGGGCCATAATGTATAGGTTCCCAGATATGTAATACCCAGACATAACACATCTCGGGCCACAATGTATGGGTTCCCAGATGTGTAATACCCAGACATAGCACATCTCGGGCCACAATGTATAGGTTCCCAGATGTTTAATACCCGGACGTAGCACATCTCGGGCCACAATGTATAGGTTCCCAGATATGTAATACCCAGACATAGCACATCTCGGGCACAATGTATAGGTTCCCAGATAAGTAATGCCCAGACATAACACATCTCGGGCCGTAATGTATAGTTTCCCAGATGTTTAATACCCAGACGTAGCACATCTCGGGCCACAATGTATAGGTTCCCCAGATATGTAATACCCAGACATAACACATCTCGGGCCACAATGTATGGGTTCCCATATATGTAATACCCAGACATAACACATCTCGGGCCACAATGTATAGGTTCCCAGATATGTAATACCAAGACATAACACATCTCGGGCCAGAATGTATGGGTTCCCAGATGTGTAATACCCAGACATAACACATCTCAGGCCACAATGTATGGGTTCCCAGATGTGTAATACCCAGACATAACACATCTCGGGCCACAATGTATAGGTTCCCAGATATTTAATACCCAGACATAACACATCTCGGGCCAGAATGTATGGGTTCACAGATATGTAATGCCCAGACATAATACATCTCGGGCCACAATGTATGGGTTCCCAGATATGTAATACCCAGACATAACACATCTCGGGCCACAATGTATAGGTTCCCAGATATGTAATACCCAGACATAACACATCTCGGGCCAGAATGTATGGGTTCCCAGATGTGTAATACCCAGACATAGCACATCTCGGGCCACAATGTATAGGTTCCCAGATGTTTAATACCTGGACGTAGCACATCTCGGGCCACAATGTATAGGTTCCCAGATATGTAATACCCAGACATAGCACATCTCGCGCACAATGTATAGGTTTCCAGATATGTAATGCCCAGACATAACACATCTCGGGCCACAATGTATAGGTTCCCATATATGTAATACCCAGACATAGCACATCTCGGGCCACAATGTATAGGTTCCCAGATGTTTAATACCCAGACGTAGCACATCTCGGGCCACAATGTATAGGTTCCCATGTATGTAATACCCAGACATAAAACATCTCGGGCCACAATGTATAGGTTCCCAGGTATGAAATACCCAGACGTAGCACATCTCGGGCCACAATGGATAGGTTCCCATATATGTAATACCCAGATATAACACATCTTGCGCTACAATGTATGGGTTCCCAGATATGAAATACCCAGACATAACACATCTCGGGCCACAATGTATAGGTTCCCATATATGTAATACCCAGACATAACACATCTCAGGCCACAATGTATAGGTTCCCATATATGTAATACCCAGACATAACACATCTCGGGCCACAATGTATAGGTTCCCATATATGTAATACCCAGACATAACACATCTCAGGCCACAATGTATAGGTTCCCAGATATGAAATACCCAGACATAACTTTTCTCGGGCCACTATCGACCCACCAGGGAAACGTCATTAGAATGTAGAGGCCCACTTAATATGGTTAAAGGGGACTGACTATCAATAAGGACTGGGCCACCATATCTGATCAGCGATCATTGCGCGCACTTAGGTTTTTTTTCTTCAAAACGTTGAACCCTGTTTTGAAAACAGTGTAGATCCAGGCCCTGAGGTTATAAATCTTTTTTCATACTAAACTCAGCTAAGCACGAAATTTATATCCTGCTCATAAATGTTAAAATGCCAACAATTGTTGGCATTTTAACATATATTAGCATGATAAATACAACATTTGAGAGACTTAAAGCAAGACTTAAAGTCAATATTCTTATCACAGTTTTCTTTAGGGTTCTAAAATAAACTAAATTTTGTGAAATTAACATTTCAGACTGCAATTGCCTCCCATAAAGTTATGGGGATTATCTTAAAAAAAGTACGAGGTATGGAAAATATACCACACTGAATATGGCCCGTTTCTTGCAACTGATTGGCTGAAAACAAAATGAAGTGGGCGGGTCATGGGCTAAAACAGAAATGAAAGACTCATAAAATGCTACACATAATCTGCATATTTACTTTTATGTCGGTATTTTAGTTTTTATGAGCAGTTGAAATTTCATGCTCAGTTGAGTTCAGCGTGAAAAGGATTTTAAGCCCATGACCCGCTCCCTCGTATATATTCCATAACAAACACAAAAACATAATATGTCTAATAAATTCTGTTCTGTTCATAACCTCGGGACCAGGTAATCTGGCTACTAATGAAGTCAGCAGTCAATAATCAAATTGCACTACTGCATTGACTGAAAACCAGAGTCATTCAGTGCGCCCAAAACGTCATTTAGTGTGTCCAAACCATAAACTATTCTGTGTGCGCATGAATCGATGTCTTAACTCTCCAGTCAGCAATGTTAAAGTCATGTCGGGACGTTTCCTGGGTTTAACCAATACACTTTACAAAACAATGTATCTGTGCGTGTTCGCTGAAAGGGTCAAATGCAGTATCGTCAAAGTTGCAAAGGCCGATTGTCTGTTTTCTCTGCCTGTTTTCACTCAGTACAAATGATCAGTTTTGCTTTTGAAGAGCCAGTGCATTCAACAAAATGGCATGGACGCTCAGCAGACTCCCAGACGGACATCAACCCAATCTAATCAGTTCGTCATTCTGTGCTCAATTGGTAGTTAATGTAACATGCTACATGTAATTTCACTCCGCAACTAATACTCTAATTAGACTGGCGGATGCTCAGATTGGCCTGAGTCATTGTTGTGCATGCACAGCCTCTCAAATGAATATTATGTCTTCCATAAGGGCACCCCCTTAAAAATGGTTTGCTATTTAAAGTTGGATGCAATGAAGGACATTTACAGACTAAAGTAAATTGTTTTTATTATAATTTCAATTCCACATTCACAAACAATAATGTTTTTAGTTAACAATAACACAACTTGCTCAACCTTGAGACGCTTTCAATGCGCACCCAAACAAGTACAATTGAGCAACAACATGACAAAACCAACAAAATGAGCGTTCGCAATGAGAAGACCCAGATCAGCTTTGACATCAACCCATCAGATCAGAGTCAGTAACTAAGCATCCACGCTTTCTTCATGCACGCAGCGAATACCGAGCAGACTGAACTGATGCCTAGGCATATTTGTCATTTTGAGTGTTTAGCTCAGACTTTGGCATAGTTCCCATTGCGCGGTTACGCACGTGCGTAATAAAAAAGTAACATTTAAGGGAGGTCACGCAATGTGATAAAAGTGATTTATCATACCATAAAGGAAAGAATTCGCTCCCTCTGGGAGCAAATTTTTTTCCTTTGAGAGAAGTTCCCATTTTGAAAAGGACGTAATTGAAGAGAATCATTGCTTAAACGAGTAGTCTCCCTTTGATGTGCATAAAGTTTAGAGCGTTCTGAGCGACACCCTTTAACTCTTTTGCAAAAAGAGCGAACCTAGGAAAGGGTTAAGTATTCTCGTGAGGCACAGCCACATTGTTTTCTTATGTGTGTGGCTCAAATGTTTTACTTGGAGAAATTATTGTAAGCTAAATATGTTATTTTTTCATATTTTACCAGGGTCGCCGACTTTTGCATGGCAGCGTTAAATTGTATGCATTTAAATCAAAATTTCGCAATTAGATTGCAGTTTCCTGTTTAATCCCTATAATCTTAGATGTCTGTACTGTGTGTCATATTATAGAACTTTTGGGCCATTGTAAACAAGGCACCTCAATAATGCGTTATTAGGACTGGTCTGTCTTAGACATAGGTTAAGCTGAAAATGAGGCCTAATTTTTTTCGAAAGTAACTGTATCACCTTGACCCATAACATCTCAGTTCAGACACACAACATATTATATAACCCTTAAAACGCCAGCAAAATGCCTGCTTATTGGTTAATGTAAGTATACTGAGGAGGAGCAGTCTGTTCTGGATCTACACTGTTTGTCAAAGAGGCTTCAAAAACATTTCTGCAGACGACGAAAGCTGACGACTTGTTGAAATTGGCGCATTAAGGGTTAATAGACGCGAGTTCAGTGTATATATGCAATTGTACGGTCACGATTTTCATGAAATACGCGCTGGTTTGTGCGGCTCAAACACCTTATTAACTTTTAAAATTATAAATAAAACCTGATTTACCTTCTTTATACCCCTATTCCACACAGGCCCCGAATCCCACGAATTGACACGAATTGTCAAATATTTTGATTCGTGGCTTAAACGTACTCAGTTCGTGAAGATCTTAACTGAATCGCACAGTCCGTAGTCAGTTCTTGCAATTCGTAGGTCTATCGGGAATTCAGCTCCAAAGTTTTGAACTGTTCAAAACTTTGGCCACGAATTCCCCGATTCGAAAAATCATACTTGATTCGTAACAAACTCTTAATGCATTCATGGACATCGTAACTGAATCGTAATTGATTCGGATGCGTTCTTAGGAATTCGTAGCAACCCTTAGCTCATTCGTGGGGAATCGAGAGATTAAAACAAGCAATAAAACCAAGGAAGAGAGTAACTACCCCGTCACGCGCATGTGAGCCGGTCCTAGAAGTGGAAACAGATTTGGAAGATTCTGGAGCACAATCAGGATCAGTCAGTAGCCACTGGCTGGTGATTTGCCAATGGTGATTACCATATTTTTCCAAGTCAAAGATCAGGGTCAGGGCTTCTCAACTTTAATTTAGTTGTTTTCTTCTATCTATATATGTAGCTGTTTTCGACACTCTAGTTGCAGGATCAATTCTACAGCTTTGGAAATGATGTCCCCGAAGCATGTATGTGCCTTTTTTATAACTATCGTGAGAGAAAATCTCGCGAATCGTCACGAATCGTCGCGGATATTTCTGTAAATTTTGTGCCCAATTCGTGCTGCGTTCGGCGTATTCTTATCTAATTCATGATCAATTCTTAATTTATAACAGTACTTCCAAATATGTTTTTGCACATCGTCGTGAATTCGGCACAGTATCGTGGCGACTCAGGCCGAATCCAGCCGAATCCCGCGAATATTCGTAACTGTTTCTTACCTGTTTCGTAACTGAATCGTAGAACATCACGAATGGGTAAAAACATTTACAATTCTCCATGAATCTTTGCATTTATCGATTCTAGATGATTCGGGGGATTCGTGGTCTGTCTGGAATAGGGGCATTAGCAACCACGCTCGGATATGAATATTAAACTTGCCGCCTTTACAGTGACCCAAAAGCTCTATTATACATAGGTCCAAAAAGGCAAAACTGTGATTGTTTTCTTATCCATCAGGTAAAACATGCGTTTTGGATGCTCAAAAGAACCGTCTCAATGAGACGCAACATATGTTTTGGTTAAGAAATAAGAAAAAAATTCAAATACACACTCTTATCTGGAGGCCCGAGCTAGAGGGCTCAATTACACAATACATGTACTAGATCGAATTTCGGAAAATGCAGTTCGCATGCGCAAAGCAGGCGTTTTATGACATTGGTGCCGTAATGTTCCTCATCCATTTATTTTTTCCATCTTATACGCTTGCTCTTGGGAGCTTTCAAACAATATACATTGTTGATCGCACAATTGATTTTCCGTAGCTAAATTTTGAAGAATCCCTTGATAGACGATTCTTATCAAAATGATGTCAGCCTCAGTCGCTCCAGCGTAATTGAACGAGATCTGTTCTAAAATATCATTTTAAAGCAATGTTGGAACGTAATAAATTGAATGTTAACAATTATTTTGTACTCCTTGCTCCTGCATCAACGCAGCCTTTTTATTCTCGATGGATAATTATTATAATTATTGAGCCCCCAGGGGATGGGGTCTGTGCTCCCATGCTCCCCTAAAATAATGCATTGATCTCCCCAAATCCATGAAAAAATGCTCAGCTCCCCGAAAGTATTTTGTCTTGCTCCTCAAATCCCCCAAAATTTCTAGCCAATTCTCCCTAAAATGTATTTTTCTCTGCGTAAATTCACATATATAGGCATATTTAAAAAATATGAAGCTATACTCAAGCACACGACTTAATGTTCACTTAATAATTTGCGTCATACATGTAAAGACAGTGCTTAGCCTTAGAATACACGACAAACAATTAGTTTAATGAAATACATGATATAACTCTCGAAAGTATGAGGCAGTCCTTAAAATGTTATTGCTGTACATGTACCTGGTATGGTAGGTATGGAGGAATGCTCTCTAGATTTTATTTTTTTTTAAAACTAGGGGCTGACCGTTTGTTTTTCTGTTAGCGGGGAGGGGCCGTTTTTTCCCACAGCTTGTGCTAGAATCTTTTTCAAACAAAGTGAAAGCATTTATTTTTTGTAACCATAAAAAGTCTTTTTACAATTGCTATCAGCCCTATACATGTGTTTAACTTCAGTTTCATCAAGTAAGTATATATCTGATTAGCATTCTTCAAAGTTTTAATAAAAACAATTTAGTTAACTTGAGAGCGCGCGTAGGTAGCCCAGTAAGGATGTGGATAAACAATTGTGTTAGGGGGGTACGGGGGCATGCTCCCCCGGAAAATGGTGGCAAAAATGGCGCGATCTAGGCATTCTGAGTGTTCCTAAGTACGCTATTATCAACCTAAAAATCAACAACTTAAAGGATTATAAATCAGCAAAAAATATTATTTGCCATATTTACTCTTCAATAAATCGAGATGCGCATGTAAATAAACTATTACTTTTTATCAGGGGAGCCTGGGACGCATTATCCCAGAAGCCAAATATTTTTTCAAAAAAAAATAATTGGAGGCTTTTCCTTTAAGGTGTGATTTTTCAAATTTAGGTTTTACTTTTTGGCATGGCTCCCTAAATCCCCAAAACTATGAGCATGCTCCCCAGATCCCCTAAAATACCTACCAGTGCTCCCCAGCTTCATGAAAAGAAGTAGCGATTCTCCCTAGATCCCCAAAATCCCTGGGAAATCCCTAATTAATAATAATAAAAAAAACATTCGCAGAAATGTTTCTCATAATGCCCTTTACCAAAATTGCACAGACTGTTTCTGGCCACCAGAGGTAAAAATAGAATTTTCTAAGATTTTTTTCAATGACATCTCCTCCTGGTGGTGCAATGAATAAAATTATAATTTCTCATGAATGTTCCCCAGGATGCCATGCCCTATACCAAAATGGCACAAATGATTCTGATTCTTTAAACAGATATGCCACCAGAGCTCAAATAGAAAATATAGAATATTTTTAAACAACAATTCTCACCCGCTGAGCCAAATTCAAACTAATTTCACAGACATGTTTCTTATAATGCCTTTTCCTTAACCATTGACCAAAAATTCAAAATGATTTCTGACATAGAATATGTTCCTCATTATGCCCTCTACCATAATTTCCCAACAGTTCTGCTCCACAGACTAAAATGACCACCAGAGCTAAAAATAGAATTGTCTTTAAACAACATCTCTTCCTTAATAGCCACTGGTCCAAATTCAATATTATTTCTCAGAAATGTTCCTCACAATGCCTTATACCAACATAGTAAAAACTCTCCTGTTCGCGTTACAAAATGGCCGCCAGAGCTTTAACAGAAATGTCTTTAAACGACATCTCCTACTAAACCACTGGTCCAAAATTAAAATAATTTCATAGAAATGCCAGTACTTTATTTTGAGCATGCGCTGCTCTTGCATTCACAATAAAAAAAAAATCATGCATTTTAAAGCGATTAAATTCCAGTTTCCAACTCGTATATAGCTTTGATAGCATTTTATCAAGGCATTGTGGTGTTATGATGTTACATGTACCACACTTTCCAATTGACCCATTGCTTGTCAATTGTACATTCTTTGCGAAGAGGAAGAAGAGGAAGAAGATGAAGACCCACTTATATTTTATATATAACTGCTGAATAAACATATATACCAAAAGCACACGAAGCACAGGTTAAAGTATTTCAGTCAACGCTCCTTTGAAAAGGTTGGAAAGTAAAGCGTGTCGACGGCACCTTTGAAATTATGGAACAATTATAGAAATGAAACCATATCAACAGACAAATGAAGATTTATGTATGTGATGACGTCGAAAAAATCAACGATCGATGCTAAGAAAACTGATGTTGATGCTTGCGAACAAAGAAAGCGTAGACCAGCCTGCGAATCTGATCATTATGGACAGCGCCTTTTGTAATTTGCTTTCATGAATACGAAACATCTAAACCTGCCGCATACAACATTTCGAGTTCCTAGCTAGTCTATGGAGTCGATCAGGCTGGTCTGAGTGTTGATTGGTCGCAATTTCCAAAGAAAGTTCTTCTCGCAACGAGGCCATTAACGGAAAAAAGAAAACAAAAAAAGTTGAGGGCATCAAGAACTAAGTTCGTTCAAACTTAGTACCGATTTAAACTTTTCGTTCAAACTTTAGTACGTGCCGATTTCATGTCTTCAGAGCAAGGCGATCAGAACCTTCTGCATAAATAGGTCTTTGCCTATTGGGTATTTTTTCTGGCATTTTTGTCGCCTGCTGATGTTTTGCCAGAATCAACTTTTTCGAAAAAAAAACTCTTTCAGGAAACTCATCAAGAGTGTTAAACAGTTTGGATCTCGATCAGGCCCGACCTTTCGTCGGGCCTGATCTGGGTCCAAACTATTTGCAAAGGCTATCAGCAGACGACACTTGTAGGAAAAGAGTAACCGAACTTTCACCGCCTTTGGAATATTGTTAGCCCTACTTTTATCTTTCAACGCTAGTTGTCATATAAATCACTCTCCTCTTTATATACTAGTACTCTTGATCCCCCTAGTGACCCCTAGTGGGGTTTTATGGCACCTTTATCACTGTAAAACGTACTATCTCCGCATCGAATGTTACTTGTTGGATGAAAAATGGATGATGGATACGCCTACTGTATGCAATTAATTATCTGCCCCTGATCTCAAACGTTTTTATATTTTTGTGAATTTATTTATATACGAGAGATATGAGTATGGAGTACACATTTACAAATACTCAAACCACATTGCTTTAAATTAGTAGTGTGTTAATTAATATATGTATTTAAATAAGAAAGGATAACTGTATTTGATAACTTTAAGGGTTATGCCCATTGTAACTGTACAGAATAGCCAATGAAGCCATAAGATACATTCACCAAACTAATTTTCCTAATATATATGTATGAGGACACAGTTTGCAAAAATTTTTCGAAAATCAGATCAGTGTTATTAATCATTTAGTGCCAAACTAAATAAATAATTTAAAATAATTTAGTATTTTTACCTATATTTTGCCAAAAATGTTACAAATTATTTAGTAGGAAAATACAAATAAATATAGAATATTATTTATATTTTATTACTAAATGTTTTATTATAAGCATTTAGTAAAAAAAATATAAATATAATTCTGATAAAATCTCATTTATTTTACATTTTGCTTACTTATTATACTGACCCAATCTAAGATAATAACAGAAATGTACCTAATAACGCTTTATAAATTACTGCCATTGCAAACAAATGAGGTGAATTCGGTTTGTTTGGTGTCTACACGTCCTCATGGGCTTCATTGCCTATTGGAACTTTCAAATAAACCATCAAATAAACCACGTTCATAATCCTACACGGTCTAAGGTCACAAAACGAACTTTTATACAGCAATTATCATCAATTCCATGGATGCACAGTCAACTTTTGTTTTCTAATTTTAGATTAATATTCACTAAATTATATTTGCACATATAGAAGTGAAAGTTTGTGATGAATCTTACAAAGTTTTATTTCCAAAACGGTGAAGGTCCGGAATAGCTGTGATGTTTAGAGCTCAAACTGCATCTTAGGTAAAATGCTGTAAAATGCTGTAAATTATTTATTTGATCAAATTCGGAAGGGACAAAGTACATACAATATCCAGCATGACAAGTATTGAAATTTGTTGCAAAAAAAAAAAAAAAAAAAAAAAAAAGAAAAAAAATATATATATATATAGAATATTAAAATAAAAAAAAATCGATTATTATATTGATGACAATCAAACTCACTGAATCCCTGCCTTTAAGACGTTTGGTTTGCTGAAATCGCACTTGTTATTGGATTAACATGATTTCTGTGACGTCAGCGTCACGTTATATAACGTCAACCCCACGTTATCACCGCGTTATCAAAGTAAATCCTCGATGTACATCCGTGGTCTGATTCCACGGAATTTTGCAGAATTGGCCGAGGCAGTTCCGATTGGCATTACGGGTTAAACGAACCATCTGAAACGGTTTGTTTAAATATCAACATGTCAAAATATGCCAAAAGGATTCCAAAGTTACTTCGACAAAAGAATGTTGTTTAGGGTATTCCGATTCTGCTTATTGAGAGCTTCGTAAAACTGCAACTGGTCTAGGTGTAACCTTTCAACTGCTTTTAACCCTCTCAGCGCCAAGAAAAAGTGCATCTGAAAATGTCGTCTGCTGAAGTCGTCTGCTGCAAATAATTGCCTAGCATTACTGACGAATTAAGTATAGAAGCAAACAGCGTGGACCCAGAACAGACTGCTCCTATAGGAGCAGTCTGATCTGGGTCCACACTGTTTGCTATAGAGGCTTCTTAAACATTTCAGCAGACGAGAAAAGCAGACGACTTTTGTTGCGATTGGCGCATTAAGGGTTAAAGAAGGGAAACGAAGTGCCTCAGAGGTAGTGTGCTTGACTCGAGATCAAGGGTTTGTGGGTTCGAGCCTCACCAGACAACGCTCCAACCCACAATCCCATTGTTGCCATAGCTGCCATGATTCCAATTGGCCGTACACCACCATAGTTACCCGATTTTGCACCCTCTAAAATCTAAAAATATTTAAACTTTTAGCATTTGTACTTTCCAAAGAGCGAATCACAAAGGTGCTGACCAGACTGCACATCCGCTTTTGCCGTTCGCATGCAATAAAGTCATGTGAGTCACGACATGAGATTTCCAACAATGTGGTGTGTGCGACCAGTAAAGTCTCAGATCAGCCTGCGCATATGCGCAGTCTGATCAGAGTCTTTGCTAGTCGCTTTTATATTCTATGAGTGTTAAGCTACTGACTGCATATCATTTGGGGTTTCTAAGTTTAAAAGGAGGCTGCAGAGGCTCGTCTGAGTCTACACTTTTCAAAACGCCACATTGTTGGAAATCCCATGTCACGGCTCATGTTTCCTCGCGTTGAGGCCCATATACAAGTTCGTTGCACCTTTTTCCTTGATACCACTGAGTCACGTGATGCGACCAAGGTCAGTGTCTCCTATCAGATGGCGCACTTTGCCATTTACTGTTGATTTGTTTCTGTGCCAGTAGGCCGAGATTTCTAACTCGCTGAACATTAATTCCCAGTAGACACTATTAAACAATTTGCTGCTTCGGCTGTTATAGTTTTATCTCCTTTATTTAATTTGCAAACAAAAATGGACAGTGCATTACGGTTCCTAAAAGTCTGAGACAAGATTGCTTAAATACTCTATAGAACCATCAAAGGAGCCGCCATGGTGTAAAGGTTAAACTACTCGCCTTGAAATCCAGGGGTCGCAGGCTCGATCTCTGATACGACTTCTTTTGTGGATCAGTCATGTTATTTCTGCCGTGTGCTTGTTATGCTTTTGTGCGCGTCGGTTTATTGTTGCCTTGTGGTCAACTGCTGGGAAAGGGCTGACCTCTTGGTTTGTGATGTCTAATTGTGAGTTTGTTACTTTGCCATTGGTATCCTGGGTCAGTTGTGGTACTTTATTGAATCGATTCCTGATCTTTGCCCTCTTAATCACTTTAAGCCGTGACCCCCTTTCCATATGAGCATAACTAAAGATGACACGTTAAACACACACACACACACACACACACACACACACACACACACACACACACACACACACACACACACACACACACACACACACACACACACACACACACACACACACACACACACACACACACACACACACACACACACACACACACACACACACACACACATGCACGCACGCACGCACACAGGCAGGCTGGCAGGCAGCACGTACGTACGCACGCACGCACGCATACACACACACACACACACACACACACACACACACACACACACACACACACACACACACACGGACCAACATATGAGAAGACATTTAGTTTGTTTTTGGTAACCCTTGTCCTGTCTGGTGAACACTGATTTATCCTATTTAAGACACTGTAAAGAAACTCTACAAGCTGGATCCATAACACATAATTTTTACAGAGTCCATGGAGCAAAGTATGTGGAATATGGTGTCTAATCCACCAGCTAAACAAACGAATAGACCTTAACACGGCCATTTATGAGCTCCCCCCTGGGGGTGGGCATCTGTGCTCCCTTGATCCCTGAAAATAATGCATTGATCTCCCCAGATCCCTGAAAATATTTTCCTCCGCTCCCTAAAAGTATTATTGCCTTGCTCCCCAAATCCCTAAAAAAGTTCAGCTTCTCCCCAAATCCCCAAAAATATAAGTCAATTCTCCCTAAAATGTATTTTTCTTTTCGTAGGATTAAAATCACATTCTTTTAAAACTACGAAGCTATACAAGAGCGCACTTCATAGTTTGCCTTATACATGTAAAGACAGGGCTTAACCATGGAATACATGGCATATAAATATTTCAATGAAATGCATTCATGATATATGGCTCGAATTATGAGGTCATACTTAAAATGCTGTTGCTGTACCTAGTAGAGTAGGCATGGAGGAATGCTCTCTAGATATGATTTTTTTTTAAATTAGAGACAGACCTTTTTTTCTGGTTGGGGGCAGGGGCTGATTTTCCCAACAGCTTAAAGCTGCATACTCTGTAACTATGAACATTTTTCGAAAAAAATATTTTCTTTTTAAATCATTTGCAAAAGTAGAATAAAGATATATTGTCACAATAAATCTAATTTCTACTGCTGAAAACTGCATGAAAAAGTGAATTATCTTATCAAAACAGGTGTATTTTCTCTTGTTTGTAATTATTTGCGTCCCTCCAATAATTCTAGACAGTTGATTTTTAACATAAATGCTGTTGTTTTGGCACTGATAATTTGCTAATTATTACGAAAAAGGTAAAATGTATACCTGAATTTTAGTATTTTTACTATGTTCTTGAAAAATAGAAATATTATTTTTAAAATGAAAAAATCAAAAGTTACAGATTATGCAGCTTAAAACTAGGTATTGTTTTGACAAAGTGAAAGCATTTATCTTCTTGCAACCATAAAAAGTCTTCTTTTTACAGTAATTGCTATCAGACCCTCTTTATTTTCATCCCAATAAGTATCTGACCAGTAGTCTTCAAATCTCCCTTCATAAAGATGAGAGGACTACTTGCAGGTGCATAGGTGGTCCTGTAACAATAAAGAGGCAGACTCAAGCTAGGGGGTCCGGGGGGATGCTCCCACGGGGAAAATTTTGATAAAAACGGTGCGATCTGGTGCAATCTGGGCGTTCCAAAGTATGTCAATACCATCCTAAAAATCAAGAATTTTAAGGTTACTAAAGCAACAACAACAGAACTTAATTGCCATATTTTTTTTTATCTCAGATCAACGTAGATGTGCATGCTATACGAAAATGATTAGATTTAGAACTTAAAAGGGGGTGGTGGGGGCTACCCCCCAGAGGCAGAATATTTTTTTTAAAAATCAAACAAAATGGAGGCTTTTCCTTTTTTATTCCTTTTTGGCAGGGCTCCCTAGATCTTCAAAACTATGTGGTCTAGGGGCCAAATCTCAAATTTTGAGTTCTGTTGCACCCCCCAGGAAGAAAAAGTTTGCTAATATTTTCAGTCAGGGACATGTCTGGGGGCCTCAGAAACCCATGTTTTACTAAGTTTTCTGTGGTCAATTTTCTGTAAATGGCCTGTAATCACCGTTACCCCACAAACATTGAAAATAGCAGTACACAAAATACAAGACTAATAATATATTTTATAATAGTATCAATGAATTTATTTTAGGTTAAAATGTAAAACATAGTCATAAACCTCAATTGCAGACATCTGTGAGATGTATTGCAGCTCGTCAGCGTAACGTATGTTACTTTTTATGCGAAATTGCAGATAA
The DNA here is from genome assembly GCA_964019695.1 of Loripinus fragilis. Lineage (NCBI taxonomy): Eukaryota > Metazoa > Mollusca > Bivalvia > Lucinida > Lucinidae > Loripinus > Loripinus fragilis. Next base: position 46,767,348 of record OZ026514.1, read on the forward strand.
TTACTTTATAGATTGCATATAAGAATGAACCATGTTCCCCAGCCACAGGAAGAGAAACTTGGTTACTATTTTCAGTCTAAGACATGTCTTGGGGTATTCGAAATCCATGTTTTACTATGTTTTCTTTGGTCATTTTTCTGTAAATGGCCTGTAATTAATGTTACCCTACTTACATTGTAAATAGCAGTACACAAAATCTAAGACTAATATGATATTTCCAAAAGTATAATGAAATTATTTGAACTTTATATGTTTAAGCTAGTCATAAACACCAATTAAATACATGTGTGAGATGTATTTCTGCTTGTCAGAGTTACTTATGTTACATTTTTACGAAATTGCAGATACTGACTTTATAAATTGCATATTAGAATAAACCATTTCCCCCCAACCTTAAATCTGTATTAAAGATCTCTATTGTAATTATGATTTATCAATTTCACATATTTTAGGCTATTTACAACTTGTAACTGGCGATAGAGGTTGAAAAATAAATATTTATGTATGCTTATGAGCATGTCACTTCTAATATTGGCGTAGAAATTTTCTATCTGACAATTTACACTGCATTGGTATATGCATTGTCTTCTTCACCACTTTCACAATGTAACGAAATAATAACTATAAACAACTTCAACTACGATGGATAGTTTGTTGCTGTTTATATATATCAAGTAACGTAGGTAACAACATTGTCCCTTGCATAAACGGATAAAATACTTATTCAAAAAGTGTGGAAGGTAAACTCAAATTTTACCTGGGCCTGACAACAAGCCAGGCTCAGAATATATAGGAGTCTTCTTTCCACATGATATTTAAATATTTTCAATTATGGACAAATTAATCTAAATCCATACTTATTTAAGAGAGTTTGTAGGTTTGATTGAATATTTTACTTTGATATAACAGTTTACAGGTTTTTAATCAATGGTATATGTCAATATGTAGAATAGCTACTTCATGATTCAAACATTGGACTGAATGTTTTACTACGTTTCACGTGGTCTGTTTTACTACGTTTCTTATTGTCAAAGTGTCACAATAGGTCTGTGAACTACGTTACCTAATAAATGAGGATAGAAAATTTGTAAACCAGTACAAATTACATGCTTATACGCATATTTATAAATCAATTTCACTAGTTACAAGTAATTTACAGCTTCAAATATGTAAAAATGGAAATTTACCATTAGAATAGATATCTATATTATAAATTAAAGGTTGGGGAACATGTTTTGTTCTAAAATTGCAATGTATAAAGTAATTATTTGCAATTTAGTATACAACGTAACATAAGTAACGCTGACGAGCAGAAACATATTTCACAGATGCCTACAATTGATGTTTATGTCTAGCTCAAACAAATAAAGCTAAAATGAGTTCATTGATACTATTGAAAAATATCCTATTAGGTAAGTGTGTCTTGGTAGGCCTTTTGTTGACTAAGGCTCTTAACAAGGTTATTCAATGCTGTATACACATGCTATTCAAGAATCTGTCATTCACCATATTGCAGCAGCTAATAGCTTGTATACACCCAGTTTATCATCAGTTTATCTGAGGTCATGTCTAATATTTGGAGAAATTACATCACAAAGTGTTTATCTAATACAAAATTACGAATATAATTAATTGGTTTAATGTCTGATTTGCTTGATGTAGAAAAACTCCCTAAGGTGGGAAACTGGCCTATCCTTACATATAAAAATGCATCTATGTTTTAACCATATTAGTTTGCTGAAACAGTGATTATTTGCATATAAGGTTGGTCTTTACATTAAAGTTACCTACTACATGTATAAACCAGTGTAATATACGAGATAAGCTTGCACTTGTAATTTGTAAAATACTCATAACTTGTAATCTTAATATGGCATTACACTTAAAATAAAACTGAAATAACGACCGTTAACCAGAAACAGCCCTACAACAATGTTAGTATTAACAAATATATACATGGATATGGGTGCAAGAACGAGTCAGTTTATGACTAAAATTATGTTTACGAGCTGTTGTTTGCAGTATTGCTCACAATTTTTGATGGTTTTGCATACAATAAGGCTAATTCAGTAAATCTTTGAAACCAACAAACTGATCATAAGTCTCTTACTCCTAATGTCTAAACATGTATCAGTGTTACAAATAGCTCAACAAGTTCAAAAAGGTGCAAAAAATGATGAAAAAAGAACTTCCTTGTGAATAATGTAAGAAAGCTAACAGCTGCACATGAGTTATGGCACTACTTTTTCAACAGACAGTCATTCGACAATTTAATCTGTGAGTATCAGAAATTCAAACCATGTTGTTGAATTACAGTGAGTCGTGATTATGATTAAAGCTTGAGAATAACTCAGCAAAATGGACTTTAAAATAAAGCTTCACTAACAGACAAAACACGTGCAATTAATGTTACCATGAAATAGCTTTGTAATTAATGTTACCACGTAAACTTGCTTGGTTAACAAACAAAATAATTTCTTTTGAAATTGCGGTATCATATAATAAGATGATAAGCATTTTACAATATGATATAATGAAATCGTGTTCACCAAGAGAATAGACAATTGCAATTGTGACAGGCCTAGGGATACATTGATTTTTTTTTTCAAAATGTAATTGTCAACAGTGAAAATTAATGTATTAAGCATACAAGAAAAAAAGTAAATGCTAGATCTTCAAAGCATCCAGTACATTTTGGTAAAAACGGTGCTATTTCTATACTGATAAGAACTTTGATTCATATCATATTTTTAATTTTTAAAAACGATAGAGGAATTTTAGATTTTAACAAAATGCAGCCAAGACCTAAAATGTTCTGTGTTTCTTCCTCACGGTACCTTTGTTTGATCTACAGTCTGTGATTGTTACATTTCATGGTCATTCTCAATTTTTAGCAAACATAGTTATTTCAGGCATACTTTTACTGGCAAAAAGGGAGCATGTTGTCGCAGGAAAACATATTTAAGCTAAAATAATGACAGTGTGTTGTTACATATGTTATGGGCTTGACAAATATATGCATATAGTGTAAAGGATTGATATCTTGTAAAACAGTGACTCGTCAAACTTGACCAATTCGTTACCCATACAAAGAAGGCTCAGCTGGAACTTTACTAGTTTTAAGAAGTGTCCTCTGTGTAAAAACGATAGAAAGCCCCTGCTCTGGAAGACACCCATACTATCCTCATGCCTTGCCACCAGTTACAGGAAATATTGCTTTCCTATTTAAATTTATTTAGGTACGGTATATTCAGTCCAATATTTGAATCATAAAGTAAATATCATGTTTATTGCTATGAACCATTGATAAAAAATCTGCAAATTACAATACATGTATCAAAGTTACAGGATCAAACAAAATTACAAATGTCTTTTAGATTAATGTTTATTTTAAATAATTTGTCTATAAATGAAGCTATTAAAATGTGTAGAAAGTAGACTCTGCGTGTTGTCAGGCTTACGTAAAAATATGAGTCTACTCTCCACAATTTTTAGTATATCCATTTACGCAAAATAAATTCATTGATACTATTATAAAATATATTATTAGTCTTGTATTTTGTGTACTGCTATTTTCAATGTTTGTGGGGTAACGTTGATTACAGGCCATTTACAGAAAATTGACCACAGAAAACTTAGTAAAACATGGGTTTCTAAGGCCCCCAGACATACCCCTGACTGAAAATATTAGCAAACTTTTTCTTCCTGGGGGTGCAACAAACTCGCAAAATAGCCCATATATCTCAGTTTGGCCCCTACACTAATGAGCTTGCTCCCCAGTTCTGCTAAAATAATTGCCAGTGCTCCTCAGATCCCCGAAAATAAATAGCCATTCTCCCCAGATCACCAAAACCCCTGGGGGCCATTTATCAAGAACTATATGGACCTGGAGAATGACAGAGATATTGAGATGTGGTTTGGCTATAACTATACCAGAATCATCCTATCCTAGAATGACACGCAAGACTCCTCCTGACCTTTTATTCAAACATAGAATACAGACTTGTAAATGTCATAATTATTCGCATCATCTTTCAAAGAAGTACCCTATGTATAATTTGTTGTAAATGTGATAAGGAGTAATACTGTAAACAACTAACAGAGGGATGGCCCTAATCCTCTGTCATTGTATTCAGTTATAGATAGCGGGGTAATATCGTTATAGAAATGTTCCCCCGTCATTGTTGTTCTTTAATTAAAACATGAGAACTGCCGTGCCAACCAAGAGTGACAGAGACGTAATACTTTTTTTTTTACAATTGCTAAGTAAAACACTAACGTGTACACTATACTTAAGCTAACGCAAATCGATAGATCACTTGTATATTAATCCTATCCACAGGATAGGATTAATACACAAGTGATATATCGATTAAAAACCCTGATACTGTTATAAACAAAACATGAAGTCACTGTCACTCTTGGCTGGCAGGACAGTAGTTATAAGCTTGAGACGGCTAGCTATGCACTAGTTAATGCTACAGAGTGATTCCTCTAGGAGTTTAGGTCTCGGTTGACCAAGAGACTCTTAAGATGCATAGAACTTAGTAGCCTTGACTATTACAAAAACACATATCACCACAAACTATACCCCTCTAAAATGACTAAGTTATTTTCAAAGCTGAATGTTACTAAGTTATTTTATAAATCACCACAGCAGAGCCTTTATTAACCCCTAAAATGACTAAATTATTTTCAAAGCTGAAATTGACTGAGTTATTTTATATGTCCCCACTGAATATGACCAGAAAACTATCAAAATTATAGTTCAACCAGAATAGACCTCAAATAAATTAAGTTACTCTCATTAGCCCAGGGGACTATTACAAAGCAGTCAAAATTAACTGAGTTATTCTCTCTAGAGTGGATATGATCAGGAGCCTATCATTATCATATTCAGAATAGATCTCAATTAAGTTATCCTCAATAGCCCAGGAAACTATCATAAACGTAGACCCAACCAGAATAAATCTCAAATAAACTAAGTTATTCTCAACAGCCCAGGAAACTATTAAAACCATAGGCCAGCTAGAATAAATCTTAAATAAACTAAGTCATTCTCAACAGCCCAGGAAACTTTTGCAGCCATAGACCAGCCAGAATAAATCTCAAATAAACTAAGTTATTCTCAATAGCCCAGAAAACTATTACAAAGCAATCAAAAATAAACTAAGTTATTTCCAACAGTCCAGGCCAGGAAGCTTTCACATTCATAGACCAACAAAAATACCCTAAAAATAAACTTAATTATTTCCAACAGTCCAGGAAACTATTACAGAGCAGCCAAAAATAAATAAAGTTATTCTCAATAGCCCAGGAAACTATACAAAACAGTCAAACATTAACTGAGTTCTTCTCAACAGCCCAGAAAACTATAAAGATCATAGACCCAGCCAGAACAGATCTCAAATAAACTAAGTTTTTCTCAATAGCCCAGGAAACTACCATAATCACAGCCCAACCAGTGAATAAGACTAGGAAACTATCATAATCATAGACCCAACCAAAGTACCCCTAATTTAAACTAAGTTTCACAGCTGGTCACTCAAGCTTACCAGGGACGGCATCTCTGGGTTCGCCCGCATTTTTATTCTGAAAAACAACAACAACAAAAAAACAACAACAACAAAAAACAAAACAAATTCTTTTCAGGCTTAAAATTCGGCGTACCCAGAGTGCCTCTCATTACTACTGACATTTTATAGATGAGCAAATACTGCGAACTCCATCCAAGTGTATTGCACTGACAGTACAAAATGGGTTATGAAAGGGTATTTTCATACCAACAAAAACTAAGTTATTTATTTTTACAAGATATCAAAGCATTAAGATTGATATCATTATCCACCGAAATTTAAATCTAGTTAGGGTTTTGCTATTTCTATGCCCATGCAAACTCTCAGTGTGAAGTTACTTTCATGTAACAAAACTGTGTTTCATTTGAAGTGCAAATCTACTTTAGTAGTGTACTGGATAACTTTGTTTATCATTGTACGATTAATGTAGACCAATTTACAGAAAAAAAACCCATTGTGAAGCCATAAAAACAGATGCAGACACACACCTTGCGTTTTAATATATTTAAAGAAACAAAATTATGATTTATTGATGTAAAAATCACAGTTCTTTTCAACCCATCGCCTGCTACAAAAATGTATCTTGAAAAGTCGCCTTCTGAAGTCGTCTGCTGCAAGTTTTAAAGCTTCGGTCAAGGATTAATTTCGCCATACAGACAAACAGTATGGAGCCAGATCAGACTGCTCCTAGACTGATCTGGTTCCACACTGTTTGTTACAGTGACATATTAAAAGGACCAGCAGACGACATTAAGTCGCGATTAAAATGAGCCGTGACATCAGATTTCCCAACAATGAGGTACGTGCAACCAGCAAAGGCTTGGACCAGCCTGCGCATATGCGCAGTCTGATCAAAGATTCACGTCAAAATTCCACATGTTTGTAAAGCCCATACGATATATGAGGTCATTCTTTAGACGTGTGTGAACAACTATAAAGTGGGTTTAGAAGTATCATTTTTGCATTGAACATTCATCTACTACATTGTGCGAGCGGTAAAGGCTCTAACGAGACTACGCATATGTGTAGGCTGGTCTGAGCTTTTCACTGGTCATCATGCCATGTACACCAAAACCAAATATAAATCTGGGATAGCTGTACATTTGTACTGTCGTGCCAACCAAGAGTGACAGTGACGTCGTGTTTTGTTTACAAAGTTATAAGGGACTTAGAATCGATATATCACTTGAGTATTAATCCTATCCACAGGATAGGATTAATACTCAAGTGATCTATCGATTCGCGTATGCTCAGGTGACGTGTACACGTGAGTGTTTTACTAAGCAATTGTAAACAAAGTATTACGCCACTGTCACTCTTGGTTGGCACGACAGTACTTTTAGTTGTGCTTGTTGTTTCAACAAAGTGTGTTTTATAGGAATCACACATGTTTTTTTTAACATTGACACTTGTCAGGTCCCGAGGAAGTTGTTAAGTTTGAACATGAGACCGCTAGACCGAGTGTTCAAACATTTACCTACCTAGGGGCAAGGGTTAATACGATGAAACAAGCATGTGTGATCGTTATGTAATAGCTATACCATGGGTTGTCCGCCTGTACGTGGAGATAATCCACGAGCTTTAGCGAGTGGATTATCTTACGCAGAGGTGGACAAACATGGTAAAACTATTTAATACCACCTACATCAGGGTAGTCCTTGCACATCACGATATATTTCGTGCTAAAGTTGGTAAGGGTGGTATAAGCTTGCATATTTTACTCGTCGCTAAAATACCTATTTCTTACACTAAAGTTCTCTATATGGTGTCAGATTGTAAGCTTTCGAACGTCATAACGTCGTCACGACGTCAAAAGCATCTAAATGATCAGTCTGCGCCCAAACTCTTTAAAGTGCAACTATGCCAGCAACCTATGGGTCATTTTAAGTAATGTCAAGATAAATATCCAATTGGGAAAGTCCGGCGTAATTGGATAATCGAATCAAGCCTCGGGTGTACCTAAGACACATTGCGCGTAATACTACGTACGAAAACGCTCTATTTATTTTTTGTTAGTAAGGAAAATTAGTTATGTAGCATGTGGGTTCAGCCCTATTAAAATCCATTTTTCTGATTACCCCAAAAATTTAATCATTATGCATTTTATTGAAAGAAAAAACAACAACACATAAACATCATTTATATCTGCTTGTTTTGTTGCAATCACACTTGTTATTGTGTTGGCATGACATGGTTTCTGTGACGTCAGCGCCACGTTATGTGTTGTCAAAGAAGTTCTTCGATGTAGATCCGAGGTCTGATTACAGTCTAGAATATAATGCCGAATTTCCCAAATTGTCAGAAATTCTGGGCTCTTTTTCTGAGTATCAACTTGTTACCTTGTAATTGGCTCCTGCTGTTAAATTTAGCTTAGACCTCAGAGAAAAAACTCAGTTTATAACTCTTTGCAAGAAGGAATTGAGAATAGAGTAAGAAAATATACAAGGATCAGCTGCATGAGAAAGGCTGTTTTATTATTTCAGAAAAAAACAACACTTTGTATGCAACAGTTCCCTGGTGCATATTAAGAAACTTAGGGGACATCAAATCTACAATTAAACAGAATAAATATGTAAAATTGCATCCTTGCTTAAAACAGCAGTGCTTGCAAATGGTCAGTATATACAACTTTGAAAATACTGGGAGAGAGTTGAAACCTGATCACTTCATCTACTGTATTACTGTGCTTCCAGGTTTGAAGTGACCCCCGTTTTTCTTTTATTTAACAACTTAAATCCTTACTAATATGATCGACATTTAGCATGTGGATGTAAATGCACACAGCGTAACCAAATCTCATTTTTGGGAGCAGCCCTTACTTTGAACTAAGGCCTAAATGCCATGCAAATCAGAATAACTTAGTCTTTTTCCTGGAGATATTTACCCTTTTACACCTCTATATTAGTTATCATAAACTTTATGCACAAGTTTTACTCTACTGATCGGTAGTTTATTTATATATCGATAAGGTTCACTTGGGGACAAATTCAAAGAGGAGGAACAAAACAGGCAGAAATTCCTTCTTATCCCAGCCATTATAAAAGATCATACTTCAGTGAGAAAAATAATCTAATTACGTGGTCTATATCTAAATTCATTTCAATAATTTCTTTTTCAATTGAAAGAACCATTAAGGAATAAACGGCAAGAAACGGGGGTCACCTAAAGCCTGGAAGCACAGTAATTTTTCCATGAATGACTCTGGAGAAAAGGGGTACAAGTTAACTGAACAAATTTTGTTCAATTTCCTGGCTTTATAGTATAGACTGATAACATCAGTTAAAATATTCATGCCTGATAAAAAAAATCGATAAAATCAAATAACCCCGATGCTTTATTTAAGGTTCTGGCCATGGTAAGCTCGTGTAGCTCGTGTTTGTGAACCACACGTGTACAGGTAAATGACAAAATTCTATTTTAGTGTTTCATTTGCCGTCAGTATAGTATTAACTTTTCCCACATAGATTAATACAATGCGTTATAGATATTACATGGACTCGAATGTCTTTTTTTCACGGAGATGTTTCCGTGATGATTAAATTTAATGCAGCCAAACTATTGAACGTTGCGACATGTCGCCACTTCTCGTCTAATAGTAACACCATACACGTGTCAATGTTATGTATGTGTATGGCTGCGCGAATCTCCTGTAAATTCGGCGGTTATCTATTCGCGATATAAACAATCAAAGCACTGAGAGTACTGATGGAAACGATGTCTTGTGATTTTAGTTCTTGTAGGCCAAGCAGAGTGCATTTTTGTAGATGATATTTTAGGAATATTTGAATTTGTATATTGTATATTTTTCTGACCAATGATGAAGGAAAAGTTTGATATGATTTCTATTTTTAGTTTTTAGTTTTAGCATAACAGAATTTTGAAGGGGCATGCGACAAAATATCAATCTTATCATTTCAAACATGGGCTGGTATGTCTTTAAACCCTATTTCACTTTTAAGCTCTGGTGGCCATTTTGTTATGTGGGATCAAAAATAGAAAGTGAGTATGATCAGGAAATACCACAATCACAAACCGCAGACAACCCCGTGGTACCGGGAGGAAGAGCTGCTCAACCATCACAAGACACCAGGAAGACAAATTAAGCAAAACAACCAGCTCTCTCCCTCTTCCCCATCAAGATGATTATAATACTAGAATGGACATAAAGTAACGTACAACAAAACATAGAACAATTACAGACTCCCACAATGGGAGTAACAATAAACAAAAAGTCAACAACAACAGAACCACCGCCTTAGAACGGACAGCAGCCTAAGCCACCAGGGGGCTTAAATGCATTTTACTGGTACCAAACCTTTTGCCCATATTTAGCAGAGGGCATTATGCCGAATACATCACTGAAATTATTTTAAGAGTTTGGATTACTGGTTAAGAAGTTTAGATTTCTTTTTAGATTTTCCATTCGGTTCATTGTTGCCCTATTTTGTAATGTGATGAATTATTGCAAACAGGAAACAATGGTTAAGGAAAGGTGGTTTATAGCCATTTCCTTTTGCCTAGCTCTTGATAACATTTTGTTCAGTGGAGCAACCCGTTAACATTTTGCTAAAATAGACTTGCATTATAATTGCCTAAAAATTCCAACAAGGGCAATAACTAAAGTTTTTAGGGTCGATTTTGACGGAACTTATAGGATATCAGAGTACTTGATACTTATTGTGTACCAAATATGTATCAAATCTGACCAGTAGTTCTGAGATGTGGATGGACAAAAATGCGACGGACGGACGACGCCAAAACTATATCCCTCCAACTTTGTCAGGGATTATTAGATATCAGCATAGCTACATACCTAAAAAGCTTTTAATATGTTATGTGTTCTGATAATTTTTATCACCTGGTAAAATATCTTGTTTGAGTTTACGTTAATTTCTCTGTCAAATGTCTCAAATTTGTTCCAAAATGTTCGCTTTTCCATTTTTTAGCCCATTTTGATGTCCGTTTTTGGTAACCATAGCAAAGATAAACGTCAATTTAAAAGTTTTACTTTTAAACTTGGTATATTGTTCAAATAAACCAATAAGAACAAAATGGTGAAAAGCATTTTAGCCCATATGTGGGCCAAAATAGCACCCCCCTGATGCATGTAGCTCTTTGGCAATATTAACTGTGTATATCTGGCATATAGTATACAGTGATTTTGTTACCTGCGCATCCTGCATCTTTTGCGCATAAGTTTTTATTTCATCGAGTCCCAGCGAGTCCCGGGATGCAATAATATGGCAGACTTTCATTAAAAATAGTGTTTCGGACCCGATAGTTTTCAGTGGGGACTCATTGATATTGGAAACAGTGAGTCCCAGGACCCATAAGCCCAAAATTGTAAATGAATCACTGAGTATAGATATAAAAAGAAGATTTATAGATGGTAAACTTAGGTTTCATTAAGAACATTGACAATAAAAAGTAAAAAAAGCACTTAAAAATAAAAAAGAGCAAAAAAAGAGCCATGACATGTGATTTCCAAAAATGTGGCATTTTGACAAGTGTAAACTTAAGCGTTGCATCGATGATCAATTATAATCACCAATTATAATCGATGATCAATCAAAAACTTCGTTTGATTGTGTTTTTGGTAATAATCGATGATAATTGAAAAACATCACACTTGATCCAATTTTAAGCTCCTATTCTAAATATGCAAGTTTGCTACAAGGAATAGCAGTTAAATGGAGAGTTAAATGGAGTTTGCTGTCAGGACCAGTTGTGGTTTTGGCTACTAGCACAAAGGCTCTGATCAGACTTGACCCGAACCTTTGCCGGTCACAGGAAATCTCATGTCACCTAATTCCTTGAATTATACCCAAATCAGCATTTGTAATTTGTAATATTCTTACAACCACCAGGTTGAGTTTTGTTCATAATGGTGCAGAGTATGCTCAAATAGCAAAGGTACAAGCAACAGCAAATTGTAAATTTGCAAGCAATTTGTTGACAAAATTTTTAAACAATATAATATCTGGTTTCAGCGACTATTTAGACTTCTTACAGATCAAACATAATATGGAGTTTGTCAAAAAGCAAATAAAGCATTTTCACATGCTTCTGCAAAATATACTGTTTGGTTTTTTTGTTTGATTTGATTCTTTACGTCCCATCAACAATCTTTCAGTTATAAAGGGTTAGTAAGGGTTGAAACCAGTACTAAGCTAGGATAAATGTGTCTTGCACAAGGACACAGTGCAGTGACGCTGTTGAGGCTCGAGTCTGGGCCCCTTCATCTCGAGTCAAGCACTCTACCACTGAACCACTGCATATACATATCTTAAACAAACATGCACTTTGTTTGTAAAAAAATTAACTCATTGTGCTACCAATGTTTATTTTAGGAAACAAGGCTGTGACTCTCGGTGGGTGAAATTATTTTGGACTTCAAAACTATATGCAATAACACAATGACAATACATGCGTTACATTAGACCTACATACAATGACTAGTAACATGTATACAATCTATACATAAACTCAACTATCGTATGGCAGTACTGTTATTCAGTAGATAACATCATGTTATACAAAGTAGATCTTGCACAAAAGATTATTGCATAGAGTTTAATATCAAGTTTGTGCAAATGTGAATAAAGCATTTTCACACATGTCCTTTACTTGGCATATGCAAAATATACTTATCTATAATGAACATACACTTTGCTGAGAAAAATTCTAATCCATGTGCTACCAAAGGTTATCTTAGGACACAATGATGTGACGCTTGATGGGTGCAATTATCTACTTCAGAACTATATGCAAAGACACATTGACTATACATTATTTCAAACCTATATGAAATGACTAGAAACATTCATACAATCTATACATAAAGGATCATTGACACTTGCTATGGGTAAATGCCTATGGTTTTCAGTAAAAATAAAAGTCTGTCAATCGTCCCTTTCTTCACCCTGAAGCTACCCTGACCTGAGTACTTTATGGCTGTGAAATCCTTTTTGATATTAAATGCTTCAAAGCTGTAAAAATTTGGGTAGAACAATTAGTTTTACATTAGAATATATAGAAATCCGAAAACATTTTTTAAAATATCATCCCCCCCCACCCCGTGTGCCAGCAAAAGCTTTTGCATGTGTATGTGTTACCATATTTTACACATTGTATGGAAGTGGCTTGCTGGCACAAGGGGGGGAAAGATGTTCAGCAGCCCAACAACCCAGGGCTTAAGTCCATAAAATGCCTTTACTAACAAATAAGAAATTAATGACAGTAATGAAGTTCTCTAGAACCAACCTCCTAAATTGCTTTGTATTCTGTGCTAGTTTAAAATAAATTGATTTAAGATTAAAAGTAGAATTAGCAAGGTTTTATGCATTTTTTCATAAGAAAAAATCTCACTGTTATTAAATGACACATTCTTTTGCAAACGTCCTGTACTTATCTATTTGCATGCTAGGGAATTGTTCACGTTTTTATTTTCGTCTGCTGACTTTCTTCAAAATTAAGTTTTTAAAAATAAACCACCTAGGACCACCATCAGAGTGTCAAACAGGTTAGATCCAGATAAAGACCAACATTCTGTTGGTCTTCATCTGGGTTCAAACTGTTTGCAAAAGGCTATTGGCAGACGACACAATTATCCACTGGCATGCAAAGAGTTATAGCAGGTAAATACTTTAGTGTTCAATATATTGTCTCGTATAGGGATAAGCATGTATATGCATTCCATAAATATTCTGACACTTTAAATACTTTTAACATGCTATGCCCTTTAAACAAAGCAAATGTAATATTCAAAGGATCTAGTTGGAATAAGTTTTACTTTCCAATGCTAAATGGGACACTTTTATTCCTTCTAAAATATTGATTTCTTTTGTTGAGCTTTCAGTTTTGTATTATTTACGGTACATGTAGTCAAAAATGTACAGGTAAATTCTAAATTATCTCCCCAAAATCATTTTATTACAAAACATATTTTGTTTTTAAAACAATTTCATCAATTATCGTGATTCGTTAATACTCTGCATATGGTATGTTCAATAGATATCTCCATGCCTACCAAATAAATCAAGAAAACGTGCAGAAATCACTTTTTAAAGAACTTTTTATTTTCATGAAATTTCAGACCCCCTCCCCTTTCTACCCCCATAACTATCGAGTGCGTAGGAATTTTGAAAATATTTTGCTAGCTGGCCCTTGCCATTAGAGTCACCTATTGCACTGATACTACATGCACCACACTAGAAGCTCAAAAACAGCGTTCTGGGAATCAGAAAAATAGGCGTATAAGGCCCAAACCGTCAATGATCCTTTAACTATCATATGACATTACTGTTATTCAGTAGATAACATCATGTCATACATAGTGGCTCTTACAGAAGTGATCATTTCATGAGAAATTTTAAAAAAAGTTATTGCTTTACTTCAAAGAGTGTTTAAGAGTGTTTAGAGTCAAAGAGACTCTATGATGGTTCTGACTTAAAGACTTATCTATTGATGAGATGATAGGGGCCTGATACTTTGGCTGTTTGTCGGGCCCACTGGGGTTTACCTGTTGGATTTCTTTTGCTCCAGTATTCAGATTTATTTACTGTTGAGTCCTTATCTTTGCTTTATCTCCTTGTTATATCTTGATTTATATGTTTTAGGAGATGATGCATTGATAAGTTAGGGGTCTTTCATGCAAACCAAATATCTATGTGTCTTGATCCACATCTGAATTAAGGGTGAGGTTGGCGCCGTTAAACCGGTTTAAGCCCTCCAGTAAAATATTTTACTGACCGTTCAAAGGCGGTACTTCTTTTGTGGATCTTTTGTTTTTTGTTCTGTCTTGTGTTTGCTATGTCTTTGTGCGCATCTGTTTATATGTGCTTTGCGGTCACCTGCTGGGAAAGGACTGACCTCTTGGCTCTCGTTTGTGGTGTCTTACTGTGAGTTTGTCACTCTCCCATTGGTATCCTGGGTCAGGTGTGGTACTTGATTGTATTGATTCCTGATCTTTGCACCCTTACTTACTTTTATTCCAATTGTGTTTCTTGTCACCAAAGAGTTATTTAACTTCTGGCTATGACATTATTTTTTGACATGATTTGTTTGTTTGATTTGATTCTTTACGTCCAATCAACAATATTTCAGTTAAACAGGGACGGGTCTTCCTTGGTTGGACGAGCACTAAGCTAGGATAAATGCGTCTTGCTCAAGGACCACGACGCAGTGACGCCGGTGAATCTTGAACCCTCAGTCTCGAGTCAAGCACTCTACCACTGAGCCTCTGCGCTCCCTTTTTGACATGATATATTCCACTGAATAACAGTAACATCAAATGAAAAAAATAATGTTATGGCCACAGGTTGCATAATTTTGATACAAAGAAGTTATGTTAATAACAAAGTAAATTTTCTTTGAAATAAACCAGCTTTGGAGGTGTTAATTTCGCAATAGTTCATATGATGAGAGAATCTTCCATTTGTGCCCATTTCAAATAAATTTTTTTAACTAACCTAAGGCTGTCTAAACTGATTGACTTAAGCTTTAAGTATTTGGTCAACATTATTCAGTCTAGTCAGACTCCTCCCACAGAGGAACGCAAAGAAAAGAATATACTTCCTGGCCCCCATCCCTCAACAAAGTTTGACAAGTAAATTTAATCCTGCCAACAATAAAGGAACCATCTCTCAGAAACCTTCAGCAGAAAATAAAATGCCCCACTCTACCACCTTGTTATGAAATGATAACTTGTGTAAGACCCTCTATAAAATACATAGAACAAGTCAGAACGAATGGAATAAGAGACCCTATTTCTGTTTGTTAAAGTACCATCAGCACATCAAAGAACAAACTTAAGAGTCCCTGTCAAGTCTAGTCACCAAGTCATTTTCTATTTCATCCTTGCTGGGAATCTATCTTAATATATTATCCCAAGGAATCCTAGTTAGTTGGATTTTATAATACGGTAAATCTTGTATTAGTTCGTACACTCGAATAGTTCGTTAAATGTCATGTATTATTTCGTACACTAGTCATATTTATATGCAATTCTATTAGTTCGTACACAACGATTTTTTCCTTCATTGGTGCTTGTTTTTAATC
Organism: Loripinus fragilis; assembly: GCA_964019695.1. Taxonomy (NCBI): domain Eukaryota; kingdom Metazoa; phylum Mollusca; class Bivalvia; order Lucinida; family Lucinidae; genus Loripinus; species Loripinus fragilis. Next base: position 46,782,983 of record OZ026514.1, read on the forward strand.
AGCGTGGCTGTCAACGATATGTTCCTGTTAACTTTCGCGTGCTTACACCAAACAGACCTTTTCGTCTGTCAATCTAACGACTTCGGTCGCTAACGTAAATCCAGCATTGACGTCGCATGTTAATAACATTAAAATTTGTGACCCGTCACGCGAAAAGGGACGAGTTGGGTGTCATATAGTGAAATTCACTTTTTCCGCGTTTTGAATAGAGAATTTTATGACGAATCAAGAAATATTAACATGTTGGTGGGTTCTTGATCATTTTGGGTCTCAAAATGTCCAAAGAAGATGGGTACCGTCCTGAAGCGTCACAAACTTTCTATTGACGTTATTGTAACGTAACATGTACATAATAAAATCCAGCAGATTAACACGCGTTATAAAATATTGCGTTGGACGTTACAATGTATTTGTTGTAATCAATTTTCTTTTGTCTTCTTCTATTTATTATTCCTCTCATTCTTCCTCCTCTTTTTCTTCTTCAAATGTCGCACCAGATATTTTTCTAGCCTTAAGCTACACTATAGTGTCAACACTTAGTCAACTTAAAAAAACAAAAAAAAACAACTTCACACTGACATGTTTTATGTGTTGTTTAAAAATATTTTCCTCGCTGTTAATGCATCAAACTTGATAATAAGGATACCATTTGAAAGGAAATGGAAAAACGCAATAAACGAAATTTATTTATTAGCCAAGGTGTCTTACTTCCTGAAAAAATATATAGTAAAACTGCAAAATACTGAAAAACTGAGTCTTCGTTGACGTCAACGGGAACGTGGCAGACCCATGACGTAAAAGATTTTTTTCTCAAACATGTGTATATTTACTACATTATCAGTTGAATGAATTTAGCAAATATTAGAATATGTATACATTGTTATGCTATTTCCACCAGCTTTCTGCTAGTATATTGCTTATTGTCGCCCGCCTTTCAGAGAAAGTGATAAGCATAGTATCCGTGGTGTCTTCTTGGTGGAGCGTGGTTCAGCTCGGGTGCCATGTGTCTGCAGCTCCTTTTTCAGTTTAAGTGTACCGATAGAGTTCAACTTGTCATTGCTTACAGATCATTCAGATGCGCAAATGGTTTATATACAATACTCAGTCACATTGATTTCAATCACTTTTTTTAGTTGTGACCATCGACTGCTACCAACGTCTCATGACATTGATTGCTGGTATGTGCATGGATTTTAAAATGATTCTCAATTTTTTGTCACTATTTTATGTTTTGCACTTAAACACAAGTCTGAGGCTTGCATAGTGACTATACTATAAGCATGTGAAAAAACTTTACCTATACGGTTTATAGCCTTCTGATTGTTTGAAACTATGCATGTACAGTCACGGGACATAAGTATTCGCCTACTTGGGAAAGTATTCACCTTCTTGTGACGTCGCCGTTTAAATTAGCGTAATTCCAGATTTTTTGCAAAAAAATATTGTCGCAAAACTACAGAAGCTACAATCGTGGAAAAAGTACCAAATAAAAGCAAATTGATTTACGCAATAAACAAATTTATTGTAGCTTCCTGGTGTCTATTGTTTTCGCCAGGTAGTCATTTAAACACAAAGACAAATTAAAATTTCATTTTTTCGGTGACGTTAACGTCAGCGTAAATGGGAATAGTGATATTTGAAATTGTACGTCCAATTTAAACGCGTTCTCTTGAGAACCAAAAGCATAATTATTTTAATATTTAATTGTATATTGCTATTTTCTATTTGCTTTTCATCAGTGTAAGTTTTGTAAAAATGCACCCAATAACTTCGTCGTAATAATTTTTGCAAAACATCTGGATGTGCATTGTTTTAAACGGCGACGTCACAAATGTCTGTCCAGGCAAAGTATTGCGGGTCAGATCGTCGCTGCATGGTACATGTATATACATATGCGAAGCTCTTCGGGACTGTTTCACGTTCATATCAAAGCGAAAAGCGTCAATCAATTCCCGGCAGGTAAGAGTAAATTTACTCCGCCTAGTTTTGGGAAGGAATGTAAACGGCAATGCCGTGAAGATGCTGCTGTAAAATTATAGCCCGCTACCCTTAGCCCCACAGGTGCCGTAGCTCCTAATGAAGGATGCATAACCGGTATTTTTTGTATCTTATGACAGAAGGGGAATTAAATATGCAGATACTATTGGTCTGTCAATATCATTTTGTCTACAGCAAAAAAAAGTATATAAAAAGCGTAAAAAGAAGCAAAAATTAAATTGCAATACCGAAGCTCGGAATCGAACTTGGGCCGTTTGCGTGATAGTTAGGTATCGTAGCCTTACACCATTGCAGAAATTTTAATGAATTTGCTTACAATTATTTCAAATCACATCGCATAATCATGAATTATTTTTTTTTCAAATGTTTTTTTTTATTCACTTTAAGTTCCCAAAGGCCATTTTGAATTTTTCACAAAACACTTCTTATGCCTCTGCTGTACTCATAATACACTAAATTATTCGTTAAAGAAAAACTGTAGCAAAAATTCGTTCTTTCCCGATGACATCATCACTACGTCATCATATAAACTTAAATATATCATTCAGTATCTTGCCATGGCTTGGGAAAAGAAATATTTTTTTACGGCGGCCAAAAGGCCGCCGTTCTAATATCGCTTTAGCTCTAAATTATTCACCAATCAGAAGCATTTTTAAATTGTAATATTCATCACACAGACTGGAAAAAGATGCTCTCATACAATCTTATTAAACATGAACTTAACTTGAAAACATACATGTAAATGGCAGAGAACCAGTCTGTGCACTTGGTCTAAAAATGCAAATGTATTAACGACCTCGTCTCGAATATAGGTCAACCCCCCCCCCCCCCCCCCCCCCCCCCGATGTACAGTATTTGTAAATTGCTGTCACTATCATTGTTTACATGCCTTGCACACTGGTAAGAAGTGCATTATAAAATAACCCACTAAATTCGAAAGGACTTTACAGTAATATTACGTTATTTAAATAAAATATTTGTAACTTTTCCAATTCCCATATCTGGACATGATTATAGTCTGTTTCATATATTTCGACAATAGTCTTTTTTGGCCGTTATACGGTTATATTCCCAATGCCAAAACGTTTCTTTTCTCCTATGTTCGGATGAAAAATCCCCTTTTCAAGTCGGAAAATATCAAAGAAAAAATCAACGTTTTTTTCGAGTAAATTGTCATGATTGTGTTAAAATTGTTTGTTTATCGGACATTTTCAACCGACCGACTATCGGCATATCAGTCGTGCTACTACCATGTAAATCCTCTCGTTGCACTATAAGGGCCCAAGGGTGTTGCGCCCTCGTCTAAACCAGCGAATTTGGTTGCGTTTTATCGTCAGTATTGAGAGCCGCCGAATATCTTTTTTAAAGATATTTCTTGTTACTTTTCCTTAGAAGCTTAATGTCGTCCCAGGGGGGTACTCTGACATTTTTCTACATGTACGTAGGCTCGGGTTATTTTTTGGGGTTCAAAATTTTGAATTTCAATATTTTTTTGGGTTTTCAAAAAAGTAATTTTTTTGGGGTATGAAGATTTTGTGGATATTTTTTTTGGGGTGTCACCACATAATTGGCCTATATTTAGGAGTCATTTCTATGCATTTTAGGGTCTTTTCTTAAGGGCAAGGTACAGAATGGGGGATATTTTTTGGGGTTCCTAAAATTTCAAACATTTTTGGGGGTGCCCGAAATTCCTGATATTTTTTGGGGTGAACGGTAGATGCTGGGCCCGAGCCTACGTATACAGAAACAATTAGAGCAGGCCTACCCCGAGCAATAATTGAAATTAAAATAAAGATTACATTTATTTTAACTTAATTATCAGGACATCGTTTTTTTTTCAGAAAATTTGCAAAATGCTGAAAACTTCCATGTGAGATTATGAAAAATCTAGCGCGATGACATATCCATTTTATTTCATAAATTGACAGTCCATACAAAGAAAAAACTGTATGCAAAGAATTAAAAAGATTTTAATGTGGGAAGTATTACCCGCAACTGCCCTTAAATTAGTAGGCCTAAACCTTGTTAACCAGATGAGAAATAGATCTAATCATAAACTGAACTGCGTGGACGATTCTCGACCCAACTTTAACTTACGGACATTCAAAAGGGAACATTTAATATCGTACAAAATGTTTGACAGTCTGGTGGCAGAAAACCTCAACATGAAAAACGCTTTTGATCCGGTTTTATAATAAGTTAAACTTCTCTTTGAAACACGCTTAGATGTGTTATTTTTGCGCGACGCGACGTTAACTTTAAGACGTGTTTTCTCGAAATGACGTCGTCCACCCAACTCGTACCTTTTTGCGTGACGGGTCACATTTGTTTTCTGAAAATCGAGCGAATGCTAATTTACACGACCTATGTCGCCGATGCGTCGGAGATATATTCTGTACGGTCATTACAAAAAGTGTCCTTAGAATAATGGATAGTTACATTTTACTTCGATTTTTCTGTGTCATATATCTTTTATAATCGGACACCCAAGCCGCGTGCGACCCGGAAAGCATTTTTATACTTGTGCAGCTCGGGCCCGACACGAAATCAACTTGCGCGGTGCCTCATATAAACTGGTACCAGAATATTTCCTAAATAGCCTGCTGGTACTTATGACAGGGCCCAGGAGAGCATGTGCGTTTGCGCAATCTCATCAGGGTCCCGCTGCTCACTAACATAAAGTTTGAAGTGGATGAAGACTCAGCATGCTCAGACCAAATCAAATTCTAGATATTTACGTACGTTTTGTTTTATATAGTTGAATATCAATTTCGGTTTTCTGAGCGTAAATAACTCAATAAATGTAGTAATAACGGCTTTTCCTAGGTTCAAACAAATGGAACATTTTAACAAATTGTTTAGCCGATCGTGTCCTCATGAAACTACATACGGAAGGTCCGGAGAGTTCATGATTACCGAGATAGTGTACGCACAGACGCACAAACCGAGTATAATTTGATTGTATCATGATTCTAGGTCTTGATGAATGGCATTTCCATGAAATAAGCCAGTTCATGAGATTATGGTACCTATCGCATATGCGAGCAGCGATGGCTCAGACGAGCCTGTGCATCTGCGGAAAATCGTCAGCGCCTTCAGGCTTAACTGCGAGCATAGAAGGAATGTAAATGAAGGTACGTTCATTAATTTAGGATAATAGCCCCACTAGGTGGCTGTGAATTTGAAAACAGGAAGAATTCGCTTTATTTTAACCACCACACATCTATTGATGTATGTATCCCGACTTTCAATATATTAGTTTTCATGAACAGTCAGACCGTGTGTCTTTTTTTGGAAGGAAAAGTCTTCCAATATGGATGGATTTTCCTTCCATTTAGTTTTTTTACAGAAAATTGGAAGGTTTTTATAACATCCATCTTAATGAAAACAGCAAAAGTTGAGATCATCCGTGGTGACATACATATCAGAATTTGCAAACATCCTTACCACACGTCTGTAGATGTTTTACCCCGACTTTGTTGTATGAGACCAACAAAGTCGCAGATCAGCCTGGGTACCGCACATTCTTATCAGCGCCTTTGTTATGAATACAAACATTAAACATTTTGTCGGGCCTGGTCTGGGTCAAACCTGTCTGCTAATAATATCAAGCAGACATGAAGATCAAATCCGCCGCTTTCATGCCACGTGCTGTTTTAAGAGTTGGGTAGCACGTGGTGCATTGGCACATAAAAGCGGACTTCGCACATAAAAACATAATTGCTCAGCTGCATGCGCGGATCCAGAAAGGGGTCCAACTTTGACAACTTTTTTTTTAATTGATGATGAGAGAGAGGATCCAAACACCACTATATGCGGGTCATCATTGGCCCGCCAGCGAAACACCATTTAAATGGCGTTTCGCTGGCGTGCCGCTGGTGGCCCAACATCGAATGCTGGCTTGGTATAGCTTTGTGATTTTAAAGGGAACCGGACCAGTATGCTAAGAAACCCTATTTTTCAGGGGTGGGTTCTGTCCCCCTCTGGATCCGCCCATGAGCTATCTTGCATGAAAAGACAATTTCTGTAAACTCATCACTTTCGCTCATTGCGATCGCGTACACGTTCGCAAACATGTAATATAAATTGTTTTGGATCTCGGAAATTTACTTTACAAATTCAAACTATCAATGCCCCACAATTTTATCAAATGGCGGGCGACAGCCAGAACTCCTTTTTTTTAAATTTCCAGTGGGTGCATAAAAGGCCTCGATACACCGTCACAAAACCGAAAAATCGCACCAGAAATTCACTTTTTTTCTTAACGACGTGAAGAGCATTAGACGCTAGTAGGCAAAGATGAGCCTGTGCATCCAACACTGTTGACTTTACGGTAGTATCTTGCGCGGATCCAGGAATTTTTGTCATGGGGGGGGGGGGGGGGTAGGGGGCTCCAGTCTCAACTGACAGAGAAAAAACACTGATAACGTTTTCTTAGGCATCAGTCTTTTATAATTTTACAGAGGGGTCCAATAATTTATTTTAAGGAAAACTATAATTTTTTAAGGTTCCAGTGGGGGTCTATCATTTTTCAGGGGAGGGGGTTCCAAATTTTTCCAGGGGGTGTGGGGTCCAAATGCTAATTTCAATTGAAACCTATAGAATTTGTGATTTTCCAGGTGGTCCGGGCCCCCATACCCCTCTGGATCCGCGCATGTGTATGATAGATCCACTTGCGATATCCAAATTTTCAAGTCAACAGTAGAGCCAATCCCGAAGGACAGGTTTTTTTTCATGCAATTGTTCATTTTCCATTCCCGGAGCATCTAGTGACACCTCAAAACATGATGAGGTATATGATTCTGCAATATGTTAGTGGAAAACAAATGTTGAGACCTCGGACCCTGGTCCGAGTTGAGACACAGTGATTATCGCGACTTTTAGTCAACTATTGATGGTTTCAGTCTTTCATTATGTATATAAGACTAGGCCTTGATTTCTGGCATCAGTTTTTGAAAAACGGGCTGTCCAATGTTGTCAAATAACGTTCATGCTAGATACATTACCATAACATACCATGCATAAGCTGGGTGCTTAAGATCAAGCAACATACTCGCTGGAAGAATGTGTTTAATGGTAAAAAAATTACAGTTGAAACATTTATAATTAGATCTTAGAACAAATCTACATGGATATGCTCGAGAAGCTCAAAATGGAAGCATGCAGTGTGCAAGAATGCATACAATAATATGGCTAAACAACCGCCAGCTTTTTTGTAAAGCTTATACTTGTGTAAATCTTCTCGATGATGATATTGTACCCCGTTGAGACCCTCTCCGTTTGATGTACAAATAAACTTATAATTCTGTTTCAATCATATGTAAGCTTTCAATAATCAAGTTTTCAAGCACAACAACGTTTTTCTGACCATTGGGTTTACATTTCAGAGCTGAAAACCGCAACAAACTAATAAAATACCAATATCGTTTTTGTCTAGCAGCAGGACAAGGGTTGTTTGCATTAAGGCCATTTGGTTCCCAGCGACTTACACAGGCTGTAACGGTCTAGGTAGCGGACTGGGTAGCAATGTTGAACGGGGGTTCGATGGTATGGGGATTTTGTGTGTATTCTGTGTATATGATACCATTGGAAACAGATGTTTTGAGAAAACATCGTTTCCAAAAATCGCCAAAATAAAAACCCGTGAAACACAGTTTCGAGTTTAGTTAATGGATCGAATGCATGGAATTAACAGAGCAACATTAGAACGGTAGTTGTCTTTTTCCCAAGCGTGTTAATGGGCTACTCCTTATTAAAGGAAAACATTTGGCTCCCTTCTAGAATGAATTGACTTGTATGCGATAGGTACCATTGTTTAAAGGCCAAACCAGTCAGTTGGCAATTTCTAAGTATTTAATTAAGCAAGAAAAATCAACAACAACTTCGTCACGAGAAAACCTGTCCTTGAGGTTTCCGACAGAGTAAGCCTGATCAGCTACAGCGATTAGCTAGAATATTGAAATATAGCCTAAAGCAAGTTTAGATATTATATAGTTTTCATACGTGAATAATAAAGGCACTGATGCACACGCTGGTCTGCGCATTTGTTGTTCACATGCACCAAAGCAGGTTCGATTCCCGACTTCTCCATAAAACCATAAAAAACCCCACATAAAACCACTTTCGGTGAGCCTTCGGGTGCTCCCGTCATACATTTGTATAATAAACACACAAATCATAAACCCTCCCGGCGGTACTGGTTTCTACCCAGGGAAAGCCACAAAAAAAGTGAGGTTTTCACACATCGAGGCCCATATAGGTTTATGTTACCAGAAAGCATATGTTACAAGACATTATATATAGCACAAAGCTGAACGACATATTATGTATGGATAGATTCATGAATGAGCTCATCTTTTAGGCCAAATAAAAATACATGTGTTAAGGGTAAAATATAAAATCTTAAGACTCAGTTTCGCATAATTGATGGCAATCTCAATGCTCAGCAACGTGCCATTTTACAGTCAATTGTCGTTCCGTTCCTGGGTCACTATCTTTCACGACGACAACACCAAACCGCATTGTGGTCGAGCTGTCTACAGCTTTATAAGGGAGTTGAATAGACTGCCAACTCGCCAGACCCTACCGCACATACCATGGAAAGGAGACTATCGACTAAACCCATCCCAGACATTACATCAGCTATGTCGACGTCTGACGCGGATCCAGAAAATTGTGTCAGAGGGGGTCAAACATTGAAAACGTTTTTTTAGTTGATGAGGGGAAGGGAGGATCCAAATACAACTATAAACCGGCCATCATCGACCCGCCAACGAAACACCATTAAATGGCGTTTCGCTGGCGTGCCGATGATGGTCCAACATTGAGTGCTGGCTTGGTAGCTTTGTGATTTTCAGGGGTTCGAACCAGTATTGCTATGAAACCCTATATTTTTGTGATTTTTCAGGGGGTCCGGAACCCTGTCTCTCCTCTGGATCCGCGCATGCAAGAATGGACCAATATTTTGCAGCGGCATGTGATCAGGGAATGCGTGCAAAGGATGATGAGACGCTGCAAAGTAGTTCGGGAGCCAAGATCCAAATCTTTAACTTACCCTACATGATCATGGTCCAAAGTGTTGATGCTTGTTTTGGGTAGGTATATGTTATTAGTCTACAGACCAGGTTAGTGCACACAAATTAGGCTGGCAAAAGATCTGTAACAGTGTGTTAATTATGTTACCCCTAATTATCTTAAAAACAAAAAAAAAAACATGTAATTGCGTCTGTTTAGGTAGTAGTGAACAAAACAGTGCGATCTGTGCGAACATGTTATTTTCTACACATTGATGTTTACAAAGCTGTTTGGGTCCATTATAATGTAGATAACGTTGCATTTTATCTATACCCTTCAAATCCATGATACTTTGTTAAATAGTTTCTGTTGAAAAAAATATTCGCAATTATTTTAGTTGATGATAACATATATTTAAAATTCCATTTACTGTCCATTTCAAAACTGCAAACATATATTTTCTTACATAAATACTTTGTTGGATATGAGATGTTCAATTAGATGAGGTGGCTCTGGATAAACTGTTATCTAAGTTTAAAACCTTTAAATTTTGAAATTAAGCATGCAATTCATTCTGTTTGTTTGTAAACACTTTATGATCATTGTTTTGATCGTACTCGACTTAAGAGTAATACTTAACAACAATTCTGGTGTAAAATATAATTTTGTTGATCGAGTTACAATAGGTCGCGCGTATACAAAGTTAAAGGCAAACATATATTGCTTAATTCCTAAAACTATACGTCACATGGAAGTTTGTTCATTAAAAAACGATCCTGTATTTGGTAGGCATGACATAACCATTTTTCAAAAAGAAAATGTATCAGTTCTAAGTAATAGGTTATGTGTATATCGTGTTTTTCCAGATTTTTTTTATATTTCTTAGCCTAAAAACAACAACACATTGTTTGCTAATTGTTCTCAGTCATATGTTATAAAAATTATAAACTAACAAAATAATAAGTCTGAAGCAACACCTCAACCCATCGTTTTTCCCAGATTTTTTTTACATTTCTTAGCCTAAAACAAGAACACATTGTTTACTAATTGTTCTCAGTCATATGTTATAAAATTTTTAAACTAACAAAATAATAAGTCTGATGCAACTGCTCAACTATGTTACGTTCCCTTGTAATGTCTGATTTGCTAAATAACATATACAACTTAAGACATATATAATATCATGATTATATATTTGTCTCAACCGTTTCAGTATGTTTCTACGCCTGAAAACCTAAAACTGATAAAGATGTTTTTTTCAATTGAAAAACAATCCACTATTTAAAAGCAGCCAAAGCTTTATGCCAAACCAGTTCACACTTGTTCACATTATAGAAAAATGGTAACAAATTTGCCCATATCTAATCAAGATTATTTACGATTAATATCTACGAATGACTGAAATGCTGTGTGGATAGTGGAATTGTTTTGTCATATGACGTCGCGTCTAGGAGTGAAATAACGCCATGCAATAATTCCAACTCATTGCTTTTATCGTTTTTTTCGGAGATTTTGATTGGTCCAATGGCAAAATTAAATCGTTTTTACACTTCGATAAAAACCCATGCGTAGGAATATTTGATAACTGCCTTGATTTCACAGTGCTAGATTGTCTTGATAATAACGAACTGTACAGAAAACTATATAACTTTTACCAGATTAAATATAGTTAAGTATGTTCTAAAGCATATTTAAAATCCCTTATGCTGTACATGATGCTGCACCTTCAAAGCAACAGGGGGAACTCTAAGTAATGAACTGGATGGGGAGTTATGTGACGTCACTTAACAAATTGTCACGTCATTGAAGAGAATCGTCATCAAAACAATGTCAAGGCTTACATCAACAACGAAATGTTGCAACGCAGTTGGAACTTGTCAAATCGCACTTTAAAATTGACGTTAAGATCCTAGATCTACTTGGAGATTTAAGGCAGGACTTGTGAAGGTAAGTGCTTCGATCCGTGGCCCAATCCGTGGTAGGGCCTTTTCAATGAGCCCAGCAAGCTGTACGCACTTTTGACATAAGAAAACATTTCCAAACTTAAATGAAGTTGTTTTGAGCCCACACTCACATATTCGTCCCAAATAGAGTGCAATTTTAATCATTATTTAGCAAAACAAAGTTTGAACTGACAGAATTTAAAAGATGGCTGCCCGATCTTTCATAGACAGCGGTTATGAACTATTTTTCTTCAGTGGGCTTTTAAATTTGAAATTTTGTCAACAACCTTTTACAAATGTACTGTTTTGTTGTAAAGTTGGAATTATAAGGAATGAAATTTAATTTTTTGGTTTTTATCGATAAACTCCGGCGAATCACTCACAAATTCCACATAAAGCCCTCCGGGCTTTATTCATTTTGTGAGTGATTCGCCGGAGTTTACACATCGATAAAAACCAAAAAATAAAATTTCATTCCTATAATAAAATATGTAAACCACTAGTGGTTTATCGATTTTCGGGAAACGTTATGGCGTCCATAACAACGTTGCGTACACAATGACAAAATTATAACGTTTTTACGGCAGAAATGAGATTTTATCATATGATAAATAGAATCTAACATTCGTGCTCTTGTATTATTGAATTTATTAAACTCGTTGCGAAAGAGATAAAATGCTCGGCAAGCCTCGCATTTTATATCTTTTTCCTAACTCGTTTAATAAATTCAATAAAACATGAGCACTCATGTAAGATCCTCTATTTATTGCTACCATTGGTTGTGGGAGTTTTGTGTTGGGCCAGACCTTTCTAGTTTGGTTCTTGATGCCCTTTCTAGTTTGACAATTATATAGAGGATCTTACATGAGTGCTCATGTTTTATTTAATTTATTAAACGAGTTGGGAAAAAAGAGATAAAATGCGAGGCTTGCCGAGCATTTTATCTCTTTTTCGCAACGAGTTTAATAAATTCAATAAGACAAGAGCACGAATGTTAGATTCTATTTATCATATGACAAAATCTTTGAAACCTGATTTCTGGCGTAAAAACGTTATAATTTCGTCATCATGTACGCAACGTGGTAATGGACGTCATAACGTTTCCCGTAAATTTATAAACCACTAGGTGGTTTATCGATTTTATTGCATGGCGTTATTTCACTCCTAGACGCGACGTCATATGATAAATTGCTTAGGATAAGAGTTCGTTGCTTTGCTTTAATTGGGTTGTGGCTATCTGTGTTTTATGTCCCTTCCTCATGGTGTCGAGGGTCTGTCTGCAGTCTGTGATTGTGACATTCCTGGTCATATTCTATTGTAGAAAAATATGTTTGCTGGTACATTCTGTAATCCAGATATCGTCAATTCTTAATAAATATATGAAGTAAAATGGTGTGTTGTTACATTAAATATATGGCAATATGTGTGTCTGTAATCATTTATTCTTTTATAAGAGTGGCTTTTAGTTAAACAATTTGAACTTTATAAGTGAACGTTAATTTAAAATGATACATTCCTGTTAAAATTGAGGTATGACGTCATTCATAATGCTTGGGCAGTGATCCCAAATAATGCGATCATTCCAAGGAATCTGTTCAATTGTTATCTACAGTATCAGTTTCATTTTATAAAACTCCAACAGATAGAATAAGTTGAGACCAAATTTGACCAGGCTGTAAAATAGATTTTTACAAGATTTTTTAGGATGTTGGAGGGATATTGAAATAAAAAGCGCAGTCATGAGATCATAATTAGTTTTAGCAATTAGTGCTAATATAGCCGATGTTGATTTGTGTCATAGTGCCATTGCAGTAGGTGAGTCATTGGAACCCATTTTGAACAAATTATTGCAATACTCATGTACATTGATTCCCTAAAGTAGCACTGTTTAATGTACATTAAACAATAGATGAGCTGTTAACACATCAGGCTATAGAGACAAAAAGCATACGCTAAGATATCAACTGTTCAAACAAAACTGAATAGTTGTATTGAAGCACAATAGAGAAGGCATTCTATTTGTTATCATATCCATTACCATGAATAGACTTACTTTTAATGCTAAGAAAGTATGCATAAACGTAAAAATAAGTATGTATTGTAGCACTCCTGACCAACCGTATACCCCTTGACAAGTTTATATCTAGCATATGGGTTGCTAAAGTCATGCCATGTTATTTGTTTACTATACAGATCTATCTGTCAAATTAATTAGGTCACGGGATCGGGTTGAGGTTCTGTCAGGTATAATTTATAAACGGATGACCCGTTACTGATCGTTTCATATTTCTGGAATCTCAGTCCGTAGCGACTGGTGGTTTAATTATGAACCCTGATTTGGGGCTAATAAAATCTCGCTCATTTTATCAGTGATACGGACAGAAACTCATGAACCGATTTCTGTGATAGACTAGTTGATTTGCCGTTACTCACCCTTACTGCTCATCAATGCCCCATAGCAGTGGAGGCTACTCTTTCTGTCTCAAATGTTGGCTTATTGATCATATTTCTTCCATAGTTACTTTACGCTGATACAACTGCATTATTGTGCTGGAGGCGATTCTTATTTCAGTTCAGCGCATTGTGATCTCATCAATGGCGACTTTCATTTTCCCCAGTTGGAGTCACTTGGTCTTAATCATGCTTTTCGATGATGATGATCGAGAGACTCCAACTGCGCGTCACATGATCATCACCTGATATAAGGTCTCCATTGATGACGTTCATAGATGACATCACGGGGCGCGTGCTCTGAGGCTATATAAGCGCAGCAGAATCGCAATTCCAGTTTGGGTCAATTTTGTATCATAGGATACGGACCCACCTTGCTGTCTCAGCGATAGACCAGTCTGACAACCAGTCCGGATTGCCGCAGCAAACACCGTTAACCTTGTCATTAATCAGAGACTGTTTGAGTCTACTCTTCTTGTACCTACTCAGAGCATTCTTGATAGCCAACACTCAGAGCAAACATGCCAGCTAATCAAAGATACGCTAGCATTTTTGGAGAGGTTAACATTTAATTATTTTGCACTTAAGCTGGACTGTTTACAAGTCCCCACCCACACTTACACACTATAAACACTCCACCCATTGTATAACCTAGTATTCTTGAATGCTCCCTGAATGCTTAAGCATTCCAGGCTGTTAGCATTCGAGACTGCTACTTGTAGCATTCTGATCTACCTGCACCACATAGGTAAATCAGTATAGCTCTATTTAGTTGCAATATTATAGCTATCCAGACACCTGCTAAACCCCTCGGGACTGTTGAAGCATTCCAGATTGGTTTGTCAGGTCGTTTATAGCCCTATCTTGGCTGCAACCTCTTTTTAAGTATCTGTCCATAGGGACTATATACTTAATCTTTCAGGACTGTTTATTAGTCAAGGCCTTTCAGCCTCTGTATAGCTATGGAAACACATTTTGCATAGCCTGACCTGTATAACATACTACCCACATAGACTGTTGTTTGATATGGACTGATTAGCGTTCAGGACTAGCTCTATTTGGCGTTCAGGGCTGTTAAGCATTTCCTGATTGCTTAACTATTCTGGATTGTCTGACCATTCCAGGTCTGGGCTGCTCATACATTCCAGGGTGTTAGGCCTATTCAGCCTAAAATAACGTGAATGCGTATTTGTGTGAATATCTTGATTTAGTATTCAAGAGAATGACTTTCATACACTAATTAACTTATCTGTACGCATTTGGGTATACTTTTGGTGGCAATTTCACAACATTTAGAATAACTATCTACGCTACGCATTCACGTTGAGTCATAACTGAGGAGCACGCTTTTATGAGCTCAGTAATGCATGGTAAATAGGTATACCTAGCATCTTAACGGACATTTAATTTACTTTGCAGTATCATTCGTTATAACGAGTATTGATACAGTCAAACCTCGTTATAACACAGTATTATTGTATCTGCTCATTACTGTCTGGCACCCCGGACCGCGTCAACTTAAGATGAGAAACCGTTCTTAGTGCTGCAGGGTGAATATTACCAACTCAAATTGAATGAATTGACCTACACTAAATGATAGCTTGTCTTGCTCTTCCTTGAATAACTTGTTTAACTTGTTGGTTTAATTTGGGTAAAATTATGAAACATTGAAATAGTTGTTTATTGTATTTTCATTCCCTTGATACAGCTTCCGTCCAGCACCAAGCGAACCCACAAACGTGTGACCCTCTAACCACATTAATACACTTGGCCTTAACATCCTGAACATTTGCACGCCGGGCACGAGGGTTACAGTATGCATGTTTGATTTGTCTGCCGTTCATTTTATATCAATGGTCTCCAAAAGAAATCATATTTCTTTTGCTTTGAAACAATATCATACTCATCTGAGATAGATACATAACATTATCTCTATTGTCAATTGTTAGCTATATAGCCAAAAAGCAAACGTCTGCAAATGCATGCAGGCAATTCTGGCGTATATGATCAGTCAAGTCATAAACTAGAAAGTTGTTAGCTCAAGGTCCTGATTATTGTAATCTTATCATTTAGAAATGTCTACAATACTAGCAATGCATTGAAGCGTTGCCAACTAATTAACATACATGTATCTGTTTTAAATTTATTGAAATGGAAATTTAGAATAAATGCAGTCCTGAATCAATGCTTCACATTATTGTAGAACCAGGCAAACATTGATAAAATAGTAGTATTTTTTGTTGTATACGTTACCAGCACAAAATATATTCTTTTTTCACCAAACTGGACACGTTGTAGATAATAACTTATCATATGACGTCGCGTCTTGGAGTGAAATAACGCCATGCAATAAAATCTGTAAACCACTAGTGGTTTATCGATTTTCGGGAAACGTTATGACGTCCATAACAACGTTGCGTACATAATGACAAAATTATAACGTTTTTACGGCAGGAATGAGATTTTATCATATGATAAATAGAATCTAACATTCGTGTTCTTGCATTATTGAATTTATTAAACTCGTTGGGAAAAAGAGACAAAATGCTCGGCAAGCCTCGCATTTTTTCTTTTTTCCCAACTTGTTTAATAAATTCAATAAAACATGAGCACTCATGTAAGATCCTCTACATATTACAACCACAAGAATATCTATGACATGTATGGTGGATGATAAATGTGAGAGAGAATTCACTGCGATTTCCACAAACTTTAGTTTGTTTTTCATATGACAAATATGAACTAATTTTTAACGTTACATTTTTTATTTTGACTTCTGTTTGGAGTAACTTACAGTTTTTAGAGTTGCAAGTTAGATTTTATGCCTTTATGTTATGAACATAGCTGTTGTGTAATCAATAGCTGATTATCTTGGCTTATACCAAGGGTGATGGTTCTTCATTTTTTATTTATTTATTTATTTATTCAGAAATGAGCTGTTGGACAGTGAAGCAAAATGCCTTGTATATGTCATTTTATGCATAAAAAGAAAGAAACACATGTTAGTGGCACAGAGATTAAAGAATCATTAAGTTATTTTTAAATTTATAATTTGATTATGAAAAAGAAATAGGTATTAAAATCATATTTTACCGATTCTGAAAAAACAACAACAACATTAAATGCAGTATATGTGCTTGAAGTTCAAGTTTGTCCCTTTAAAGCAAACATTTTTTGAAGCTGAATCTCATTCATATAGAAAAACAATATCGGCACGATTTGTAATTTTGATCACTTAAATTCTGAGTATGTTAACGGCAGTTTTATGTTATACACAACCTTTGAAGAACTGGAATATGCATCGGTTCCGAATATATTTTGAAACTACCCCTTTCTGTCACGCCTTTTCGAATTATACCTGTCATTAAAAGACTTAGAAATTTAGGACGAATTCAATTTTTTGCAAAATCTTCATCTATATACACAAAAATCTGTTTGCGCCACAAGCAAGACCTTTTGGAGAAGTTGGCGGAAATTCTCCTCTACAACTTTCATCACGAACACATTTTGCTAAAATTGAAGATAAAAAAGTTATTGCGAAAAATTAAGTCTAAAAACATAACAGCTGGAGTTTAGTCCGTACAGAAATTCAGTGAACATCGTTATTCTTTTTTAAAATGTCTTTAATGATAAAATTTTGGACCAGAATTTTGCACATACATATAATAAAACACCGCCTAATATACAATTGCATATTTGAATATTTATGATAGGAAAATAAGTCTGGAATCTCTTGTGAAATAAAATAACTTAGTCATTTTCGATTTAGAAAACTCCTCATTTTCCCTCAGTATTTCATATGGGTAACACGTGGTTTATACAGTTCAATGAATACCATGTTTACTTTCGTATATGATAAAAAAAACGGTCACCAGCAGGATAACTCTTGGTATGTCTATATTCACTGAAAATGCTTTGAACAGACTGCACAAATTACAATTCTGTCTGAGTTATCATATTTCACGATAATCAAATTTCGCATCTTGTTTTCTTATATGTGTCATGGTTAAAGGACACATATAGCAATTGGACCGCGACTGAGAAAACCTGTCTTCGGTGATTTGAAACAATAAAGGCCCAGACCAGCCTGCACATCCACTTAGTATCATCAGCAACAGCAAGACTTGCCTCGTGCGAAAAAAAATCAATTTTCTATCTAGCCTGTTTAGCCGAAGGGACTGGTTTGAGACTCGCTTTGTCGGAAACCCAGAAGACAGGTTTTCTCGCGACATGGCCTGTGTTGCTTGCTCGACAGCTCTAGGACAAATACATCAAGTGCAACAGATAATAATATTAGAAACAAACGAAAAAAAATAATATAATGAGGAGGCTGATCATCGGATCGCAGTATTTGATTGCGCTCTTCATCATCTATTACACAAGTCATTCTTAACTACGGCCCACAGAGCCGGGGAACGGCGGGGGCTTTGATTTTCTGGCTACAGGTCTCTGGTATGGCCATGTTCTTACAGCGCATTTGCCCCCCTTGTGCGTGGCTACAAATGACTGGTGCACATAATTTCTTTCGCCTTTATGCACCAGTCATATGTGACCCCCCCACCAGCTCAGAGGAATGTCGAGGACTTTGACTTTGTGTCTGCAGTTCCCCATAGTAACCACCATACTGTGGGGGAAGCTAGCTGTCAAAACCATGACAGTTCTCCCAAGCAGTCTGTTTTATTCTGCACAGCAATATATGTCTAGGTCTATCAAACTGCTACATTTCCTCAGCACTGTGGAGACAACGTAAAAGTAAAAACACAGCACATTTTATTCCCATCCTGCTCAGAGGCTTGGGTGAAGCCATGGTTACAAATGACTGGTGCATTATCTAAAGCCTATGAAGCACTTCGCATTAAAATTTAGTTCTCAGCCACCCCAAAAATATCCGCTGATATATTGTTCAACCTATTTCCAAGAACATTCCCACTCCATCACTAGTTTCTCTTTCCGACCTCAGCATTGTTTTTATTGGATGAGTCTTTTATTCACTTGAATCACACCTGAATGGTGAGCATTTTGATTATTTTATCTTATCACTTATAGTTGCCCTGAATTACGTTTTGGCATGCATGTTTTGCATTGTCTGGTGTCAACAAATCAGTATTTGGAATAAACAGATAGAAAGTTCAATTTATTTAATAAAGCAAGTTTGATTTTTTTAATCTGATGATCAGAGAAGGAGCAGGGAACACAGAAAATCAAGATTTTAAATTGAGGAACAGGGGAACACAGAGTTTCATTTCATAGGAACAAGCGGACGAGTACCCACTGGGAAGGCCTCAATATTCTCTCGTATGCCAAATTCTGTGCGCCCAAATTATGGCCATAATTTGCATTTGATTTCGATACTTCTCCTTACACGTTACTTCGTCTTATAAAACTGTATAATTATTCATCGATAGTAAACTAAAGGCAGTGATCCGTACATAGGTGCATTTAGGATAAATTAAAAAATGCAGATGCTCAAATGAGGACAAATTCCATCATATCACAGCCCATTTGACAATACATTTTGTAACGAAAAAAATATCACCAATTAGGCGGTGTATAGATGTATTAAATTCTGATGGTCATTGTGCGATCAGTCCACACATAACGAAATAGACGCAAAAAAGCGTTGGTCTTTTCTTAACTTCTAACAAAGAAAACAAACACAGTTTGCATGTTGGCGCGCTTTAATGTGAGCAAATGAGCAGCGTGACATGGAAGGACGTTGTAGACCTTGATGAGATCTATTTAAGAAGTGCTTGTAAAAGCCCTGCCAGTAACACAACTTACTTAACCCTTAGATCTTCTCATTGCCGAAGTACCTGCCGTCCAGCCCACATGACACCAAACTTTCTATTTTTTGTTTGGCGAAAACTTGCTGTGATTTAAACAGTGCAGTATACCACATAGCAATGACGACGTGCAAATCAACACGGCAAGATCTCTTGCTCGAATCTATACAAAATTTTGTGTGTTGCTCACATCTGTGAAGCCGCCTTAGAACTGATTTTTCACGACACTTCGTTCACAAATACCTGATTATTCTCAGTCCGTGCATGACGACTGAGTAATAATATACTGCTCAACCTTTGTTAATGCTAGTACCGACTAGACAAATATTCTGCTCTATTCGATGAAACGAGCAGAATGTTAAGTCTTTTCTTAACTTCTAACAAAGAAAACAAACACAGTTTGCATGTTGGCGCGCTTAGAAATTACAAATGTTAGAGAGCGACAAAATTTTGTATAGATTCAAATTACGTTTTCTTGTTAAGTCACATCACAATGTCTCGCATAGACTTAACCTCTGTAATGTTTAACATTTCGACTCCAAACTCTTAAACGTACATACCTGCAACAAATGAAAACAAATAGCCATATACAAATAGCTTTATTGTCAATACATCTTATTTTCATACCAATCATGCTGAAATCTAAAATTTATTTTCCAAAAATATCATTGTTTTCATGCCCATTTGCATATAATACTTTGATTAAAATGACTGTATCTGGTACTCGTATTATTTACTTATTTATTAACTTTTGTTTTGCTAAATGTACCACCTATTTATATTAGATAATCAGGTGCAAACGGCTGGTCTGAAACTCTTAAAGTACAACAAACTGCCATATCTATTATACTCAACATTTCCCCTCTGCTAATTCTGATACGGAGCTAATAATCAGGCAACTTCTATACTGGGAACCCATCTGGTTTAACTTATTTGTATCTACGTTATAATATACACTAAACTTGTCATTTGTTTGTGATCCCATATATCAGTCAATTTAATTTTCTTCTTTCTCTGACTTAAACGCATAGCTTATTAGAAATATAACATATCCATTTTATTGCCATTTTAATTTTGATATTTCACGTAACTTACCACCATGGCGATATTTTGAAAATCACCTTTTCTACTCCCGATTTTTTTTTTTTTTTTTTTTTTTTGTTTTGAGTGATTTCACTTTCTTGTTATTGTAATAAAGATTGACCTCATTTTTTATCTTCTAAATACTGCTCTATACAACCATATTTAATCCTCCATCTTTGTTCATATGGAGGACATTTTCTCTCCCAAAACCATACTAAAACCAAATACTTCGTTGTTTGAAAGTCTACCCTTATTTTCATCCGAGATTTTTTTTTTTTTTTGGTTCATTGATTTTGCTCTCAGGGACTTTTGCACCTTTAGAAAATTAATAACTTAATCTGCATTTTCAACCTGACTTCCGCTTCCGGGGATATCTCAGTTATTATCTGTTAACAGGTAAATAACTTTTTCCACTTCCTGGGAAATCTTAACTATTACCATCTACCAGGTAAATACCCTTTTCCACTTCCAAGAAATTTGTTTCCACTCCTGGGAAATCTCAATTGTTACCAGGTTAATACCATTTTCCACTTCCAGGGAACTCGTTTCCACTTCCTGGGAAATCTCAATTAATACCTTCTACCAGGTAAATACCACGTTCCACTTCCGGGGAACTCGTTTCCACTTCCTGGGAAATCTCAATTAATACCTTCTACCAGCTAAATACCACGTGCCACTTCCTGGGAACTCGTTTCCACTTCCTGGGAAATCTCAATTATTACCTTCAACCAGGTAAATACCATGTTCCACTTCCGGGGAACTCGTTCCACTTCCGGGGAACTCGTTTCCACTTTCTGGGAAATCTCAATTATTACCTTCTACCAGCTAAATACCACGTTCCACTTCCTGGGAACTCGTTTCCACTTCCTGGGAAATCTCAATTGTTACCTTCTACCAGGTAAATACCACGTTCCACTTCCGGGGAACTCGTTTCCACTTCCTGGGAAATCTCAATTGTTACCTTTTACCAGGTAAATACCCTTTTTCCACTTCTGGGGAACTCGCTTCCACTTCCTGGGAAATCTCAATTAGTACCTTATACCAGATAAATACCTTTTTCCACTTCTGGGGAACTTCATATTTCCACTTCTGGGGAATGGACATGTGATCTAGTCACCAACCGATTTTAAAGCTCTCTTATGAGGAAAGTTTGCTTTTCCCACATAAATCTACTGCTACTATGTTATGTTTTCTTACCTTTGGAATTACCCGTCTACCAGGTAAATACCTTTTTCCCACTTCCGGGGAACTCGTTTCCACTTCCTTGGAAATCTCAATTTTTACCTTTTACCAGGTAAATACTCTTTTTTCCACTTCCTGGGAAATCTCAATTAGTACCTTATACCAGATAAATACCTTTTTCCACTTCTGGGGAACTTCATATTTTCACTTCTGGGGAACGGACATGTGACCTAGTAACCAACCGATTTTAAACTCTCTTATGAGTAAATGTTGCTTTTCCCAGATAAATCTACTGCTACTATGTTATTTTTTCTTACCTTTGGAATTAACCTTCTACCAGGTAAATACCTTTTTCCCACTTCTGGGAGAACTCGTTTCTACTTCCTGGGCAATCTCAAGTATTACCTTATACCAGATGAATACCTTTTTCCACTTCAAAGGAACTTCATGCTTCCTCTTCTTGAGAAATTACATGTGACCTAGTCATCAAACGATTTTTGAGCTCTCTAATGAGGAAAGTTTGCTCTTCCAACATAAATCTACAGCTCCTATGATATATATTCTTACCTTTGAAAATAACCTTCAATCAGGTAAATACTTTTCCTACTTCTGGGAAAATCGTTTCCACCTCCTGGGCAATCTCAAAATTACCTTATACCAGATAAATATCTTTTTCCACTTCTGGGGAATTTCTTGTTTCCTTTTCTGGGGAAATGACATGTGGCCTAGTCACCAACCGATTTTTAGAGCTCTCTTATGAGGAAAATTTGCTCTTCCCACATAAATCTACTGCTCCTATGATATATATTCTTACCTTTGGAAATGACCTTTGAAATTCCACTTCTGGGAAAATCAATTACACTGCAAGTGTATTTCGATTTTTTTTTTTTATTTTATTATTATTTTTGTCTCACTACTTATAACATTCTCCATATCTGCATAGCCAACATAAGCATCACAGTTTTTCGTTTGCAAATAATTCAGAATCGAATGCAATATTCTCTTTCAATACTCTGACATTAACCATATAACGACTACGCCTTTAAAACAACTGACCCCTTTTCAAAGGTGAATGACTCATTTTTATTCTAACAAGCATACCTTTAACTGACATGTCTCTAACATCTATTCTACTTTAGATGCAGCGATTTCTGCTCGTACGCTCTGATAACTTTATGTTTCTAATTGAAATCTCCTTTCTTTGATTATCTTTTACGTTTTCTCCATCTTCAGCATACATAAACCTACCCGTTTTCAAGCAGAAGAAATGTATGAATCATTTAACATGCACAAACGGTTCAATTGATAATTTTCTTCAAACAGAAGAAATCCAAATTTCATTAAATAAAGAGAAAAAAAAATCGATATCAGGAATAAGGCCTGCCTATGAGCAAAATTTAAATACATACTGCGTTATAGCTTTGATTCCACATAAACAGTCATTTACAAATGCAGTTATTCTTTGACCGTTTACCACTGTAATAACATCACTGTTAAAACTTTCCGCAATATTTGACCAATGCTCGCCAATTCCAGTAAAGAATTCTGTATGTAAAATGCTTCCTTACTTGCGTCTGGCCATGAGAAAGCTGAAACCGTTCCATTTGACTGAGCTTTATCCATGTAATGAATATAAGACTCACCATTTTCAAATTAGCTCATGAAATATCATTTTGAAGTTGTTGTCATGTTATCTTGTAACTTTTTTTTTTTGTATTTTAAACTTAGATTTATGCAAATTATTGCTTATGTTATTACAATCCAGTACTAATCTATGCTTTGTGCCTTGTTATTTTTACAGTATAGTATTAATAGCATGAGGCTACTTTTCAATTTTAAGAATACATTTCTAAGATAGTAATAAGTGGATCTCTTTGTTGTCTTTTATTACTGTAAGACCTCTTTACATGGCAGAAATTTCCATCTTTTTTTTTTTTTTTTTTTTTTAGATAAACACTCTCTGGCAAAAAAACAACAGTATTTGTTGCGATCAGTACAGCAAATAGATAGATAAAGTGTATCCTCTTCTATAACCAACGTAAAGTACTAATATGACCATGCATCTATTTATATTTAATATTTAACCTATTTCATGGGGATTCATCTGTACTTTACTCTCTGCAAATCCACCCACCTTCGTTATCGTCTCTCATGATCTAACTGATCTGTACAACCAACCTTAGTATAGCGCCAAGATTCACATCTTAAAAAAATTCTTTATATCTGAAATGTCTATCTGATGAAAACAAGAAAACTGCTTTCTGTACTTATCTTTACATTGTGCTTTAGATATGGACTTTCAAATTTCCAATGCCGACTTGGATTGAGCTCTTCAAATGTGTTTCTGATCCTCCTCATCACTGACGACCTCCAGATGTAAATAACCGTCAACTACTTTCCAGCCAATGTTGGTTCTAATAACCTGTCGTTGTTTCAAATATTGGAAACTGAAATGTAAGAACATTAGATGTAAAACTGTGATTGATTCCATCGTTGACATAACAATTTTATTTTATTATTATTATAACTATTATTATTAATATTAATTTATCTTCTTTGCAAAACCAGAAAATGCCGCCCAATTCATGAGGATGTATAGTCTGCTCTTGACGCCTATATTCGTAACTGTGTTTGAAACTATGATCGTGGTATCCCTGGTATAGTCTTTCATAATGTGCATGTAGTGTGTTGCGTTATTTTTTATTTGAGCTATATTTTACAACATTCTCCGCATTTGAGCGTTTCAGATAAACATGTGTAGCCTGCTCTTGACGTCTATATACGCGAACATGTTTGAAACTATGACCGTGATATCCTTGGTATATTCTTTCTAGTGAGTTGCGTTATTTTTTATTTGCTCTATATTATACACCATACTCCGTTTTTGAGCGTTTCAGATAAACTTTTATAGCCTGCTATTGACATCTGTATACATGAACGTGTTTGAAATATGATCGTGTTATCCCTAGTATATTCTTTCATAATATATATGTAGTGTGTTGCGTTATTTTTATTTGCTCCATAGTATACAACATTCTCCGCTAAAAGGCGTTTCAGATAAAAATGTACCTTTCGCTAATATCTTCATCTTCATATACCGTTTAATAATGGTTTAGATTTCTGTCACAATCATCTATTTTTTGAACAAGCCATCTTCTACACATTGAAAGCATTTACCTTTTGAGTTATAATCTGCAGATGCGACAGACGTACTTTGCTACCTAAAATTCACAAAATAAGTTTATGAGTGTCACTTATCTTTTTAATTCTGTAGAAACCAACTTGTTCATCTCGTTCTGTCTGCTGTTAATACCCTAGGTCGATGCCATGCTATCTTCTTACTCCAGAAATATAGACAAACGTCCTTCGCTTTTTGTGTGTTGCTCACATCTGTGAAGCCGCCTTAGAACTGATTTTTCACGACACTTCGTTCACAAACACCTGATTATTCTCAGTCCGTGCATGACGACTGAGTAATAATATACTGCTCAACCTTTGTTAATGCTAGTACCGACTAGACAAATATTCTGCTCTATTCGATGAAACGAGCAGAATGTTAATTCACTGAATTCCTGTACGCACAATAGTATATATCTTTCAAAGAATGCATCAAATCTTTGGGCCAAGATTATTAAAGGTAAACCAAAATTTTGACACTTCCTGGAATTTGGCTCCCAGGATAAAGCCTGTATATCAATGCACGAGGAGGACATAAAGGTTACTAAGATGATGACTTGTAATAAAATATGGACCCTCGTGAATTAGTGGATATGTGGCTGATTTTTACAACATTTCTGCAGAAACACAAACATGGATGTTGGAACTTTGCCAAGTGTTTGAAGCATGTGGGAGAAATAAATTGTGAAATAAAATGTAAGGTGATGCAAAACTCTATGTGAGAATGTGTAGAATGTACATGTTTAGTAAACCAAAGTGTTTTAGCGTATACTCATGCAAGTTTGTATGTGCACTTTCAATTTCTGTGTTAGAAATAGGTAGTTTAATGATATTATGATGCTATTGTAAGAACTTCATACGACACTAGGTAGATCATGCTAATGAATGTTGAAATGCCAACTATTGTTGGCATTGAAACATTTATGAGTAGAATAATTGCATGCTCAGTTCAGTTAAGCAGAGAAAATATTTTATTATTCCCCCCAAAAATAAAAATGAACCGGTACAGAGAATCAAGTACGAGCACATACCAATTTCGACTAAACTGCGCACGTGAAGAATAACTTTAGGGATGCGCAAGTCGTTTTGGGCCCAAAGACACGATTTCTTCTGACGGAGATTAGGCGAATGATTGATCAAATATTTCTATAACTTGCTCTTTTATAGAGATGCAATAACTGATGTCAATTCTCTTGTTGCTCAGAATATTGTAGTTTTTATGATTATTGAATTGTAAATAGCTTATTGTGTTGTGAGTTATTCGGTCTCAGGAGATATCCATACGCGGATCACGAGGGGGGAAATGGGGTCCGGAGCCACCTGAAAAATCACAAAAATATAGGATTTCTTAGTTATATTGGTCCGGATCCTCTGTAAAACCACAAAGCTTACAAGTCAGCATTCATAGTTGGGCCACCATCAACCCGCCAGCGAAACGTCATTTAAATGACGTTTCGCTGGCGGGCCGATGATGGCCCGCTTATAGTGGTATTTGGATCCTCTCTCCCCTAATCGACTAAAAACAGTAAAAAGGTAGACAACCTCTGATAAAAACTTTCTGGATCCGCGCATGATATATATGCTAATCTAGGGAAGAAAACCATCTTATGAAAAATGATTCCTATTAAATTCGTGTCGAGTTATCTTTATTTTAAGAAAATGCGGTTGATAATGCGTTTTTTCTTCTTTTCATATCACGTCTTAAATCAATAGAAAGTTGAGCATACAAACGGTCTTTTCGATTCCAGATAACTCATACACTGTTTACCCTTTACCCCATATGCTATTTTTAGGTCATGACATCATTTCTATTTTTAGACAATATTGAAAAAAAAATCAAGAAAATTTAAGATAATTTTGGATACTTTTGAAAATATTATGGAAAATGGAGCATTTGCTCCAAAAGAGCAAATGCTCCATTTTCAATTATATTTTTAAATACATGATATCTTAAAGGCGTTAGGAGTAAAGGGTTAATTAAACGAGTAGCTTAACATCCAAAGAGATGAAAGCTGAGCCGCCATCTTTTTTGGTGTAAACTTACACTTACTTTCCTACAAAACAACATCAGGTCAATATTTCTCCAGTAATAACATTTAAACATTTATACCTGTTACTGATGTAGCATTTGCTTTTGTTTTGCTTTTCCCCGGTCTGTTAATTTATTCAGCAGTAGTACCCTGTAACAATTAAACCTTCGTAGCCCAGGGTAGTATACCAAGATTCTTGATCATGAAAACTAGCTCATTCATTCATGTTTTACACCATGGCATGACATATGATAGATTTTACAATGGTAATTATGGTATGATTACAGAGACAAAGATTTTTTTTCAATTGTAATCAGTCTTGCATGGGTAGTCTTCATAGTTTTGTGTTTGATTGGCTTATGAAACCAAATCCTTTATGTGGGATGGACTGTTGTTCCTTATGTTATCTTAATTGTTGCTCTTAACTCTTTACCTACAGGGTAACTCCCAGTGGCTAATTTCAAGAACCTTTTTTCTCGGTAAAACCATGAGAATGATGGCAGAACAGCGTGGATCCAGATCAGGCCACACAGAATATCAGACGTGATCAGGGTCCAAAACTGATTGCAAAAGTCACCAGCAGATAACACCAGGAGGCAAATAGTCAAAACATGATTTCTTTACAGCAATCTCTCTTTGTTTTTGATAAAATGTCTTAACATTTACTTTATATACTTTAAAGTTCAATACACATTTATCATGTCTGCACATGTATGTCGCGGATGGAGCGGTGTGAGTATGCACATTACTCCTTTTGGAGAGAAAACTTTCCACTTGATTACTCTGTTGGCCATAAACATGGCAGAATGACATTGTTTAGTTGCCAATAAAATTTTGCATCGTATTGTATTATATTATATGGGCCTCGACGCGAGAAAACCGGTCTTCCGGGTGTTGCGAATAACACAGGCGCAGACCAGCCTGCGCATCCGCGCAGTCTGATCAGCGCCTATGTTATTTGATTTTTGGAAAGTATCATATCTAGGCTTGCTACAAGCGAAATTTCGAATTTCTAGATAGTCTGTGTAGCTGAGGAGACTGATTTGAAAACCCCGAAGACAGGTTTTGTCACGTCGAGGCCCATATAGTATTTTGGTATAAACCTTAAGTGCTGTATCATTTCAGGTGTTGTGTTTGGTTTTCATTTATGTCTATTTGAATTGATTTAAGCTGGAACTGCTTTGCTAATTCGGTAATAAATGCCTTTGTATGTGAACAGTTTCAGAGCAGGTGTGAAATTATTCCATTATCCTCTTCGCAAATAATACATCTGGGTTCTTCTTAATATTGACCTTATGTAATAAGTGGTTGGTTGGTAGTATCATATGATTAACCGATGTTTGGAACAATTAAAGTTTTGTGCACTTTGTTAACTGAAATGGTAATTTATAAATATATCTCCATGAATGATCTGGTATTTTTAAATTAAATTCTATTTAATTTTACCTGTAGGGATATCATCATTTTTATTCAAAATCAAGCAGATATTCTGTGATCCTTTTTTCTGTATTTGCATTAAAAACGACAAATGACAAATATTTATTGAGTATTCCAGGCCACCAGCCCATAATACGAAACTATACACATAACATAAATGATTGAGCGCATAAAAATACAAAATGTATCAAGTCTTAAGTTAAGTTTAAACTATAGCTATGTATGCTAACCCTAACAAACAAATACACCTCTTACATGATCGACACATCGAAGCATTATATTTCTCTCAGTTTTTTTTCTCTCCTGAGCTTGAATACAAAATATGTGTACTTTGCCAAATTTTGCGTAATATGCTCGTTTTGCATTCACTAATCTATTCAACGCTATAGTTTTTTTATGTAGATTTGATAACCGACGCAAATACAAACTTCAAACGGAATAGAACCAGGAAGTGACTCAAAAACGACTGATAAGCATGCTGCCAATTGCTCAAAAGCTGTGTCTTGTGGCGTTAAGTGATCTCTGTAAGATGTATAAATTGTTCATATAACAATATAGCCAAAGATATCCGTCCCCTTGATAAAATAGTCATTTTTGTTTATACATGAAAAATCATAGAAGTAAGAGCTTTTGAAAGCATTTTTTTGCAAAATTGACTTTGAACATTTTTCCTCTGACAAAACTTTCTGGATCCACGCACGCGCAGTGCCTAATAATACAGTGCCCCACAGTGCTTAATATTATGGAACAGTGATATTTTCATTCTTTTAATAAAATCAATAACACATGCACTCATGTACGAACCTTTCATTTTAACCAAGAACTTACAAAATCTGCCACTGAGTGCGTGAATAATTAGGTAAACAAAATGATAGCTTCGGAACACAAGCTCCACCAAATAACCCCACCTTGACGACAGCTGTTTTACCGGAATCAATCAATATTTGGCCGAATAGGGAGTAAATAACGACAAACATGCTCCAGATTTAACTCATTTGCACAATCTGACACGTGTCTATAAGGTGTTCGTTTGGAGGTGTTAAAAATATCTAAGTTCATTTTTTGTTTATCAATGCGAACTGGTCATAATTACATGCGCACGTGTATTGGTTAGGAGAGATCTTGTGGATTTGAGGCGTTGCTGTCCTTGATCATAGCCAATCGATTCCAAATCCGTTTAAGGCTTACGTTCCAAAAAAAAGTAAATCTGGAAGGGGATTATTATAAATAAAAGCTGAATCTGAAAGCGCATTTATCGAGCATAAGCAATTATACAAGACATAATAAATTATATGAATACACAGGTTTAGATAAACAAAACATTTCAGCGTAAAAATGTAAAAATAGTTTCTTACCCATCAATTTAAACATATGTTTTGGGTGCCCAAAAGAACCGTCTCTTTAAGATGGTTCTATTTGAGTACCCACAACTTACGTTTTGGTTGAAAAATAAGAAAATTAACTTTTCGTTACGCTCTCTTAATTAAAGTCCCGTCAGAATAAGGGACCTTCCAAAATGCTGAGTATACTGTATATGTACGTATAGTATATATTTGTAATTAATATATTGTTGAAAGGAATCTTAATCAAATCTGTTTTTTCTTCCATCTGTCACCTATAATAAGAAATAAAGTACGCACAGAAGGCAGGCTATCCCACCTACACATTTTTTTAAAATTATTTTCATCCAAGATGCCTATTTTTATATTTTATTATTAACAAGCCATATGATGTGTGGAGTTCTGCAATACGCACAAAAATAGTGAGTTTGACTAGAAAGATCAACAATTACAAACTGCACACAAACCCATGGCATCCTCAGGAAGAGCTAACAACAATCACGAGACACCAGGAAGACACACAAAGCAAAGCAACCAGCCCACTCTTCCCAATCAAGATGATTGCAAAACTAGAATGGACACAAAATATTGCACAACAAAACACAGAACAATTACAGAAGCCCACAATAGGAGTAACAATTTATCAACGGATCAACAACAATAGAACCACCGCCTTAGGACGGACAGCAGCGTAAGGCACTGGAAGGCTTAAATGCATTTTACCGGTACAAAATCTTTGCTTTAGAATCTGCTGGTGTTGAAGCACAAAAATGTTAAGCTCGTATATGGTAACCCCGAATATTGATAATCCTTATTCCAGGCACTCGTTTTAACCCTTTATGTGCCAATCGCAACAAAAGTCGTCTGGTTTTCTCGTCCGCTGAAATGTTCAAGAAGCCTCTATGGCAAACAGTGTTGACTCAGATCAGACTGCTCCTATAGGAGCAGTCTGTTCTGGGCCCACGCTGTTTGCTTCCATATTTAATTATTCAGTAATGTTAGGGAATTATTCGCAGCAGACGACTTCAGCAGACAACATTTTCAGTAGCATTTTTTCTATAGCGCTTTAAGGGTTAAAATCTTAATTGCAGTGCCGAATCACATATCAAATGGAAATAAGTAGATGAGTATATATTAATGCTTTATAGAGCCCGATTAGATAATGCTCTTACAAACATTGACTGGGGGATATCACATATACATAACATGATTGAATGTTCAATGTTCATTGTTGCTTCCATCGTATTTGTGAATTTTGTGTTCGGTCCTGGTTTTGTAATGCAGTATTTAGTGTCGTTTCTATTTTTGTAATCATCTGACTGCGGAAGAGATAGATGGTTACTTTACTTTAATTGTATTCTTCCTGGTGTCTCTGTTAGTGTTCTGTGTCTCTCCCTCGCGGTACCGTCGGTTGGTCTGTGGTCTGTGTTTGTGACATTCCTTATTCATACTCGCTTACTTTATTGCAATATAGGATGAGCTCAGTTTATGTATTAACATTTGTTGGGTTCCACGTAAATTATTTGAATACTCTGACTACGAGATGCCTCGTGTTCAAACAGCTTCCTAGGGACCCGGTAAATGTTAAGGCACGAAACAACATGTGTGATGGTACACTTGTAGGTCTATATTACAAAGCCATTCTGATCAGTATGCAATGGCGTCCAGAATAAGCATGTATGGATCCAGAGGGGGACAGGGTGTTCGGGCCCCCTGGAAAATCACACAAATATAGGGTTTCTTAGCAATGTTGATCCGGATCCCCTGAAAAAGCAAAAAGCTACCAAGCCAGCATTAAATGTTGGGCAATCATCAGCCCTCCAGCGAAACGCCATTTAAATGACTTTTCGCTGGCGGGCCAATGATGGCCCGCTATTAGTGTTATTGGGATCCTCTATCACCTCATAAAAACGTTGTCAGAGTTGGACCCTCTCTGGCCAAGCTTTCTGGATCCATGCATGAAAGATTTCGAGATTCCAATGGATTCTGAATGAGATGTCGATGACTCTTGGAGATTTACTGTCCGACGTAATAATATGCTATCTCGCATTTTATCTAAGTTTACCATATGCGCGTAAATGGCTATTTACATGCACAGGAATACATTAAACCCATTACTGATTTCGTCATTTGTCATTAAATTTCAGTCGATTTGAACCAGGCCATGGAAAACGCTATTAACACTCTGTATACGAATTAGGGGTTTACAAAAGGGCTAATGTAATAAGCGTGCAGCTAAGGTACAGATCAGCCTGCGCATCCGCTCAGGATGATCAGCGCCATTTGAGGTTGCTATCAAGATAGAAAGGTACACATACTTACTTCTTTATGCTTTCCAAAACGCTAGAAAATGCATGAAGCTTGTTTTAACCCTTATTCCGCCTGAAAATATCGTCTGCTTTTTACGTTTGCTGCATATATTCAAGAGCACTTCAGACTAGAATTTATCATGGAAACAAACAATATGAACCCTAATCTGGGTCCATATTGATTGTAATGCGCGGATCCAGAAAGTTTTATCAGAGGGTCAACTCTGACAACATTATTTTTAGTTGATGAAGGGACGGTGGATCCAAAATACCACTAAAAGCGGGCCACCATCGGCCCACCAGAGAAACGCCATTAAATGGCGTTTCGTTGTTTCGCTGGCGTGTCGACGATTGCCAAACATAGAATACTGGCTTGGTAGCTTTGTGATTTTCCAGGGGATCTGGGCCAATATTGCTGGAAACCCCTATATTTTTTGTGATTTTTCAATTGAGGGGGGGGGGGGGGTGGACCCCCTGCCCCCTTCTGGATCCGCCCATGCAATATAGGCTACCAAAGTACATAAGCAGACGAGAGGAGAAGACAAAAGGTAACTGTAACTGGCGGGCAAAATGTTATATGGCGTTCTGGTAGATATATTTTCTCCGGCCTGCTTGTCAGTAGACTGTTGGAAATAGAAACAAAAATCAGATTAATTCAAATCTAATGCTAGTAGTAGAAACAGAGTGAATTTATTACGTTGTCCGAAATGGCTTTATAAGGCAAATAAACTTTGATGAATAACGCCTTTGCATTTTATCTCTTTTCTTTTACAGACAAGGACCACTCATGGATTATTACTACACACTGAGAAATATTTAACTGAAATGTATACTGCCGTCAACAAAAAACGCCTCACTCATAATCATTGTTTTCTTAGCGATGATATGAACAGCAACGCACTGCTTATTCATGATAAGGTTGGGCGAGGTTGGAAAATGACTTTAATTTTGTATGAAGGTGACGCGTTATTTTGATGACGTCATACGGGTTCAACGTACACATGACGGCAGTATTCATCAATCGCTTATGACTTCAATTTGAATTTGCATTCACTTTGTGCCGATTTTGTTTTGCTAAACAATGATCAAATTTTAAATCAATTTTCAAGAGTTATTCATTTGAGCAATAACTTTATAAAATTATGACGCCATATTAAAGATAAAATGTAAGGTCCATTTATGAAACTTGCCAACATCTCGTCTTAGCTAAAGTATGGAAACAAATGATAAGGGGGCGCGTTAGTTAATGTACAAAGAATACGACTACATAAAATTACGCCATTTAAGATAAGCTGTCACGCTCACTGGCCATTTTTGGCCAACGTTAACGTCATCCAAAATGGCCATCTGAAACACGAGCCAGACTGCGTTTCCTCAGCAATCTTCCTTTCGCTAGTAAAAGACTTTGCAAATGATTCGTAACAAAATTTTCAACCACTTTACAAAGCCATGAAGTTTAATAGTTACTCAATTGTAAGGTGTAAAGGTGGTGAGGTAAGTTTTTTCGTTCAGTAGAAGCATACAAACATTATCTAAACATCATAAACGCAGTTTCTGTAAAATATAAACGATTTTACAATGGTAAATAAAGTCGTTCTTGTCAACGGATTGTGTCTGGAAACAAAGTTGCTATAATCCTGTGTCACACGAAACTTGTGACCCCTGTCGGAAACCGAAGGGCTTTATGTTAAGTTTGTGAGTGAGCCGCCTGAGAATATAAATCGACAAAATCCACAAAAATAACAATTCATTCCTTAAAATTCTATCTTTGGAACAAAACAGCACGTTGAAAATATTTAAACTTTTTAAGCCCGCTGAGGGTAAATACACTGACCCAAAATGAAAACTTTGCACAGTATTTAAAAGTATCTATTTTTATGATTAAGTAATTTTCAGGGTTAATTTTTTCTGTCATTGAATCTTCAATGTCTTATTGATGTTTCTGAAAAAAGATTTTGGATGAAAATCAGATATTGCATATCTTATGAATAATTCAGTTCAGAGGGGTCAAAATGAAAATTTCTAAAAAAAAATAAAACAGTCACACAGCATTTGGAAACGAGAAATTACTGACTGTGTGCAATAAGTGAGATTTAAAAGATCATCAGTAACCAGTGTGACCTCCATTCTTACGAATGCGTAGCAGAATACGTCGCCTCATTGAATTTACTGCACGTAGTAGAGCACGTTAGGGATACATTTGTCATTCTAACAGAGGTGCATATTGGAGTCACCTATCGCATCCATTCGATGATTGAACCCGACCCGTCGACCCAATTTGTCCTATACATGTTCTTTGGGGTTCATGACTGGGGATAAAGCAGGCCAATGCAAGACGTTGACGTTATATTGAGCATGACTTTGTGTGGATATTTACGCGTCGTGTGAGGCCTTGCATTGTCATGTTGGAAAATGTCAGGTCCGTTATTTTGCTAAATGATTAAGGAACGTTTGCACATGAACCCCGTTAACGCCGAGCAATAATGGTTGCTGGTTAAAACGACTACGAGGGTGGGTTAACGTGTTAACGTGATAAGTACGTAACGTTGTCACATGTGCGCGACCATTTCTTGAACGAACTCTGACAGACACAGAACTGTCTAGAGCAGCAAATGATGTGCGATATCATTTACCGTAGACCCCGCCTTGAGCACGCCAATAATTTGGTTTCTTTGATCTTTTGAAAGATGTGTCGTCGCTAAATGCAAGCGTTTTGTAAAAATGAATTATTTTTTATTATCAGTACTCAGTTGCAAATGTTTTCTTGTCAGTTTTAAAGCTGTTAGTGAAACACCTTTTCCTGAGCACGTGCAACGTAAAGAACACGTTTTTCAGGCGTTGACGCTTGAATAGACATGGGGTTTGAATAAAATTGCATAATCGTTATCCGCGACGAAATTTCGACAATTATGCATAAATTTTACAACGACACGTATACTTACAAAAAAGCTATTCGAAGAAAAAAGTGTAAAGTTTTCATTTTGGGTCAGTGTAGTTCAACACTGCTTTCCATGAAAGATGGTCCCGCCATCTTGAAAGTTCTGTCAGTTCAAAACTTAGTTTTGCTAAATAATGATTAAAATGACATTTTATTGCCCGGGAAGCGAATATGTGAATATGAGCCCAAACAACTCCATTTAGTTTGGGATTGTTTTCTTTTTACAACGCAGCTTGCTGCGCTCATTTAAGAGCATTTAGATTTAGGCCCTACCACGGATCGACAGGTCTTAAAAAGCACTTACCTCCACATGTCACTGCCTAAAACCCCCACATTAGTAGATCCTAAGCGTAAAAAGTTCGCTTCGATGCCATCAAACTGCGCTGAAACATTTCGTTGTTTGTTGATATAGCCTTTCTGTATTGACATTTTTTGATGTTGATTCTCTTCATTGACGTATTTGTTTGTTAAGTGACATCACATAACCTCGTCTTAGAGTTCTCCCCGTTGCTTTGAAGATGCACCACCATACGGTGTAAAGGTTTTCAAATGAGCTTTCAACATGCTCTACTATATTTACACTGATGTTTTATCTTGGACACAACAATAATTGTGTTCGAAAATAGTAAGTGAGTATGATCAGAAAATACCTCAATCACAAACTGCAGACAACCCCGTGGCACCGCGAGGAAGAGCCGCTCAACCATCACGAGACACCAGGAAGACAAATTAAGTAAATCAGCTCTCTCTTCCCCATCAAGATGATTGCAATACTAGAATGTACAACAAAACATAGAACAATTACAGACTCCCACAATGGGAGTAACAATAAACAAAAAATCATCAACAACAACAGAACCACCGCCTTAGAACGGACAACAGCCTAAGCCACGGGGGGGGGGGGGCTTAAATGCATTTTACTGGTACCAAATCTTCGCCCTAGATTCTGCTGTTGTTGAAGTACAAGAAAGGTTTAGTTCGCATGGAGGCCATCTAACTAATTCAATGTATCATCATGGAAAACACTCTAATCAAATTAAAACTCCATGATGAAACAAAGAAAAGAGCTCATGACTCACAGATAGTCAGAGCTAAAGAAAACCTCAAGTTGAGCCACGGTGGGTCCAGCTACAGATAAGCATCAGGCACCAACCCACCGATTATAGCTTTACGTCAGAGCCGTCATAGAGTCTGAGGCCTGACCCACCGTCGTGCAAGTAAAGAGGAAACCATAGCTATAAACCGTGATTGGGTTAAAAACTAGGCATGCAGACTGTCGCATGATATCCAAATTATATCCAACCCTTATATAACGTTTTACTATCTTTTTGAATTGATCACTAAAATTAGGTTTTCCGAAAATTAGTTTGAATTTATAGAATAAATCACCATAAAATATAGGTCTTATGTACAGTTCATTATTATTAACACTGTCTTAGACTGTGGAATCCAGGCAGATATTAACAACAACATATTTTCATACGCATGGGTTTTTATCAAAGTGTAAAAACAATTTAATTTTGCCGACGGACCAATCAAAATCACCGAAAAAACGATAACAACATTGAGTTGATATTATTTGAATGTAAAATACTGATTTATTTTTAAAATTGAATAAACCCACGTAAACAATGACTACTACAGCTAAATCTGTAACAGTAAGTAATTCTGAGTTACCATTGTCTTTACGTTTAATGTGCTGTAATCTCGCTCTTATGGCAGAGTCCACAAGCCCTCCCTGTGGGTCCACGGAAGTGTTTGTATTTTGGGCATATTTTATATCATAGAATAATGGCAAAATAACGGTATCGGAAACGTTCAGATCCAGTAAATGAGGGAAATTATTGACTTATTATTTAGGATGTCTTGTAAATAACTATAACTGTTGTCAGCTCAAATTTTTTATATTTCTTGAAACACTCACTCTACATGTACTTATCTGTAGTTAATTCTGCTTGCTTCTGAAAACAATCGATGAGTCCAGATATGCTCAGTAATTCCCTTCTGTATCGCTTTCTCACTGTATGTTTCTGATTAAACCAGTACCTGCAACAACGAAAACAAATAGCCATATTGTCAATACATATTATTCTTCTTTACATTGCAATCGCTAAAGTTTCTGTTTTACTCACGATTTGCAAATGAACACCTGATATATGCCTTTTTTTCACTGTTGCCATATAAACTTGTATTTTTTTTATTGTTTCTAAACCTAGATTGATACAAATTATCGCTTACGTTATGGCAATCTAGTACTAATATAGGCTTTGAGTTTTGATAAATGCTACAAAAAGAGGATTAATGACATGGGGCTGTGTTTCGATTTTTGAATCTACATCTCTTAGATAATTACTTGTCGATCTCTGCTCATATGTTTATTACATGTTATCAAAATGATATAACTGTTAGACCGTCTTGTGTGACAGATTAAAAAAAATCATGATAAGCTCTCCCGGGCAAGAAGACTAAGTTTTAGACGCGACCAGTACAGTAAGATATATTTTATTACTCTTCTATAGCTAAGATAATGTACTGATATGACCCTGATTGCTTTTATTTATATATTTTTTTTATATTTTATGGGAATTTATCTGTACTTACTCTGTGCCAATCCGCTCTACTTTCATTATCGTCTCTCACGACTCTGACTGATCTGTATTACTAGCTTTTTTATAGCGCCAACTCAATATCTTTCGAAAGGCTTTATATCTGAATAGTCTATCTAATGAAAGCAAGAAAAACTGTTGTCTATAATTATCTTATCATTGTGCTTTAAATAAGGACATTTAAATTTCCAAAGGTGTCCTGGATTGAGCTCTTTGAATGCGAGACTGACCCTCCTCATCACTAGCGACTTCCTGTTTTATGTACTCGTCGACTACCTTCTAGCCAATGTGGGATTCGTAAGCAATAATAACTTTCTGTCATTGTACCAAATATTGGAAGTTGTAATGCAAGAACGTTAAATGTATAATTTGCTTGATTCCATCATTTTGCTACACAATTTTATTTCATTATTTTTTATCATTATTATTATTATTATTATTATTATTATTATTATTATTATTATTGTTTAATCCTCTTTGTACGAACAAAAAGCGCTGCCTGTTGCGGAGGCTGTAAAGCCTGCTTTTGACGTCTATCTATGTTAGGAAAAAAAATAGTTGTGTTTCAGGTTCCTTGCCAGAAAAAAACAGGGCCGGTAGGTAGGCTTTACTTTTTTTTTACATTTTTTTTGCTAACAGTACAAAACAGTTCTTTTCCCTCTTCTGACAATGTCATCAGGCTGTGGATCCTGGTGATATGTACTATGGCAGATCTTTTATAAACAGTGGGAAGAGCAGAGGACCCAGAACGCTTCCTAAGGGCACCCCTTGACTTGACTGCATCAGGTGCTGATAATAAGTAACCCCATCATAATTGGAGTTTATGCAGTAGGTGGTGGTGGGTGATTTTGCCAACGGCTTTCAGCTGTGTCTCACAATGCTGTCTCTTTTGAAAGTATGAGTATGCTGTGAGTCTCAACAGTGTTTGTGTATGCTACATGTACTGAATACAATATGATTTTGTAGAAATCAACTTGCTCATCTCATTCTGGCTGCTGGAGATACTCTTGTTCGAGGCAATATTGAAATATTGACCAACGTCCTTCGCTTTTTATGTGTTGCTCACGTTTAGAAAAACGCCTCCCAACTGATTTTACTGCACAACCTTTGTTAATGCTAGTACCGACTAGACAAATATTCTGCTATATTCGATGAAACGAGCAGGATGTTAATGAGCCATTGTATATACATGCATTTATGTTTAATGAAGCACGTACGTATATTACCGGTAAGCGGTGGCCATCTTGGATTTAGAGGTCATCTTGGTCAATATTATATGGATACCATTAAATATATCATATTTCATTAACATTTTTATCACTTAAAAACTGTTTGACATTTTTCATGGCATATATTGAAATGATGTTACTTTTTAGCTTAATATTGTCATAATAGCTATATATGCTAGGTTCGTTAAAAAGTTCGAGGAATACTTAAAAACCTCTCTTGTCGGATACAAACAAAATTATACATGGTGAAAGATCAACACTCCCCCTTTAACTATTTGAAAAATCCTAAATATTGAATTTATACTGACTCTATGTATAATATGCAAATAAAGTTAGGATGGTACAGGCGCAAGGAGCACTTTGAAACGTCATTCTGACTTCGTCGGTGAATTAGCGGAAATTAGCAATAATCCATATGAAGATCATACTTTCAAATATCAAAAAAGCTGTGTAGTCAAAATATCATGCACATTGCCAAGTGATAGTCCTGTTATACCGGCTATATCTCTAACTGAACGTCGCTTGTCCTCCGAAATCACGTCCTTAACGCCTTACGCACCGTCGGAAATACTACTGAAAAATGTCTATGTTTCTGTGGGCGTCATGCCATTATTAGACAGGCAGGCAGATAGACAGACAAAACGTTTATTCTCTTAGCACAGGACTTAATCGCAGCTCGCTGATCAAAATGCTCTGTTAGCGTACATTTTTCATCACTGCTGCAGCTTGCCATTTCGAATTGTACTTGCACTGTAAAAGAACGGTTCACGTAATGACGTTAGTTTTGTTCCATGCACGTTGAACATATGTAAATGTGACGTCATAAGTCATTTCACATTAATAGCGCGCTACACTGGATAATAACTGAGTTTTGAGCAAAAGTAAAAAATGCCAAAAATGTCAAAGTTTTAAAGTGCTCAGTGAATCGATTGCTCGGTTCATATTTTGGTGTTAAATTTCAAAAATATGGACGTAACATGATACAAAAATGCATAAATAAATCAGAATTGACTTAAAAAAATGCAGCTTAAATATCGGGAGGAAAAGATAAAAACTTTTGGAGTTATCTGCCCAGTCCGGAAATTTTTTCATATAGTGTTTTTATACATTCATTGCAGTTGTACGCTTGTAAGGTCTGTTAGAGCTCTTTTTGCCTAATGTCATATAATTTGGCAATGTTAATCCTGA
Organism: Loripinus fragilis; assembly: GCA_964019695.1. Classification (NCBI taxonomy): domain Eukaryota; kingdom Metazoa; phylum Mollusca; class Bivalvia; order Lucinida; family Lucinidae; genus Loripinus; species Loripinus fragilis. The sequence continues at coordinate 46,822,691 of OZ026514.1, forward strand.
AAAAGCAGTTCAATAAACACAAGATAATATCCCAACGATAGCACATGGGCCAATGCTATCTTGCAAGTATCCATTGCATCAGTAGGCACAGCTGATGTCTTCCAAAAGTATCTCATGTAGCCGGAAATTTAAACCCTGATCAAGTAAATGACTATGTCCTACACATTATACTGATGCATCAATTCAAACCATACTACCTGCAGTCATTTGATAAACACATCTTTCCAGTTCAGTGTGAGGAATGGCAAACGAAAAGAATTTGACTATTTGTAGATTTCCTGCTGGAAAATGACTGACCTCTTGGCTCTCCTGTGTGTTGTGTATTCTTGTGTTTTTGTCACTTTTCCATATGGTGTCCCAGGTCAGGTGTGGTACTTGATTGTATCGATTCCTGATCTTTGCCTTCTTCCTTTCTTTGATGTAGATGGTATCATTAGTTATATTGGCACTTACCAGTCGTTGTTTGGATCATCACCGTTAGCTGTAGCAGCAGTATCAACTTTGCCAACATAAATTTTGCCTTTTTCTTTGCTTCATCATAGTACGTTCATTTGAAATGATTGTTCTGTGTGATGATAGATATCACAATTTAGGAAGCCTCCACGCGAGCTGAGTAACTTTGTGTTTAACAACAACAGAATCTAGGGCGAGATTCCGCAAATAAAATAATATCCAAAGTAAGAAAGAGGGCAAAGATCAGGAATCGATAGAATTAAGTACCACACCTGACCCAGGATACCAATTGGAAAGTAACAACTCACAATTAGACATCACAAACGAGAGCCAAGAGGTCAGCCCTTTCCCAGCAGCTGACCTCAAGGCAACAATAAACAGACAATCACAAAAGCATAACAAACAAACGATAGAAATAACATGAATGATCCACAAAAGAAGTACCGCCTTGGAACGGACAGTAAATATATTCTACTGGAGGGTTTTAACCAGTTTAACGGCGCCAACCTCACCCTTAGTTTAGATTTGGATCAAGACACATAGATGTTTGGTTTGCATGAAACCTACTCCTAGAACATACAAGTCTTTTCTGCAAGGTGCCGTTATTTGGTTCATGGTCTTTCATCTCTGATTGTGGTATTTCCGGGCAATACTCTCTTGCCTCTTTGTGGTTTTATTCTCTGATTTAAAAAACTACCAATATTTTTTTTTCCATCTACTGTGTAAAAGGATATGTGATCTTTATAAAGGATATCTCGCTTCTTATGGGACATGCTTCGATGTGCTTTATCGCTCACAGTATGGTAACCAGTGTAAATTCATAACATGATGAAGTTAGACAAGCCTAACCCAGACATAGTTGTAGAATGTAAAAAAATATTTATCATATGACGTCGCGTTTTGGAGTGAAATAACGCCATGCAATAAAATCTGTAAACCACTAGTGGTTTATCGATTTACGGGAAACGTTATTACCTCCATAACAACGTTGCGTACATGATGACGCAATTATAACGATTAACGCCAAAAATGAGATTTCAAAGTAATCTTAATGTCATATGATAAATAGAATCTAGCATTCGTGCTCTTGTATTATTGAATTTATTAAACTCGTTGCGAAAAAGAGATAAAATGCTCGGCAAGCCTCGCATTTTATCTCTTTTCCCCAACTCGTTTAATAAATTCAATAAAACATGAGCACTCATGTAAGATCCTCTATGTGTCATTGAAACGCATCACGTCTATGGACAATTCCCATTACATCAACAAAAATGTAAACTAGTAAAGGTGAAAGTTGTGCTGTTTGATTAACAGAAAAGTCCCCAGAACTCCTGTCGTATTGTTGAAACAGATGTTGCAAAAGTTGTGAACGTTTTCGATACCTCCCAACAAAGCATGAAACATAGGCAAAGCAAAGAACCAGATCTTCTCAACTTTAAGCAAGTTAAAGGCGAGCCAAAAATAGTGACAATGCATTTAAATATAGATGATATGAGCAGTCCTTTCATTCACAAAAGCAGGGAGAAATATAGCAGTAGTTGGACAGTAGAAGTTCGCCCATTTTAGTTGTTGAAGACAACAGAAAAGGAAAAAGCATATGCCAGATCCAATTATACAGATCTACATTTGCTAGCAGTCCGCCTGTTACAACTGCAAACAAACCTGTAATATTTTTTGCGCAACTTTATGTGTCATGCTCGAGTCCGAATATATTCTTGAGAACGATATTTTGATAATTTTGAGAGTGATAACAATTGCTATTTCCCATCAATATCTCATTTTGGAACGGTATGGCCAGAAAACAAGCTAGACTTGCTCATCTGCTAGGAAGAATGATGTCATTAACTTTGAGAAAATGACGCTCTAACTGTGGCTGATGCAACCTTTTTCAGCATACTAAAGCCAGACAATTCTGAGTATGGTAACAAGGTCTATGAATTTACCTCATAATTTAATTAAAAATAAAGTTATTGATCTTATTGAAAGAACCTTCCAGAGAGAAGGCTCTCCTTACCTTGCATGTAATGACAGAAATGCATTTTTTACTTCAGAAAAACCTAAAAAGTACAATGCATGGTCGTGTCAAAATGTATGTGATGCGCTGACCTTTTTGTTGGACAACATTTTTATTCGATTTGGCACCAAGCTCTATAGACAAGTAGTTGGGATTCCTATGGGCACTAATTGTGCTCCCCTGGTTGCAGATGTATTCCTGTTTTGTTATGAGAGGGACTTTATGATGTCTCTTTCTGATGATAAGCAGGCTGATGTTATTGATGCGTTTAACACTACTTCCAGATATTTGGACGATATTTTAAATATTAATAATGTTTATTTTGACAATATGGTAAGTCAAATATACCCTTCAGAGCTCCAACTAAGTAAAGCCAATGCCTCTGATACCGAAGCTGCATTTTTAGACTTGCATTTGTCAATTTCTAATGATATTGTTTCTACCAAAATTTATGATAAACGTGACGACTTTGATTTTGAAATTGTCAATTTCCCATTTTTAGAAGGTGATGTTCCTCGTTCTACATCCTATGGATTATATATCTCTCAACTCATTCGTTTTGCTAGAGCATCTAACTATGTTGCTGACTTCAACACTCGCAATAAATTGTTAACTCAGAAACTTCTTAAACAAGGCTATCGGTATCATAAACTTCGCAAAACTTTTTCAAAATTTTATAGACGATACTATGATTTGATTTCTAAATTCCAAGTTGGACTTAAATCTCTCTTGCGCCAAGGACTTTCAGAACCTGATTTCTATGGTGACTTGTTGTATAAATTAAAGAAGATTGTTGGCTCTAATAATTTTTCAGCGCAGTTCATTAAAATAGTTTCCCATTATAAAAAGATTGGCTATAACATTAATGTATTGCAACAGACTGCATGCTTGGTAGTCAACCCAATCACGGTTGGCAACTTTGCTTTCCTCTTTAATTGCACGCCGGTGGGTCGGAAATTCAGACTCTATGATGGTTCTGACTTAAAGACTTATCTATTGATGAGATGGTAGGGGCCTGATGCTTTGGCTGTTTGTCGGGCCCACCGGGGTTTACCTATTGGATTTCTTTTGCTCGGGTATTCAGTTTTATTTACTGTTGAGTCAGTCCTTATCTCTGCTTATCTCCTTGTTATATCTTGATTTATATGTTTTAGGAGATGATGCATTGATAAGTAAGGGGTCTTTCATGCAAACCAAATATCTATGTGTCTTGATCCACATCTGAATTAAGGGTGAGGTTGGCGCCGTTAAACCGGTTTAAGCCCTCCAGTAAAATATTTTACTGACTGTTCCAAGGCGGTACTTCTTTTGTGGATCTTTTATGTTTTTGTTCTGTCTTGTGTTTGCTATGTCTTTGTGCGCGTCTGTTTATATGTGCTTTGTGGTCACCTGCTGGGAAAGGGCTGACCTCTTGGCTCTCGTTTGTGGTGTCTGCTCTGAGTTTGTCACTTTCCCATTGGTATCCTGGGTCAGGCGTGGTACTTGATTGTATCGATTCCTGATCTTTGCACCCTTACTTATTATGAGTCATACATAGAACAACAGCTTGTAAAATGTACAGACTAGACATATTATTTTTGCCTGATATTCTTTGAAGCCCAATAGCTCAAACATGGTCAAAGAGAGGAAAAAGAATCAAGGAGGATAAAACGTCCTGGTAACTGGGAGTCTTTTCTGTGGATAAATATAACATAACTTAGCAGTTTACCTTGCTAGCAGACCAAGTTATACTGCAAAGGAGAGAATAAGTTGTTTTAATCATCGCTAAATAGACTCTGCTGTTAAGAATCGGAAGGTAAATTGCCCATGTTCACATGGGGAATTGAAATAAAAAAGACCTTTTTGTTACAGTGAAAAAAGTAAATGAGCATGATCAGTAGATGCCATATTCACAGACTGCAGACCAGCCTGTGGCTCTAAAAAGAAGCGACACAGATTACATTAAAAGAAAAGTACCGATCGCTTTACTTCCTCAGTCAGTTAATTACAAAACTAGAAAGCAGAAAGGGCACAAAGAACGACACCATAAAACAAGTACCCAACACAAAAACCCTCACACCTAATTGGAGAAACAGCAAACAATGAATAAAAAACAACAGAATCACCGACTTGGAACAGCAGCCTAGGCCATGGAGGGGCTGGGCTGGGACTTAAAATCCATACTTGGTATTAAAAGAGATAATAAACTAATGGATAAATTGAAAAATTATATATTTTAGTTGTAGTTAATCGCTGAAGTGTGCCTTTGGAGAGATAAACATTGGAAGGTGAGCGTGTAACCATGTTAAAATCACAGACGTCTCTTTTATGTCAGTTTCATCTGAGGGGCTAAAGTTTATAACCATAAATAACAAGATATGAACAACAAATGCACAGTATATGTATGTGAAGTTTGAACATTTTCATCACGCACGTTTGATATCAGCGTTCGATTTTAATACAGCTTGGAATTTCCACGTACTCTTAGAAGTCAAGTGGTTTCTTTAGATATTGTAGCTAGCATATACATGTATATACTTTTCAATTTCCACTGATGAACAAGACAGTTACTTAAATAGTAATAAGAAAGTGATTGCAACAATTTCAATTTACAGCTTGTGGTGGTTCTGCTGTTGTTAACTTTTTGTTTATTCTTACTCCAATTGTGGGAGTCTGTAATTGTTCTATATTTTATTGTACGTTACTTTATGTCCATTCTAGTAATGCAATCATCTTGATGGAGAAGAAGGAGCTGGCTGCTTTGCTTAATTTGTCTTCCTGGTGTCTCGTGAGGGTTGAGCGGCTCTTCCTCGCGGTGCCATGGGGTTGTCTGTGGTTTGTGATTGTGGTATTTCCTGATCATACTCACTTACTATTTTTGATTTTAAACGATGTTACTGATAATTTCAATATATCAAGGAAATTAATTTAAGCATAGTAATTTTTCTCCACACTGTTTTGAATGATCAGTAACCTGACCTTTGTCAAGAAACAGTAATAATATATTAATGTTATAAACAACATCTTCATGTGTAAGCTAACCAACATTTAAATTATCCTGAAACAACCTGACTTTTCCCCATCAGGGTTTAACAATTGGAGTTCTTTTGCTCCAGTATACAGTTGTATGAACTGTTAGGTCCTTATCTTTGTTTGACTCCTTTTAATATCTTGATTTTTATGTACTTGGAGATGATATATTGATAATTTAGGGATCTTACATAGGAACCAAACATCTATGTGTCTTGATTCACATCAGATCAAAGGGTGAGGTTGGTATCGTTAAACATGTTTAAGCCCTCCAATAATTTTTGCTGACCATTCCAAGGCGGTGCTTCTTTTGTGGATCATTTTTGTTATTTATGTTGTATGTTTGTCTTTGCTACTAGTAGTATGCTATCTTATCTTTTTCCTGCAGCCTTGTGATCACATACTGGGAAAGGTCTGACCTCTTAGCTCTATTGATATTATATTTTCTTCTGTTTTGTCATATGGTGTCTCGGGTCAGGTGTGGTACTTAATTGTATCGATTTCTGATCTTTGCCTTCATCTCTACTTTGTTGCCTGTGAACAACAAAGGCGCAGACCAACCTGCACATCTGCGCAGTCTGATCAGCGCCTTTGATATTCGCATCATGCAAAGTATCTTATCTAACCTTGCTTCAAAATGTTTCAATATTCTAGCGTGTCTGCGTAGCTGAGCAGCCTGGTTTGAGTGTGGGATGGTTTGAAACCTCGAAGACGAGTTCTAATGCATCAAGGCGCATTTTCCAAGGAATGAGCAATATTTCTTATCAAGAAAACATTAGGCTCTAACTGAACATACACTTCATTTTTGTCGGCTTATTTATATTTATTCTTATTGGGAGAATGTTTTTGAATCACCGTCTTGGAACAGCAGCCTAGGCCCAAGGGCACAGGGAGGGGCGGGTTAAGCTAAAATCCATACTTGTAAATGAAATAAAAAGATAATGAAATAAAATAATACATAAATTGAAGTCTTACATAATTTAAGATGTAGTTAATCGCTGAATCGAAGTGTGCCTTTAGTCTGTTCTTTCTCATTGGTAATGGACGAGGAATGAGTTTCACTTTTCTTGCCTTTTTCCTTGTATTTTTTCTGGTGATTTTGATTCTCTTTGTTGTGTTCTTTGTGAGATACCTTCCATTTATGCATGTTTATCTTCGACCATTGCTTCTTTGCTGCAAGTGCTATGCTTAACTACACTTGAGTACATTGTTGCTGCATAAAACTGTCCATACTGTTTAGGAGCTGTTCTGTTAACATTTTACATTGAGAATACCGCTGAGGTAAAAGTTATCTTCGCATACAAAGTGTATGAGAAATAAAAGCATTTAGGGACAATAAAGTAATAACATTGCGTTCGAGTTTAGCAATAAATACGCGCGTCGTTATTTTAGGCCAAAGGTATAGGACATATATACACCATTAAACATTTAAGAGAGATGTGAAGTTAATTAAAAACTTGGCATTTTCTGATATAGAAATATTGTTTATGAATCAAATTCACATTCACCAAACTAAAACAAGTTCACTGATTCATGGTAATAAACTTTTATTTGATTTTTTTTAAAGTATACAACTTTCTTGAAGCGCTTTGACCCGCCATAGTTCATCTTGGATTTTTTAGACGAAGTCTTATAATTTCATAGTTGACGAAAACCTGACACATGCCGTGAAATGGATATTAAGCTGTTAAAGCGATTTTTATACCCCGCCACTAAAGTGTGGCGAGGTATTATGTTATACCCTTCGGTATCTGTCCGTCCGTCCGTCCGTCCGTCCGTCCGTGCTCACCATTTCCGATCGATAACTTGAGTATTTATTCACGGAATTTTTTCAAATTTTGCATACATATTGTTATCGGCGATGAGTGGTGTGGGATTGTTAATGGGCAAAATCCGTCCATTTTTAACGGAGTTACTGCCCTTTTTCGTATTGGAAAAATGGTTTCTGGCCTGTTATTCCTTTACTGTTCATGATATCTGAATGAAACTTCACAGATATGTTGCACATCAAAGGTTACATATTGTGACTAAGGACCGTCACTCTGACCTTCCCAGTTTGTGAGTTATCCGCCCTTGATAGGTCTGAAAAAAGGTTTTTGACCTATTGTTCCTTTACTATGTTGAATATCTGAATATAACTTCACAGATATGTTTCACATCAAAGGTAACATATTGTGACTAAGAACCGTCACTCTTACCTTTCCCGTTTGTAAGTTATCCGCCCTTGATTGAATTAAAAAATGTTTTTTACCCGTAGTTCCTTTACTATGTGGAATATTTAAATGAAACTTTACAGATATGTTTCACATCAAAGGTTACATACTGTGACAAAGAACCATCACTCTTACCTTTCCAGTTCATGAGTTATCTGCCCTTGATTGATCTGAAAAATGGTTTTTGACCTGTAGTTCATTTACTATATGGAATATCTGGATGAAACTTCACAGATATGTTGATCATCAAAGGTTACATATTGTGACTAAGGATCTTCACTCTTACCTTTCCAGTTCATGAGTTATCTACCCTTGATTGATCTGAAAAATGGTTTTTGACCTGTAGTTCATTTACTATATGGAATATCTGAATGAAACTTCACAGATATGTTGAACATCAAAGGTTACATATTTTTAGTAAGGACCGTCACCCTTACCTTTCCAGTTCATGAGTTATCCACCCTTGATTGATCTGAAAAATGGTTTTTGACCTGTAGTTCATTTACTATATGGAGTATCTGAATGAAACTTCACAGATATGTTGACCATCAAAGGTTACATATTGTGACTAAGGGCATCATATCACTGTCTATCTCAGTTCTGTTGCTATTTAGGCATTATATATCTCACAAAATAACTTTTGGTGCCCCCAGCAGTGGCGGGGTATTACGCAGTGCTTGCGGTGCTTTTATTTTGTATGAAATGTTTATTTTTTGCTATTTTTCATTAGTTTCATACATGATTATCACGTTGATGCTGAAAGTATGATAGTTAGAACGCGAGAAATGTAATAAATATCTGCAAATATATTTCATTTTAAGGCGCGAAAATTCTACCGTAGGGAAGATATGTAGACGTAGCACATAACCATTGTTTTTTTTTACACTAGGTGCAATGCGTTTTGAATGTGCTTCGCAATGGGCGCAGGGACATGTTATTGTTTTTGTTTTTTAGCATTCTGTCTAGAGTTTTCGCAGGATTTTAGTAAATCCCGCACGTTTTTTTATAAAAGTTATTATGGTATTCAAATTAAACACGTTTTATTTCACTTCGTCATATATCTTAAAAAAAGATATTTCTTGTCTTTAACTTTGACTATATGTGAGGCGTGAGCCCCTTCCTTTGTTTCATCATACTGTGTTAATTTGATTAGATTGTTTTTCTGTGATGAGACATTGCATACGTTAGGAAGCGAGCTAAATATTGTTTGTGTCTAACGACAACATAATCTTGGCCTAAGATTTGGTACCAGTAAAATGCATTTAAGCCCCCACCCCCAATGACTTAGGCTGCTGTCCGTTCTTAGGCGGTGGTTCTTTTGTTGTTGATTCGTTGTTTTTGTTGTTCCAGTTGTCTTTGTGGGGTTCTGTGTTTGGTCTTTGTTTTGCTATGCACATTGTCAGCCTCTAATGTAATACAGCGCCAACTGTTATAGGCGTGATAACATTTGCGACCATGCAGTACTTAGTGTCCTTCCTAGTTTTGAAGTCACCTTGCTGAGGAAGAGAGAGCTGGTTGCTTTACTTTCATTGTCTTCCTGATGTCTTGTGACTGTTACATTTAGTGTTCTGTGACTCTTCCCCAGGGTGTCGAGGGTTGGTCTGCAGGCATTTCCTGAAGATACTCACTTATTCCTTTGAGTCCACACTTGTCAAAATGTCAATTGTTGGAAATCTCATGCCGCGGCTCAATTGATTTCATATCGTCTCATCTCTTTCTCTCTTTGACGTCAATGATATCCTCACCTTATTACAAATATTGCTATCATAGAGGAAAGAGGGAGAATAAACAACATATTATTTCAAAAATGAAATTATCATTTATAAAATACAATATGATATCAGACTAGTAGCTAGTCTTTTGGTCACTTTATTGCGGAGATGGCCCTGTCCTGTAAAATTAATCCCTTATAAACCAAAAACTAATAAATCTGACTAGCCACCTGAATTGTATATCCCGGCTGACCCGAATCGCCAACAGTTGTTTTACTTTGAGCAGATAATAAAACTGGTGACGTTTGTCGTATGATGATATTCTAAATGCAATTAGTTTGAACTCAGACCAGGACTGACAAATCGTCGGTCCTGATTTGGATCCGAACCGTTTGACAATCTGATATTGTTCTTGAAAGATGTTTTTGAAAAAAAAAATGAAACACAGCAGACGCCAACAAAAGCATAAAAAATACCCAGCATGCTAAGAGTTAAATCGTTGTTTTCTTCTCTTAAACTGTTATCTATACAATATCTCTTTCTTTTATTGTGTACTTGCTCAAAAATAAACAAATTTCATGCATTTTTATTGGATTTAACTTACGACAGATGGCCCTTCAAACGGTAGCGATAAGAAAATATAAATCAATATTATTCGGATTAGGTATCAAAAACGTATCTTATGACAAAGTCGATGAAAGTAGCCCCTAATGACCAGCCTGTTCAATAATGTCTGAAATTAATATTTTTTCTGCTACCAAAAGTTTTTAATCTATGTTTTGCAAACAAACCGTTAAAAAGGCTCACCGCAAATTTTCTATCATCAGTGATTTTATTTCTTATTATTTAGAAAGTTGCCTTCGTACAAAGCCTGGTTTACCTCTTGCTTTTTCTATCCTATTTACCAAATTTGCATAAAATCGGCATATAAAGGCAAGCTTTGTTGAATGGTGAACTTGATCATTGATGGGTATAAAAGATTTATACAAACTTCTTTAGAATTTATAATATATGCCTATTATCCGGTAAAATTCAATCTTAAACGATTAATTCGCTCTTGATATATAGCTAATAGTTCACTATTGTGTTTGGAATATTGAATCTGGGAGTTAAATTGCATTGAGCAGTAAGTAGACGCCACCTTCTGTACTATGCTATAGGGTTCCAGGCCTTTAGTTAAGAGTGCGTAACGAAAATTCAATTTTCTTATTTCTCAGCCAAAACATATGTTGTTGGTACTCAAAAGAACCGTCTCAATGAGACGGTTCTTTTGAGCACCCAAAACATATGTAAAAACTGATGGGTTAGAAAATATTTACATCTTTACGCTGAAATGTTTCGGTTTATCTAAACCTGTGGGGTTCTATAGGGTTCTGGGAGATGGCGGGACTTCAAGAGAATGTGCGACAGAAATAAGATGAAATAAATTAAAATAAATAAAAATGGAATCAAAATAATAATAAAACGGTCCGAGATTCGAACTCATGTACTTTTAATTGTAAACGCACGTTAACCACTGAACATAATTGCTTCAGAGGTTTGACCAACCTTGCACGTGACCAAAGATTTTCGTACTTCGATACACATCAGAAAACTTTACTTGCGCGAGAAATGTTTCTCAAATGAGTTTAATAATATCGTTGAATTATAATCGTTGCACAGCATATAGCAATTTATGCCTAGTATATGAGCGAAAATATGAACGTACAATATTCATGAAACGTGACAGATATATTATGTAGGCTAATATGTATATATGATTGACTAGAAACTGTATGGTTTATGTCAAATAAATAATCTGTTGTGTTCAATCTGCAATTGACAGCTATTTCCGAATATAGGGATCACACATGTTTTTTCATGCATTTACATTTGCCGGGTCCCGAGGAAGCTGTTTGAACACGAGGCCGCTAGGCCGAGTGTACAAACATCGTCCGAGGGACCCGGCAAGTGTTAATGCAATGAAACAAACATGTGTGATCGTTATTCTTGCATATGTTACCTGATTTCAGCATAAACCGCACTGAAAACGTCACTTAAACATTAAATATTCTTTTCTTACACTTGATTTTTCAAAACGAAATGGCGTCAGCGTCAACTTTCGAACGTCATTACGTTGCCACAATGTTATATATACGCGTGCAACGTTTTCGCGAACGAAAGCATCGGCGAAATGATCAGTCACGGCCGCAACGCAATCCAGTGTAACGTCATGCATGCAAATCAGGGCCCAGTTTATTTTCAAGTAAAAGCCATGTTCAAACAGCACGTGAATCTCATGATTTGAACATGGATTTTGCGGCTTAAAACAGCTTTGCGTAACGAATTCCCATGCAAGAATAACTTTTCATCACCTCAGTCGATGGACTAGAAATACGTTGATTTTAAATCTAATGTGCGCCGATAGAACACAGGAAAAATAGCATGAAGCAACTTGAGTATTGAAAATCCAACAAATAATATATGACCCGGCTCATAAGATTTAGGTACTTATTGCATATGCGCAGAAAGTGAGCATGATCAGGAACTGCCACAAACTTACACTGCAGACCAACATACATCGTGGGGAAGGGACACATAACACTTACAGCCATGAGCTACCAAAACGACAAAGTAAATCAACCAGCCCCTCTAGATCTTCCCCAGCAAGATGATTGCAAAACTAGAAAGGACACTAAGTACTGCATAACAATCAAGGACCAAACACTCCCACACACCCGAAAAAAGGAGAAACAACAAACAATGAATCAGCAACTACAGCACCGAAGCCACTGTGCGCGCGCGCGCGTGTGTGTGTGTGTTTTTAATGGCCATATTATCGGTTAGGTTCTGCTGCTGACAACTTCTGCAATGAGTCATCACAAGGAAACAATCAAATACATTAGCATACAGCAAAATCAATCTTACGCAGTCACAGAAAAATAGACAAATCAAAGGTCTTGAAGACAGGTGGTATCATTTTGCAGGTCGCAAGTACTGCAGAATGCTTTACTTTTGACATGCATGCATTAAGCGATTATCGGTATTGAAAACATATTTTTGGAACTTCTTTTGAGTGCCGGTTTAGACAGGTTTTACTATACTGTGATAAACGAAGAAAAGGCTTTCAACTCACAGTCAGTTAGAGCTAATTCATACTCAGTTCTGCTGAGTCTGAGGCATGTCCCATCGTCGTGCAATTAAAGAGAAAACCATAGCAGGCATGCAGACTGTTGCATTATATCCATGCTATATACCACTCTTTCATACCACTTGAAAACCTTTTGAACTGACCAGGAAAAGCAGACTTCAGACTATAGGACGGTTCCGACTCAAAGACTTATCTATTCATGAGATGGATGGGCCTGATGCTTTTGTTGTTGTCAGGCCCACCGGGGTTTACCTGTTGGATTAATTTTGCTCAGGTATTCGGTTGTATGGGCTGGTGAGTCCTTATCTTTGCTTCATCTCCTTTAATACCTTGATTTATATGTTATAGGATATGATGCATGAATAAGTTAGGTGTATTTCATGCGCAAACCAAACATCTATGTGTCTTGATCCAAATCTGAACTAAGGCAGAGGTTGGCGCAAGAAACCGGTTTAAGCCCTCCAGTAAAATATTTTTACTGACCGTTTCAAGGCGGTACTTCTTTGTGAATCATTTGTGTTATTAATGGCTTGTGTTTGCCATGCTTTCGCGTCTGTTCATTGCTGCCTTGTGGTCACCTGCTGGACAAGGGCTGACCTCTTCGCTCTCGTTTGTGATGTTTTATTGTGTTTTTGTCACTTTCCCATGTGATATCCTTGGTCAGGTGTGATACTTGATTGGATCGATTCCTGATCTTTGCCATCTTTTTTTACTTTCAAACGATTTTTGAATCCATAAACTAAATCCTGATAAAATGTATCTAACACTGGCTGTGCTATGCCTTGCTGCAGAAGAGTTTTCAAGCCAACATTGTATTTAACGATCAGCTCCGAGTGTCTTCGGTAAAATTCAGAAGATGATTTACAATGTATATGATATCGATAGCCTTGTTTTTATAATTTAGCAGTCAAAATTGGTTTCTGCTGTTAAAGTCACTTTTATACATACTTTAGCAAATCGAATAAGCTGCGAAATATATACAACATAAGGATGGGAGCACGGAACATATTCATTCAGAAATGGGAAATTAACTTCAAAATTAAAATAATGAATGGGTACTAAGTTAATTTCAAAATTAAATCATCTAGTTTATCGTTCAATTTAGATGAAACTATGCCATTTATTTACAGGCAAGTCCAAGTCCGAAATAGGGCTTCAGTATCATGAGATTTGCCTTATTCATATGAAGTTGTGTGGGATATATCTTACCATTTGTTCAACATAAGGATAAACGACAACAGAGTCTAGGGCGAATATTTGGTACCAATAAAATGCATTTAAGCCCCCCAAGTGGCTTAGGCTGCTGTTCATTCTAAGGCGGTGACACTTTTGGTATTGGTGCATTGTTTTTTGTAGCTCGCATTGTTTGTGGGGGTTCTGTGTTTGGTCCTTGTTTCGTTATTCAGTACTTTGTGTCCTTCTAGTTTTGCAATCATATTGATGGGGAAGAGAGAGCTGGTTGATTTACTTTAACCGTCTTCCAGATGTATTGTGACAGTCCGTGTTTTGTGACTCTTCCTCATGGTGCCGTGGGTTGGTCTGCAGTGTGTAAATGTGGTATTACCTGATAATACTCACGTGCTTTTTTCTAAAATTCTACAGATTTCCAGAAAAAGTCGTCATCTTTTGAGAAAATTAAAAAAATACAAAATTAGAGCCATGGATTTGAGCAGCAAAAACATTTTTGACCCAATACTTTGGTTTTCTTTACAAACACAGCAAATTAATCTGGGGCTCTGCCTCATTGATTAGGGAAGTGAAGTGTGCGTCTATGTGCGTTAATATTATTACCTATTGAAATTTATCCTTCATATATTTTTAGCAGTTTATTTTCCTTAAACAAAGCCAGTGCTATACAGTAAAATTCCAATGACTCGAACACCAATGACACGTTTTGCCATGGTTAAATTGAGTTCCCTCTTAATTTCCTAACAAATGATTTCCATTCTTCCAGTCATCCATACATTTATTTTAATTTGGCAGATTCTCATTATTTCAACTTCATAAGTTTATGCTGTGTGCAATCATTAAAATCGCACAAATGATGCGATTCTACTGGTTACACGCACATGCAGTAAAATCTGTCTTAAGCGGCCACTCAAAATGAGACAAAAAAGGGGTTTCAACACCAATAATCGCTTAATGCATGTCAAAAGTTTGCAGAGCATTAAATATGGCGAATTTTTCTGATACTGAAGCTCCGTTTTTGGACCTGAACTTGTCCATAACAAATGGCATAGTTTCGTCTAAAATTTATGATAAACGGGATGATTTTAATTTTGAAATAGTATATTTCCCATTTCTTGATGAAGATGTTCCGCGCTCCCCTTCCTATGGCGTATATATTTCTCAGCTTATTCGTTTTGCAAGAGTGTGTTCTAATGTTGATGACTTCAACAACAGAAATTTATTTTTAACTGCTAAGTTATTAAAAAAACAAGGTTATAGATATCATAAAATTCGAAAATCATTTTCTAAATTCTACAACAGACACTCAGAGTTGATTGTTAAATATAACATTGGGTTAAAAACTCTTCTGCAACAAGGCATATCAGAACTTATATTTTATGGTGATTTAGTTTTTAAAATTCAAACTAATTGTTGAAAACCCTAATTTTAGTGATCAATTCAAAAGATTATCAAACGTTATATAAAGGTTGTATATAACTTGGATGGCATGCGACAGTCTGCATGCCTGGTTTTAAACCCAATCACGGTTTAAAGCTATGGTTTCCTCTTTAATTGCATGACGGTGGGTCAGGCCTTAGACTCTATGACGGCTCTGACGTAAAGCTTTAAACGGTGGGTTGGTGCTTGATGCTTATCTGTAGCTGGACCCACCGTGGCTCAACTTGAGGTTTTCTTTAGCTCTGACTATCTGTGAGTTGTGAGCCCTTTTCTTTGTTTTATTTCATCATAGAGTGTTAATTTGATTAGAGTGTTTCTCCATGATGAAACATTGCAATAGTTAGAAGGCTTCCATGCGAGCTGAACAATTCTTGTACTTCAACAACAGCAGAATCTAGGGCGAAGATTTGATACCAGCAAATGCATTTAAGCCCCCCCCCCCCGGTGGCGTAGGCTGCTGTGTGTTCTAAGGGGGTGGTTCTGTTGTTGTTGACTTTTTTTTATTGTTACTCCCATTGTGAGAGTCTGTAACTGTTCTACATTTTGTTGTACGTTACTTTATGTCCATTCTAGTATTGCATTCATCTTGGTGGGAAAGAGAGAGCTGATTGCTTTGCTTCATTTGTCTTCCTGGTGTCTCGTGATGGTTGGGTGGCTCTTCCTAACGGTGCCGTGTGTAAGTCTGCAGTTTGTGATTGTGGTATTTCCAGATCATACCCACTTTCTACATTTGACCTGCATTAAGATACCAAATGGCATTCAGGTCATTGTTTTACTTTTTTGAGTGGCCGTTTAATACAGGTATTTTTTATTTATGGTAGACCATTATGCTTCCAGATATGCTGGTGTTATAAATAGCTCTCAATTGCACAAACTTCTACGAGTCCCAAGGTGTTCGAGCTATTGCCATTCAGCTGTATTCTGTTTTCTTTTTATTTTATAACTGCACCTTATTGTGCAGTCTTATCTCCATCCATGTTCCTAACAAATGCTTGAAAATGTACACCTTAAGATGTCTCTTTTGTAATGTAATACAATGTAATTGAGCGTGGCGTTAGACAAGGGTCGTTCAGGAAAGGTCCTATGTTGCGTGTTCAAACACGAACGTGTGCCCAGGCCATTCTTTCCTCTTCATTATGACGTTATAAAGTTAATCGGTTAACTATCAATGACTGGGGTGAATGGAGTGCACGAATGGCCATATGCACAGGGCCAGGTTGGTGTAATTTGAATTAATTTGTAAGGTACCCATTCTCTACTAAAGAGCCTATTGATCTTAGACGACAATTTTAAAATGAGCTCTGCAACAGCTGTTTCTGGCTTAAGTTTTGTTGATATTTGATTTCTTGCGAAAGAAAGGATGACTAACTAAATGTGGAAAACTCAGATAAGCCTGCAAATCATGCAAACACATAAGATGTTCCCGCAGTGTTTTCTCACGTAGGTACCTCTTCTTACGATTTCTACCTATGAGCCGTGACATGGGATTTCCAACAATGTGGTATGTGCGACCAGCAAAGGCTCACATCAGCCTGCGTATATGCGCACGCTGATCGAAGCCTTTGTTAGTTGCTCAATATTCTATGTCTGTTAAGCTACTGACCGAACATCATTTGGAGTTTCTAAGCTTAAAAGGAGGCTGCACAGGCTGGTCTGAGTCTACACTTGTCAAAAAGCCACACTGTTAGAAATCACATGTCGCGGCTAAATCTATGATAGCAGTTTTGATTGTTATAAACAACTTACGCCAGGTAATAAACATAGCATTACCAATAATGATGCTGAGACTCACTGTGTTGTGTCCTTGAGTAAAACACTATATCCTCTGCTTAGTACTGGTTTAACCCAGGAAGACAGGAAAACGTCTTGATATGACTGAAAAATTGTTGACTGGGACGTTAAGCATCAACACTAACATACAATAATGGTCCAATCTGAAAGATACTATTAGGATGCTATCTTATACACAATAACCATGATCATGTGCATAACAGAGCCAACCGAACAACCTTCGTGGCAAGAGCAGATCAGAATCCTTATTGACAGCGTGAAAAACAATTAGATATTTGCTGCTCAGAATTGACTTTACATAAAAGCTTCTATTCTGATATCAGTTCAGTATTAAAACCAATAATATTGACTGTGCGCCCATCAAAACTGCGCCCATCAAACCTTTGATGGGCTAAGTCAGTATTAAGACAAATAATATTGACTGTGCACCCATCAAAACTGCGCCCATCAAACCTTTGATGGGCTAAGTTAGTATTAAGACAAATAATATTGACTGTGCGTCCATCAAACTGTGCCTATCAAACATTTGATGGGCTAAGTCAGTATTTTAACCAATAGTATTGACTGTGCGCACATCAAACCTTTGATGGGCTAAGTCAGTATTAAAACCAACGATATTTAATGTGCGCCCATCAAACTTTTAATAGGCTAAGTCAGTATTAAAACCAATACTATTGACTGTGCGCCCATCAAAACTGCGCCCATCAAACCTTTGATGGGCTAAGTCAGTATTAAGACAAATAATATTGAATGTGCGCCCATCAAAACTGTGCCTATCAAACCTTTGATGGGCTAAGTCAGTATTAAGACAAATAATATTGACTGTGCGCCCATCAAAACTGCGCCCATCAAACCTTTGATGGGCGAAGTCAGTATTAAGACAAATAATACTGACTGTGCGCCCATCAAAACTGTGCCCATCAAACCTTTGATGGGCTAAGTCAGTATTAAGACAAATAATATTGACTGTGCGCCCATCAAAACTGCGCCCAGCAAACCTTTGATGGGCTAAGTCAGTATTAAGACAAATAATATTGACTGTGCACCCATCAAAACTGCGCCCATCAAACCTTTGATGGGCTAAGTTAGTATTAAGACAAATAATATTGACTGTGCGTCCATCAAACTGTGCCTATCAAACATTTGATGGGCTAAGTCAGTATTTTAACCAATAGTATTGACTGTGCGCACATCAAACCTTTGATGGGCTAAGTCAGTATTAAAACCAACGATATTTAATGTGCGCCCATCAAACTTTTAATAGGCTAAGTCAGTATTAAAACCAATACTATTGACTGTGTGCCCATGAAACCTTTGATGGGCTTAGTCAGTATTAAAGCCAATAATATTGACTGTGCGCCCATCAAACCTTTCATGGGCCCTAAGTCAGTATTATTGGCTTTAATACTTACTGACTCATAAAATATACACGTTTACATATGCAACTTTATAATAATTGGGCAAAGTAAGATCAGAGAAGACTAACTGAGCCAGTTTCTTACATAAGGTACAAGTTGGCATTTGCGCACAGCGAATATTCTAAGCCTAAAATGTCTGCTTGAAGAAACGTTGAACCCTTGGCTACCCATAGAGCGCGAATCAAAGACTGTTATCAGACTGCCCAGATGCGCAGTCTGTTCAGAGTTTTCGATAGGTACACATGACAACTTGTACCTTTGCTAGACACCGGCTCAATTGATATTATTAGAATGACTGCAGCAAAAGTGTTATTGAATAAATGATAGAAAAATAAGAGAAAATGCCATCATAAAGATTGCATTAACTTAAGACAACTCCTAATATTTACGTATGCTATCTGAGGGATTATATTGAAAGAAAATCAAAGCCAATAATGTAATCACTGCGGCAAAAATGCTATCTTAGCGATGGTGGCAATTAGAAAATTTAAGCATACATGTAGTATTATCAGATAGCAATTGAATGATTTAATTAAGCCGCGCAAAAAACTATATTTTCATAGAATAAACTAACCAAAATAAAAAAGAACTTCACAAAGAATGCTGTCTGATAAGATATATATTCTAAGAATACAATAATTGGGCATTATAATGCTAGACCAAATGACTAAGACATAACAGTTCTCCGAGAGATAACCGCGTTTGACAGACCAGGACTAAAGATATCAGAGATGAAGGCTATCTGATGGATTTTATTATTAAAATAATTGTGAAAAGAGTGCAATATGACATAATGTATGTTCTAAGAATACAATGTGTTGCCATAATAATACAATTTATCTCATGAAGTCGCGTCTGGGACTGATACAACACCAAGCACTAAAATCGATAAACCACTAGTGGTTTACAGATTTAGTAACGTAACGTTGTGACGTCTATTTTAACGTTGCGCAAAAGAAGGAAAACTCTTTCGTTTTTACTCCCAAAATGTGATATTCCAATGCCATGTGATATATACAAGCTCCTGTATTATTGAATTATTGAATTTTGCAACTCGTTGCAAAAAAGCAAGATCCTCTATGTACTTAAACAAATGATTATGTTAGAACAGATATCTCAGAGAAAACAGCATAAGACAGCCCAGGCCTAGTTCTATCAGAGATGAAGGCTATGCGAAGAATTTCTATAAAAAATAACCGTGGCAAGACTGTAATCTGGTAAAATGTATATACCAAGAATACAATATTTGGGCATAATGCGATTAGGTTAAAACAGTAACATTATTAGACAGCCCAGGCATAGTAAAAACTAAGATGAAGGCTATCTGATGGATTTTATTATTAAATAACCGTGGCAAGACTGTAGTCTGGTAAAATGTATATACCAAGAATACAATATTTGGGTATAATGCGATTAGGTTAAAACAGTAACATCAATAGACAGCCCAGGCATAGTAAAAACTAAGATGAAGGCTATCTGATGGATTTTATTATTAAAATAATCGCGCCAAGACCGCAATCTGGTAAACTATATGCACTAAGAATACAATATTTTGGCATAATAATACTACTGTCGTGCCAACCAAGAATGACAGTAGAACAAACGATTAGGTAGGAACAGTTATCTGAGAGATAATAGCATAATTAGACAGGCGGGGTTCTGTGTCTGTCTTTGTTTTGGTATGCATTACTTTGTGTCCTTTCTAGTTTTGCAATCATATTGAAGAGAAGAGAGAGAGCTGGTTGCTTTGCTTTTATTGTCTTACGGATGTCATGTAACTGTTATGTGGCTCTTCCTCAAGGTGCCATAGTTTGGTCTGAATGGTTGTTGTGGTATATCCTGATCATACTCACTTACCTTTTGGCCTAATAGTATCAGAGATGAAGGTTATCATGAAGGTTACATGTATTATGAGTTTTATTTTTAGAAAAATTGTGGCAAGAATTAACATTCCGATCGGTTCACCGAAAAGATAGGAATATTTGTCTTTGCGATAATTTCAATGAGTATACTTGTCGTTCAAGTTGAATAGACACGGCGTGTGACAGCACGAGACAAATGCTGTGAGAAAAATCAGTTTCTAGACGGCTTTCTGTCAGTGTGCATCAGCCAAACAAAAGTTTGTATAGATGATCCAAATCGTGGCTGAAGTGCTTCACAATATATGGTTTCAGTAACGCCCTTTCTGTTGCTTTGTTTGTTTTTGTTGCTTTACGTCCCAAGTCAACAGCTATGGTCATTGCGGGACGGTCAGTTCACCTAACCACACTTTTTCCTGGGCAAGCTTGAACAAGCAGTTAACCAGTACTTCGTGCACATACTTTCGCTTGTAACTGACAACAACCCTTCTTGAATGACTCAGCGGAAGGGAGGAGAATGACCGTAGAAATTATAACACGATCAATCTCCACGAAAGTATGGGACCGGGCCGGGATCGAACTCGCGACCCCTGGATCTGCAGTCAGACTCGCATCTGTTGCCAGACACGTTACCGACTGCGCTACGCGGCCCGGTATAATTAGCTTTCTGTTGCATGTATACGCACACTCACAATAAAGCGCGTCAACCTGCATTTAGTCTTAACGTTGTCTTATTTAGCTAGTTAATACAATACTTCTATGTGATACGATTATAGCATTAGGCAAACTAGGCCTAGTATTATCAGAGATCAAATTTACTAACTAAGAATAATGAAACCTAGTATAATTTGAAACTAGACTGCAGTCGATGGAACACCACTGCGAGCACCCGCCTTTTTTCTCTTATCAAGGTATACGTTCAAGAAAGTACATAAGTTGACCTTTTACCTTGACCTTCACAAAACGTTGCCAAGTGCCGTCTATATCCTCTGACCTATGCACGTACAATGATTAAAGTTGCTATACGTCAAAAGGATTAGGAAAAGATGTATTTTACAAGAGGATTCATTAGTTGACCGTTGACACCCGGGCGCTGACCTTGACTTTGGGTCTAAGGCCACACAAAACATTGCCCAGTACCCTCTAAATCACGTGATCCATGCACCTGCAAAGTTTCAAATACTACGGTTTAGTAGTTTAGTAGGAGACAAGCATTTACAAGAAACTATATTATTAATTTTGACCTTGACACGAAACGTTGGCCAATACCCTCATCATCATTTAACCTATGCACCTGCAAAATTCAAATTGCTTCATCAAACGGTTGAGGAGATGCAGTTATACAAAAATAACGTTATTTGACCTTTGACCCTGACGTTGGGGTGAAGGTCACACGAAACTTTATCCAGTACTTGAACATCATATTAAATATGCACCTGCAAAGTCTGAGGTTGCTACATCCAATGGTTTAGTCATGAAAATAAAAAAATAATAGAGGCTGCAGCAGGCACTTTACTTGCTGTTTTTTTTTTTTGTTGCAAAGAAAATCTGGTCTAGAATATTTGAGCCGTGATAGTCTGGTAGAAAACAAGGATGACCTGGAACTTGATTTTAAAGTTTTTTTCTTCACGGAATCTTGTTGTTCAGACATTGTACATGATGAATCCAACTGATGCCACTCTGGCATCATTGAGCGTTTTGAAAAATTAAAGATGGCATCCAAGATGGCCGTCAGTTATGCTCCTAACACCTATCTGACCAACAGGTTCGATAAAAAGAGCTCTAATTTTGACTTTTTCTGGATGTTAAGAGGCTAAATGATACAGACAATTAAAATGGAACATTGATTTGATTCAGAAGGTTGAAATATTAAAGATGGCGCCCAAGATGGCCGCCATTTAGTCCCCTAAGACCTATCTGACCAAAAACGCAATAAAAACATTTTAATATTGACTTCGTATGGCTTTTTAGAGTCTAAATGATACAAATGATTAAAATGGAACATTGTTTGATTCAGAAGGTTGAACTATTTACGATAATATCCAAGATGGCCGCCATTTTAAAGCAAAATCCCACTTGAAATCAGATTCACAGTTAATAACCTTTTTTCTGATAGTTTTCAACAGTAGTTGCATTTGGCGAATTTGACTGGCATGATGTTGTTGTGTTTCAGCGTTGTAAAATATCCAAGATGTCGTCCAAGATGGCAGAAATAGCAGGATGTATATTGTGGAATCACATGGGGTTTTATTATACACTGCACTGAAAAAATAACGGACTTATTTTTTTATAATGGTAATGTTTTTTGTGTGTCTTTGTTCTGGTAATCGTATCCATCAATCCATGCACTACTTTCAAGACTACTTTTGGCTGGATCTGATAATAGGAACCTTAATATCATATTATACTCATAAAAGGTCCTACTTTGGGCAAACATTCTGTAAAGAAATAATGAAGTGATAAATGCCAGGGTATGCTGAATGAACGATATCACAGAAAACTCTGTGACAGCGTGCTTGCTCAAAGTACACACCTTTTTTAATCAATATGTGGAAAAAATCAGCTTGAAAGTAGTTTATGGATGGATTGCTAAGAAATAAAATTACCAAAAAAAGAGGGAAAATACTATTTACTTATGGAGTGCAGTGTATCAACAAACCAACAAGTAAGAGATATATCTGCATGCTGCAGATAATAATTACCATCATGACTGCTGGTTGGGTGTAACCATTAAAGATATTCCTGCTGCTTAGGAGAAACTGTAAAATACAGGCCTATTGGTCCGGTGCAGTTGTAACAACCATTACTACTGTTCTGGTCTGGCGCAAGTGCAACAGACAGCACAGATGGTTGGATATTTCTATAACAAATATGAATATAGTACTGGTCCGGTGCAAGTTTTTCAGACATGCATGCGTGTAGGTGCATGTTTGACAGACATGACTGCTGGCTAGGTGCAACTGTTAAATACATGACAAATGATCAGATGCAATTGTTACAGACATGGCTGATGGCTGGGTGCAAATATTACATTCATGGATGCTACTAAGATGAAACTGTAAGAGACATGCATGCTGATCTATGCAACATATAAAGACATGACTGCTGGTCAGGTGCTACTGTAACATACATGCCTGATGGTCTGGTGCAATTGTCCTTAACAGCCCATTGGTCGGATACAAGCATAGAAGACATAACTGCGGGTCTGAAGCAAGTGTAACAGACATACCTGCTGGCACAGCCCCACAACGACAAATGTGTTTGGAAATCTTACAGAAATGCATGCTTGTATTCAATGTGCCAAATGGCCGGGTGCAACTGTCACAAACATGCCTGCTGTTACAGAATAAAGTTTAAAGACATAGGTACTGCAACAGGCCTGACAGTCTCGCGAAGCTGTTGCTTATATAACTGCTGGCCTGGAGTCTTGGTTTCAGACATGTGTGCTAAATCAAACATGGAAATGGTAAAGATATCTACTGACCCTGTGGCAAAAATGGCTGGGTTGCTGGTCTGGTACAAGTATATCAGACATGCACACTGATCCAATGCATGCGTACCCAGCATTCCTGTTAGTCGGGTGCAATTGTAACATACATTATTGCTGGTGTGATGTAACAAACACACATGCCTGCAGATCCTGCGTCTCGGCAACAGGCATACATGTGTGCTGTTTCAGTACCACATAATTTGCATGCGTGCTGGTAAGAATGTCTGATGTGATGGCATGGTGGCAATACATGGCTGCCGTTCGATGAAACTTCAACAGATATGCCTGAGAACTTGGTACCATTCAATCAGACATTTGTTTGTTTGTTTGATTTGATTCTTTATGTCCCATCAACAATCTTTCAGTTAAACAGGGACGGCTCTTCCTGGATTGAACCAGTACTAAGCTAGGATAAATTTGTCTTGCTCAAGGATCACAACGCAGTGACGCCGGTGAGGCTCGAACCCGCGGCCCCTCGGTCTCGAGTCAAGCACTCTATCCATGAGCCACTGCGCTCCCTGTTCAATCAGACATTTCTCCTTTGAAAATCAAAGAGGAAAGCTACTCGATCGATGCCCCTCCATCAGACATGCCAACTTAAACTGTGAAACTTTAGTAGGCAAGACTATTGCTACGTTGTCAATGCAAGATACATGCCTGCTGGTCCAGTGAGACTCCATTGCTATGTCACTGCAGCTGCAACAAATATGTATTCTGGTCTAGTGTAACTTCCACAAACACCACTGCTGTTCAAACATGCCTACTGGTTGAGTGATGTGCAAGATTGGTGCTTGCTGGACCGTTGCCACTCAATCAATATGCCTGCCGATCTTTTACCACTCAATCAGTATGCCTGCCGATCTTTTACCACTTATGCTTGCATGCTTGCTGGTGTTTTGTATCTCTATTTGCCATACCTGCGTGTATGGTGTCTCACTATAAGCCGTGCCTGCTGGTGTGGAGCCTCACTATAGGTCATGCCTTCTGGTGTGATGCCTCATTATCAGCCATGTCTTCTGGTGTGTTGTCTCACCATAGGCCACGCCTTCTGGTGTGGTACCTCATTATCAACCATGCCCATTGGTGTGGTGCCTCACTGTAGGCCATGTCTGCTGGTCAGTTGCCACTGCAACCGACATTTTTACTAGTTGAGTGCAGATAGAAGGATGGCTACAAATCCGGTGCTACTTGTACAGAGGTGTCATCACATCAGACACGTTTGCTGACCTAGGCCCAAAATTACAATGCTTCCTTAAAGTTAAGGACGACTTAAGCGAAGTATTGATATTTCAAAATGTTACATTAAATGTTTAATAAATTGCCAGGATCGATGCAGTACGTATGGTCAAAGACACCATTGTGATCTACAGAAAAAAAGAAACTATTTTGATTTTAATTAGTTCGAAACGTTATTTTAATCAATACTTAAGTCTTCCTTAACTTTAAGGAAGCATTGTAATTTTGGGCCCTGGTGCCATTCTCAGATATGCCTGCATTTACAGTGCAACTCTATCATACACGCATACCAGGTTTGTTTATTCAGATATGTGAGTTTGTAACGGCATCTGGTCTGTTACAAATTATTATTATGCCTACATGTAGGGTGCCGCTCCCACGGGTTTGATAAATTTGTTGGCTACAATCTTGGACGCCATCTTGAATATGTTAAATGCTAAGTGATAGCATCACTGGGATCACAAGGATGATGTCTGTAATTCAAGAATCAGTAAAATAAGCATTTTTCATGCAAATCCCTGGACTTTGTCGGTCTCAGGGAAGATTTTCTTATACTTTTTGTGATAAACTGCCATCTTGGCGGCCATCTTGTCCGGATTTTTATATTATTTGGTTACAAGCTAGTGTGTTCAGTTAGATTCCAACTTCACAGCAACAATTTAAGAAAGAAAATGGGTTTGAGACATTATTTTCCGTATCACACATTTTTCTCTTATAACTGTCCTCCATCTTGGACGCCATCTTGAATATATCGAAATGCTCAATGATGCCAGAGTGGCATCACTCGGATTTTTCAAGGATAATGTATGCACTACCAGAATCAGCAAAGAAAAAAAGTTTAAAATCAAGTTCCAGGTTCCCCTAAAATTCGCCTGAATACTGCCGGACTATGACATGTGATTTCAACAATGTGGCATTTTGACAAGTGTATACTCAGACGAGCCTTTACAGCCTCCTTTAAAGCTTAGAAACTACAAAAGTTGTTCAGTCAGTAGCGTAACACTCATAGAAATTCAAGCGACTAGCAAAGGCTCTGATCAGACTGTGTGTATGCACAGGCTGATCTGAGGCTTTGCTGGTCGCACATACCACATTGTTGGAAATCTCATGTCATGGCTCATTTAATGGATTTAGTACATACGTTTGCTATCCATACTTTAAATGTCTTATACACAACACCGTGCTTTTTATAGTTCAATCAGTCTGCATTCATTATTTTAAGCTACATGTTTATGCAAAATTAATGAAGATCTGTGATTGTGACTGATAACGTCATAATTGACGAAATTCGTTCGCTCGAAAGATGGATGTGACTGGACATTTTATCTTCAAAACCCTACCCCATTGGTATTCCAGGGCTCGTTGCGTATCTAATTAAAGACAATGCATTTAACAATTTGTGTGGTAAGACGCTAGGTATACTTAGCTTCTTTTCTGGCACAAAGAAAAGGTAATGTCTTATTGGAAAATATGTTTTTGAGTGACATTTTTACGGTGACGATCAAAAGCATGCGATTTTAGCATTTTTGATCGACTGCCATGATCCAGACAGAACTGTTTCAAGGAAACCAAATATACACAGAGGCTTTTTTTCAATAATGATGAACAAGTTTTTTCATTGATGTCGCTTTCAATACGCTCTACAGCAAAGCAAAAAGTAGATAAAATTTACTCACTTTTGACTTATTTATTTGTTTGCGTTGCGTGCATTTTCGCGGAATGATCGCTGGGTTTTATCATGCCGCTGGATTTTTTTTATCGTCATGCATAGTGTGTACATTCAATATAGTAAGGATGGATCATTGTATATTGAGGGTTCAAAGGATATAGGTTTAAATATATATTGTAAATCTTTCTCTGGAGCCTCGAATTTTATCTCAGCAATCAGGGCATACCCTGATAAATGCAGCATTATGATGCATTTCATCTGGCTCTTCATCGTTTGCCAAATATCCGTTTAGGGTTTCCAGTATACAAAGGATTAAAACAGCAGTGCCAAGAATATATACAGCTGAGAATAATTAAGCCAAGAATTACTAGAAAAATGAACTGTGCCAAAGAGGTTACCCACAGAGCTAATAGTATTAGACAGACTATACCTTGTTTAACCAGAGAAAAATTCTATCTTAGGAGATATTATTATTATTATTATAAACATTATTAAAATAACTGGGCCATAAATGAAGTTAGAAAAAACGAGCTTTTTTAAAAAATAAGCATATGATGTGAAGTTAATAGAACATTGCATCCGTTAGGAGGCCTGCATGCAAGCTAGACATATTCTTTCTTAAAGTTTAACAATTATAGAAGAATCAAGGGCGAGTATTTGGCTATTGAAATATCCCCCCCCCCCCTGCTATACGGTTGTCCTCAGCTGTTGTCCCTAGAACGGTGATTATGCTTAGTTGCTTAGTATAAAGAGAATACTAGGTGAGGGTCTTTTGATATCAGGTTTACCAGGCAAGGCTTTGAGAATGCTTGTTGACATTGCGAGGCTTGCCGAGCGATTCAACATGCGTTCTCAAAGCCGAGCCTGGTAAACGTGATATCAAAAGACGCGAACCTGGTATTCTATTTATCAGTTTACCCATTGTTGAACACTCTTCAAACTAGCGATTATGACGTAATTTTTGATTTTTGTGTTGATTCAGCGTCATTAGCGACGTCATTCAAAAAGTGCAACGTCATCATGACTTGATAAAGGTAACATTCCATGAGATAGGAAACGTTTATTAGGTTATGTTGAAACAATTCAGTTAATATTAGGGGTGACTGATAAATTCATTGTTTATTGTTGATGTTAGTGTATGTCTGGTCGGGATTGTATTTGCTCATTGTTTTGTGATGTAATTCTTGCTGTTCTTTTAAGTTTTGCAATTATTTCGCTGAAGAAGAGAGAGTGGATTGCTTTACTTCAATCGTGCTAATATATTTGTGCGGATGCCTGTAGTCTGTTTTTCGTTCTTGCTGTACCTTGGACCAAGAAAAAGAGCGGTAAAATGGTATTTGAGAAATGATAGCAATATAACAACTTCACCTAGCATATATTGCCCGAAGACAATGCTATCGGAGGGGATTCTTTGTTTAAGCTGCATACTCTGTAACTATGAACATTTTTCGAAAAAATTTATTTTCTTTTAAATCATTTGTAAAAGAAGAATTAAGCTATGTTTTCACAATAAAAATGTTCAGTACAGCTGAAAACTGCATGGAAATGTGAATTATCTTACCAAATAGGTGTATTTTTCTCTTGTTGGTAATTATTTGCGTCCCTCCAATAATTCTAGACCTTTGAATTTTAACATAAATGCAGTTGTTTTGATAGTGATAACTTGTTAAGATTAACAAAAATGCTATAATGTTTACCTGAATTTGAGTATTTTTACTGTGTTCTTGAAAAATAAAAACTTTATTTTAAAAAATTAGAAGATCAAAAGTTACAGACTATGCAGCTTTAAGGTAGCTGTGCCAAGAATGCTATCTGATAAAATATTAAAGATCATTTAAGTATAACCTAATAAAACTTAGAAAGATGTGATAGGAGTGATGATAGTATCAGATAGCCAAGCCAAGAATTATCAGAGAAGAACACTATCTCTGCGATTCCCGATTATTAGAGTAGCTGCGCCAAAGTGCTTAGAATAATTGAACCTATTATTACTAGAAAAATGAATTGCGTCAACGATGTTATCAGAGAGACAATAGTTTTAAACTATGTGCAGCTGTACCAAAGATGTTATTCGAGATATAGCAGTTTCAATTATCAGAGAAAAATGTTTCTGGCAATAAACAACAAATTTATGGGAGTTTCAAGTTACCAAACCATGCTTTTTACATATCGTTTCCTGGCATAAACTAACCGAATGCGCATCTCCGTCGCGAATGTCGATAAGTGCCTTTGTGGTATTATCAGTGTTGCAGGAACCCAGTTAATATTGTAAAATATTGCCGGGGCAATAGTTCAGTGACCCATTGTTAATTCCATAAACACTCGGTACCAATAACCGATGTTTACTGACAACACTAGATAACACAAACTAAAAGGTATCGTCATCACTAAGCAACATAATGTTAATGACGTCATAATACAAGGTAAGATTACTCTACGATTATAAGACATCATTGCAATATAATTATGTCCCTTAGATAATATGTGATTAAATAATAACGTGTTAATTAGGCCTTTACATAAATTATGCTTTCTTTCTTTTGTTTTGCTGGTGTAAGCAAAAGCATTACCAGTAATTCAATTACCTATAAACAAAAATACCAAAAGTATTGATTTCTGATTCCTACTTAATTCAATGGATGTATGTTTTAAATGAAGAGTGAATACGAATGATACATAGTTTCATAAACATTTTTTTTAATTATCTTTTTAAATGTGATTTATAAGATTTCTGTTGTGCAAAAGTTTTGAAACCCTGTTTCAAGTAATCATTTGTGATGTCATTTGATTTAGTCGAAAAGTTAACCCCACTCTCTTGTTAGAGTTCCTTTCATCGTCCTTAGTAGAATGTCAAGTAATATTTGTATCAGGTGTTCCTTACTCCATGTTCCGCCCCTAGACCCCTTTAGTCATCTGCAATTGTTGCTTGACTATTTTATCTTTTTCAAGAAATCTTGTTTTGCCTCCTTAGTGCAGTTCGACTTCTGGTGTTTTGCTGTGGTTGTCCCTTTTATTGCTGTTTCTTTCTCTCTGACTTGCCTCTCATAAATGCTTCATTCGGGAAAGTCCGCCACAATTCGAGAATCGAATCATGGCATTACGCTTAGTACTATGTACCAAAAAGCTCAATTTTGTTATACCCCTATTCCACACAGGCCACGAATCGCCCGAATCGCCACGAATTGATTTTTTTCTTATTCTGGGGGGGGGGGGGATTCGTGAGGTTTCATTATTTTTTTTCTCCAATCGTGATAAGCTACGAGTCATTCCCGATTCAGATACGATGTCGTTACGAATATTCGGGGGAATCGGCTCAATTCGGCTGGAATCACGCAAGAATTCATTACGATTAGAAAATAACATTAGAACATGCTGCACGAAAGTTAAGGAATCAATTACGAATCAGTTAAGATTATGCGGAATGCAGCACGAATTGGGCACGAATTAACAAAAATTCGCGACGATTCGACACGATTCGCGAGATTTTCTCTCACGATAG
Organism: Loripinus fragilis; assembly: GCA_964019695.1. Taxonomy (NCBI): domain Eukaryota; kingdom Metazoa; phylum Mollusca; class Bivalvia; order Lucinida; family Lucinidae; genus Loripinus; species Loripinus fragilis. The sequence continues at coordinate 46,852,812 of OZ026514.1, forward strand.
CTATAAAAAAAGACCTGTACATGCTTCGGGGCATCAGTTCCAAAATGAATGTTCCTCGTAAAGCAGCAGTAGAATTGATCCTGAAACTTGAGTGTTGAAAACGGCTTCTTATATAGCTAGAAGAAAACAACTGCGTTAAAGTCGAGAGGCCCTAACCCAGACTATTTGACTTTGAAAAATATGGCAGTTCGCCATTGGCAAAATCGCCAGCCAGGAGCTGCTGACTGATCCTGATTGTGCTCCAGAATCTAACAAATCTGTTTTAACTTCTAGGACTGCTCACATGCGCGAGACGGGGTAATTAGCCTTAGGGAAAATCCTTCTGCTATCTCTTCCTTGGTTTTATTGCTTGGCTTAATCTCCCGATTCCCCACGAATGAGCTAAGAGTAGCTACGAATGCCCAAAACAATGCAAAAACGCCCCCGAATCGATTACGATTCAGTTACGATATCCAAGAATGCCTTAGGAATTTCGTACGAATCACGCACGATTTTTCGAATCGGGGAATTCGTGGCCAAAGTTTCGAACAGTTCAAAACTTTTGAGCCGAATTCCCGATAGACCTACGAATTGCAAGAACTCACTACGGACTATGCGAATCAGTTAAGACCATCACGAACTGAGTACGATTCAGCCACGAATCCAAATATTTGTCAATTCGTGTCAATTCGTGGGATTCGGGGCCTGTGTGGAATAGGGGTATTAGCCGGAACTTGCGTATAGTAAATGAGTCCTGTAGCATGTGGGTTCAGCTCTATTGAAATCGATTATTCTGATTACCGAAAAAGTTTAAGTCAGCAGAATAAATGAATTTTATGTTTTTCAATAAAATATCGCTATTGAAAAAACACTTAAACTTCATTTAAGCCGTTTGTTTTGCTGCAATCACTAACATGGTTTCTGTGACGTCTGCGTCAAGTTATTTAACGTCAGCGTCACGTTATCACACGCGTTATCAAAATAGATCCCCGATTTACATCCGTGGTCTGGTTCGACGGAATTTTGCGGAATTGGCCGAGGCAGTTCCCATTCATAAATGCTTCTGAACATGACTCCTTTAGTCTTTATTCCTAACTTGCTTTCCTTCCTAGCCCCCTTTTTTTTGAATCTGTTCATCCAATTCACTGCAAGTGACCCCCAATTCTTGATTTTTCTTCTTAAGTTTCACCATCATGATAATTAAATAGCGCCACACTATCTCTTCTATCTTTCATTTTTGCTCTCTTGTAAATGTTATCCTGGGCCTGAGGTTATAAATCTTTTTTCGTGCTCAACAAAGCTTAGCATGACATTTATCGTTCTCATAAATGTTAAAATGCCAATAATTGTTAGCATTTTAATATGTATGAGCATGAGCAATACAAGATCTGAGTGTCTGAAAGCAGGAACAGTTTTATTGTTAAGCTCAGTTAAGTTGAGCACGAAAAAAGTTTTATAACCTCGGCCCTGGTCTTTGTATCCAGCTTTTCTCTCTCCTGCTCCAAATTATTCACATAGCATTGTGACTCTTCTTTTTGTCTTCTAAGCCCATTGTTGTCAGCTTATTTCAGTTATTTCATATTTTAAGGTTGCTATATCTTTCTTTAATTTTTGTCACTTGTGCAGCTAATTCTTCTACATTGACTGCAACTGATGCATTACACATGTCACTTATATCTAAGTGTGCCTCGCCACTCAGTTCTATTTTACCCATTATTTTCTCTTAGTTACTCTGGTGAACTGTTTTCATATTACCCTTTCTGTTTTCCCATTTCGTCATATTTTCAAACTGTCTGGACGATCTGCCACAATATGCGTGTAGGACCCACATGATTTACACAGCCAAATTAGTCGATCTAACCCCAAAGAAATTAGCTTCTTTTTCATCACATTGCTATCATGTTGAACACTACCCTCTCTGTTACTGTTACTGCCCGTCTTATTCCATGCTGGTTTTTATCTAACATCTGGCCCTGTCCCAGGTTTTTCTTCCATTAAATCACCAAATTTCATTAAGGAGTGTTTGGCTTCTTCATACATGTTCTCCTTATTGTCAAGATTTACTCCAGTCAAAATAATCCTTTTTTGATGTTAACTTAAATTTTCTTTTCTGAGCAATTTAATGCCACAACCTGAAATGGTAGCTTAATGTTAAGATTTTCCAGTTTCCTGGGTTTCAAATAAAAATTATTAACATACGCATTATGTTCTGTCTGTCTGTGTCTCCTCTTAAGAATTTCAAAATATTCAAACTTATCTAAACTATTGTTTAATTTATCACCATGAAAATGTTAGTCTAAAACTCAAAAAGTATACTTATTTCATCTTCACTGTTCAGAGCATCAAGTATAAGTTCACCAAAAACATTTCCTGAATTATGTTCTTGCAAACTTCTGGAAGACTCAATGCCACTGCTACAGCTGTTTCTCCTTACTCAGTTATGTTACAATTGTCCAGGCTAGCTTTCACAACTCGTAATTTGTCGACCCTGTCAAGGTTGGAATACTGATCTTTCTTTCTCTATATACTGCCAGAACATCTTTCGAGTATTATTGGCAGGTTGTTTTGTACACTCCATGTTGCCGGATGAAAGCCTACAAGTAACCATATCGAAATTACCGTAGAGTTCTTTAACCTGCACAAGGGGTGACTCTCCTTGCACAGGAAACATCCAGTTAACGTACCGATCCGAAGGACTATGCACTTATCTAGCGTCATCCCTACAAACGACACTAGAGAAAGCGTGTTCCGACACCGAAATTTTCCTCGCCGCAAGCAGGAATTGAACTTGGGACCTCTAGCACCAGTGGCAAGTGCAAAACCACTGAGCTACCACGCTTTCTTTTGATCTCTTAAGCCATCTGCTTATCTCTAATTAAAATATTTTTTCCTTTTATTCCACCATGTTTTCACAGTTCCATAACATACAAAGTAAGAAAGATCAGGAAACGATACAATCAAGTACCACACCTGACCGAGGATACCACATGTTAAAGTAACAAAAATACAATAAACATCACCAACAAGAGCCAAGAGGTCAGCCCTTTCCCAGCAGGTGAACTGTCTATTCCCTCTTCAAAAGATTATTCTGTTAACTCTGCTATCATTGCTAATTCCACAAAAACACAAAACACTCAGTGCCAATAACAAATGTTTCCTGACAGCACTAGATAACACAAACTAAAATGTAACGTCATCACTAAGCAACATAAAGTTACTGACATCATAATACAATGTAAGATAACTCTAAAATTATAAGACATCAAATCAATAGGATTACGCCCCATTATATTATATGTGATTATATTATAACTTGATATTTAGACTTTTAAAGCACCCATGACATAGCAAAAAATAGGCAATTACTCCTACATAGTAGGTTGGGTAATAATTAAAACTATATCATACCTTTCTGTGCTACTGTCGAGGAGCTGTTGATGGCTGAATGAACAGTTGGAAACAGGCAGGTGCGCGCGTTGCAACTATTCACACCACTTATTATGGGGTTTCTGTCAGCATTCACTGTCATGGTCCTAATGTTCGACCCTAGGAACACTAGAAAGAAATGTCCCCTTGGTAACTACATTTTCAGAACGTAAATTACAGATAGTATTTCCAAAGAGCAATGCTATCAGAGGGATGATAATATTACAAATAGGCCTCGTCGAGAGAACCAATGATTTACTGCATGTGAATAACAAAGACGCAGACCAGTCTGCGCAAATGCGCAGTCTGGTCAGCGCCTTTGTTATTTGCTCTTTGGAAAGTTGTAAAAATGAACTTGATACAGGCATTTCTTCCTGTTCTAGGTAGTCTCTGTAGCCGAGAAGGCTGGTTTGAATCTTATCTGGTCACAAACACTGAATACAGTTGCTCTAGCGACGAGGTCCAAGCCATTAAAAATGATTGGGCAGCAAGTACTACCATTGTAGAAAACAAGTATAAGCTTTGCAAAAAGTTTGCCATCTTTAACTGACTAAATGTACATAAGCCATTTGAAAGATGTTTCAAACGAAAATGATGATCTATAACATGACACACCATCTCATCGCCATCTCCGCAAGCGGAGATGACGAGGAGCTGAGTGGGTCATTTTAGTGCTGTAACACCATGAGACAATATATACAGGTAATTTTCACAGAAAGGGCTATCTCATGATACACCAAACTAAGTCAATTATAATAGCTATCCACTGGAAGGATGGCAACTATATGAGAGGTGCAGTAAGCAATACGAACAATATTTCGAAGATTGTCCTCTAAAAGATTATGTTCAATTTATTAGGACCGTCGATTCTTGCATTGTTATAATAGAATATTTTGGAAGTTGGTATATGATTAGATATTTGACCATTGGATTGCTAGGGGAGTTAACTTATTTGAATAACTAAAATGGGCATTGCTTAAGAAGAATGTACCAATAATAAAGATGTATGTATAGGTTCCATTGCATACCAGTCGACACAGGATGGATATATATATGCTTCCATCGGCACATTCAGTACATTCAGAGCGTAATGTTTACATAGAGAGAGAGAGAGAGAGAGAGAGAGAGAGAGAGCGAGTGCGATAGCCTGCTATAAGTCTCACAGGTTAGTGTCCTATAGAATAGACCCCCAGCATCGAATGTTTTTATCGAATGACATTTTCTCCCACATACACAGACTAACATAACATGCAAAACAATAAATATTTTGAACACAGGAATTAGTTGAAAATGGTTATGTGTGATGAAACTGCTGTAATTAAAAGCTGCTTATGATGGTAAGCGACTTATTTAATGTTTAAGGTTTTTTGTTGTAAGGTGCATGCACTGTCTGCCTGTCAGTGTTTTTTTTCTATTTTACTATATCAGACCCAGAGAGGAGCCCCCTTGAAAGTCACAGAGCTTAAGATTACTGGTCCGGACCCAGTGGAAAATCACAAAGCTATCAGCCAGCCTTCAATGTTGGGCCATCGCCACAGTAGCGTTTTGCTGGCGGGCATATGATGGCACACTTTTAGTTGTACATTGGGGTATCCTCAGGAATATTGGCACGTGCCCCTATCGAGAACAATCGCCATCCCCTACGTCCACTGACGAAACATTCTGGATCTGAGCACGTCACTCACTGCTTGACTCCAGCTTCAAAAACTTCATTTTGTAGTATGATCATTCTTATACAGAGGTCCAAATAAAAACAAAAGATAGAGACGGATCTATTGAGTTCCCACAAGATATGTTTTGGTTGAGAAATGAGTAAATTATTTTTTATTTACGTGCTCTTATTAAAAGACCAGCTTTTATTTCTCTACCAAAGCATAATTATGCTGTAATGCATGTTATCAAAAGCATGCGCGGATCCAGAAAGTTTTGTCACTGGGGGTTTTCAAATACAACTATAAACGGGCCATCATCGGCCCGTCAACGAAACGCCATTAAATGGCGTTTCAATGGCGTGCCGATGATGGCCCAGCACTAAATGCTGGCTTGGTGGCTTTGTGATTTTCAGGGGATCCGGACCAGTATTGCTAAGAAACCCTATATTTTGTGATTTTTCAGGGGGGGGGGAGGGGGGGCGGACACTCTGTCCCATCTCTGGATCCGCGCATGAAAAGGACGGCATAACGTGCACGGAGAAGTTCTGTTTGCATGTAAGATCACTAATGAGAAATATTCCAAAATCAAATGACAGTAATAGGCACGACCCACGTTGAATATTTGCTTTTTAGAATGAAACTCTAGGTATTTAAATTGAACACAAAATTCGGGTAGTCGAAGTGAGTATTTCAACATATCTATCAATGTGGATGAATAGCCATTCTGAAATAGGTTCCGTACAGAAGTGGGTTCCGTACAGAGGCAGCGTTCAGATAGCCGAACTGAAAGATTCAAGTTGAGTTTACTACTACTACTATTTCGGTCCTGATATTGGCACAGGGCGCCCCGCCCTGGCATATAGAGCGCGCACAAAACACCCAGTTTTATGCGCCCACGTAGGCTTTGAGAAGTTGAGTTTACAACCTTGGCTTAAGATTATATATCGCAAGGTTATTTATATAGTTTAAAGAAATGCAGTCACAATTATCCCTGAAATAAGCTCAGGCAAAATGGATGTCCTATAGGCAAATATTAGTTAAAATGTATTAGTGTGCAAAATTTGATTAAGTTGGAGTTATTATATAGTATTTTTACTAAAATACTTCAACTAGGCAAAATGATACTCGGTAAACCCTCGTCACCATTTTGCATACCAATGGCTGGACAATATCAAAATAAATAGGTATGCAAAATTTGATCCAAATATCACATACGGGTCAAGAGTTAAAGGATTTTCACTAAGTTATATAAAATTATGTCATTTTGTCAAACGTGTGAGTCGCCATCTAAATGTCGGCAGTTAGCAGTGGTCAGGGAATGTTGACAAGCATATGTATGAAAAATGTAATCAAAATATACCATGTGGCTCAAGAGTTATGAACATTTTCACTAACTGGTAAAGGACGGACGGACTCACATAATGATTATTGTATCGTGCAATTAAGCATTCAAAGATTTGCCAGCCCTTAACTGGATACTGTAAATCCGGAATTTTTCGCGAGAATTTTATTTTCGCGAATAGCGTTAAAAGACATATTTGCGACGTTAAAAATTCGCGATTAGGGAATGATTTACGAAGATCAGTAAATAACAAAGTGATTTCGCCATTTCGCGAGGATTTTATTTTCACGAAGTTTCGCGAAAATAAAGTCCTCGCGAAAATTTTTGAATTTATAGAGTATGGTTTGTTGCAATACACCAAACTCTTTTTAAGAGGCCGAATCACAGTTGTAAACAAACTACTAAGAAAGAACGCAGCTGCTGCCCGACTTATACCACAAAAGGCGTAAACATTAGATCTTTGTTATAAGAATATACGTGCCAATCCATGAATATATGGTATATGTCATATAGGATTTTAACCCTTAAAGCGCCAATCACGACTGCAGCAGAGGACAAATCTTGCGACGTCTTCCTTAATTTTCGAAAAAAAATTAGGTATGATATTTCATAAGAATTGTCTGTCAGCAGACGATTCTCATAAAATATCATGCATTATTGTTATTTTTTGAAATTGTCGTCTGCTGCAAATTATAGGTGGCGCTTTATGTAACCGTTGCCATGCTGAACCCAGATACATGTATATACTGTTTTAATACAATCAAGCCCACGCTGTTTCTACTTTGCTCGTATTACTGAGACGTAAAGAAAAGTACAGATGTCAACGAAATAGATCAAAATGGTAGTAGTAAAATACCAATATTTGTTCAAGATTTAGCATTTAGCAGACCTATATTTTGTTGATATTGAACATTTAAACATAAAATTAAGGGCAATAACGTTTCTCTGATAAAATTTTTGATATGATTTAGCATTTCACCAAGGTATGTATACTATTAGCTAAAGAAAAGTACAGATGTCAACGAAATAGATCAAAATGGTAAAAGAAAATGCCAATATTTGTTCAACATTTTGCATTTAGCAGGCCTATGTTTTGCCCATATTACACATTTAAACATAAAATTAAGGGCGATAACTATTGTCTGATAAAATATTTGATATGATTTAGTATTTCATCAAGGTATACGACAAAAACGATCTTCAGAGAAAGACATACACTTTTTATTTGAAAATCATAACCTTTGACCTATCGATATGTACAATTGGCCCGCCATAGGAGCCGCTATGGTGTAGTGGATAAACCGCTTGCCTTGTAAACCAGGGGTCGCAGGTTCGATTCCCGCTTCACCAGTCTGTCGGATGATACTTTAAGCCGTTGCCCGTCTCCATATGACCTTAGCTTTTGGTGGGATGTTAAGCACAAAAACAACAACAATTGACCCTCCCAAGCTTATTGTATCAAATCATAAAAATAATCCATTATAACTTGAGTGGTTATATATGTGCAGCAATGAAGATTGGATACTATTGGCAGCAAGGGAAGGTGGTTGAACAATATGGGTGAAACTAGGATCCAAGCACCTGTGGAGTTTGTGTGAGCAACAGGGGGTGGGGATGGGGTAAAACTTGCAATAAGGGTAGCTTCGTGAGCAACGAGGGATAATCCTAGTCTGTGTGATCAGCATGGGGGAGGGGTGGGTATACCTTGCACCTTATGACGTTTTAGAGCAACAAGGTTTAATGTAGATACACTAGCTTCAAGGGGCTTTATGAGCAACATAGGGAAATACTAGATACTAGTTTTTTGACGGAGAAATAAAGGTAGTACATTGCTCTTTGGGAGGTGTTATGATGTAATGATGGACAACCTTCTATAGGCTGTGAGAGCAACTTGGATGATACTTAAAGTCTTGGGCTTTGAGCTGGCTATAGACCCCCCTCCCCCCGCAGGGGGAATTTTGTACACTATGCTTTTCTGAAACTACATTATATAAGACACAAAATAAAAGATGTTAGCCCTCTGAGAGTGGCAGCGTTAGCGTGTAACAGCACGTTATATACGTTACCCCCCAAAATAGCATTAAACGTCCCTGATAATGTCTCAACCATGACATGTTCATACATATTTGCATGCTGACACAGGTTTATGAACTTCTTATAACACAGTTACATAATGTTTAGTATTAATTTTATAAATGTCTTGAGTAATTACCGTTGTATACGTTACTTAGTGTTTCCTGCGTTATTTCTGAGTATCAGTGTGGTATTTATTGACTATACGTGTATTACTTCTGTCACAGAATATAGTGAATCTATAAGGCTGCTACTTAAATGATTTAAAAATTCTTCATTGTGGTCGCTTACACTATTTGTAGTTCCATGTTATGTATGTTACCTTCAAAATAGCATTAAACATTTAAGTTATCGTCTCTAACAAGCCCTGTTTATACTTATTTGCATGCTTTCACAGGTTTATGTACTTCTTTTAACAAGGTTTACCTATTTTAAGTATTAATTTAATAAATGCCTTGACCTTTAACTGTTATGTGTGTTACCAAATGATACATAAGTTATTCTGAGTATCTGTATAGAAGTTGTTGACTATACATGTATAAAGTCTGTCAGAGAATTTAGAAAATTTATTAGGCTGTAATAAATTGAAGTTCCTTATTAATTTATGGTGACTTAAACTAATAATATAATGTGATCTATCAACCTTCGCTGTTTGCTCACATAAACAGTATAGATACCTTGCATTCAAATTGGAAGTTCTGAAAGACGGTCACTGAGAAACACCTCAGTTCTTGGTAAGGTATATGGATATGATTCAGATGGTGCTGACACTGATTAGGGCTACAAGGAAAACAACTTTGAATTGCATGTCATCTCTATCTGTATGCCTTGTTCCCAATGTTCATTGCAAACGATCACAACAACTACGCACAATGTGTATCTGTGTAACTGATTACACTCATAAATTTGATACACATCGCAGATGCAAAGAACTTCTCGAACAAAACGGGTTTAGTGTGTCACAACCTTTTTTCTTTGCTTGAGAAATGCTTTTTACATAACTATCATGCAAACAATAAAGAGGTAATTTAAGCTTCAGCAACTAGAACTACGCTTCGCACTACAGATGGAATGGTGTATTACTCCTCACATCAGAGCTTCATATATTGAAACAACTCTTCAATGCACTAAAATGAAATATTCAATCTGCTCAGATGCAAAGTGGAATGAGTACTAGAGGCAGTTTCAGGCTTCACCACTCCTTTTAGTTCTAGTTTTGAAAACATTGAACTGTACTTTTTGTCTTTCGGTGTGCCTGCTAAGTCTGGCATAGCTAAGGATCTTATTGAGGCTGATGACATTGGCAGGAAGGCTGTTGCAGACCTCATTGACTCACTTTTAGTAAAAAAAATCTGTCTTTCACATCTCCCATGAAATACTACAAGCTAATAAAGTTTTGATGCTTGCGAGGTCAAGCAAGAAGAAATTGCCCAATTTACAAAACGTAAACAACCAGATTAGAGCTTAAAGGAGCGTCTTTGGTAAGCATGGCCTTCTTTCTATTGGACATAATGTTGACCTTGAATAGACACTGCCGTTCCTACTGGGACCTGTACCATGGTCACTGTCAACTCCTGATAGCATTTTCACCAAAACTGACAAGTACAAACTTCAGCATGGCTTGCAATCACACATTGAACCAACATTAGATTGGCCATGTAGTGCTGCACTTAACGTTGATGTTAATGCCGTAACTAAAGAGCATAATATCTTTTCCTGTCACCTTCATAGATCTGATGGCACCAGTATTCAACCAGGCACTAAAGGCAGGGCATGTTTGTTTTGTCACTGATACACATATACAATGTATTTGCAGCAGTCTATAAAGTCTTACAAACATTCTCTCAGAGGATAACCTGGGTGTTTTGTTCAACAATGGTGTATGCAACAAAAGGTGCACCTCCTGAATGTCAACAGCATTGGCCAGAATATGGGGGAAGAGATCTACAGTAATACACTGTTTAACAGATTATGACACTACCAATGTGCCGTTGTGTTAGTACCACGAAAAGGTTATTCCTATCAAACTGATAGAGAACCCCTCCTCACTAGATCATCAACATTCTAAGAAGGGTAGGAAACAAATAAAGAATTGCTCTAGGCACTCATCAGTGATATGAAGCCCTAACATGTGCTATTTATGTAATTGTGAATAAGCTGCAGTACGACATGTTTCTGGAAAAAGTACCAAAGCCATACACATATACTGACTATTTCAAATGGCATGAACATGAGCTTACCTCCACCCTGCTTTTCTGTCCTTTAAATGTACATACAAAGATTGAACTATCAAGTCTTTCCTATGAAAACAAGTGAGGCTTTCCAGATATGGACAAGATGTGTGGAAAATAAATGGGAAGGAAATCGAGTACCTCTGGGTGAAAGAAAACTTGATTGTACCCTAACAAAAGAGCCACAGAATTAAATTTCACATTTTGTGTGATATGGGGTTACCATGTTCAAAACTCAACAACTCAAATCTTACAAAAGATAGAAACATGATATTTGCAGTTTCCAAAAGGTACATAAACATTCTTTAATACAAAATGAGTTAGTAAGCACATTTACATTTAAAAAAATCAAACTATATTAGTTTCATAAATCATTTATATAGGAATAATGAAAAAAAGTAACATACGTAACACTTTGGGGTGCATATTTGTTTTCAAAGGTCCATATCTGTGATGCAAAAATAGCCTTCTTGGATGATATAGCCAATTTGGAAATCTTACCTTATGGTTTGCACTTTTCAGATGTTATGTCATTTAATAAAAATATCAAAGATGTTGGTGGGTAATATATATATAATTGGCTGTTACAGGGAAATGGTGCCATTACCAGAGTACTGGCATATTGCAAAATCCTTGCAGGATAAATCTGATTGAGGAGTAATAAGTTGTATAGGAAAATTCTTTGAACCCTTGGATAATATATGAAGATTTGCTCTAGAACTTTTACCTGATGGTTTTTCTTTGATATTTTAAGTTGTTACTTGCACATTGCACTGAATGTTACAAACTTTCCATGAGTATTATGTCAACTATATTTGATGTCTCTATAAAAGAAAAGAGGGTTTATAGTAGTTTATGTTTTGAGTTATTTCCTCTGCAGATGAGCCAGAGTAAAAAGAAGTACATGACCTGTGCCAGCATGCAAATAATAAGTACAAGCAGGTCGTGTTGGAGACCATATCTTGAATGTTTAATGGTATTCAGAGAGTAACGTACGTAACCTGGGCTGTAAAATAGTGTAAGACACCATAATAAGGAACTTTAATTCATTTGAATAGCAGCCTTATAGATTTACTATATTCACTGACGGATGTAATACATGTATAGTCAATAACTGCCATACTGATACTTGGAAATTACATATGAAACACTAAGTAACATATACAACGGCAAAAACTCAAGACATTTATAAAATAAATGCTAAAATTATATAACTGGGCTATAAGAAGTTCTCAAACCTGTGCCAGACTTCAAAAAAGTGTGAATATGTCATGTTGGAGACATTATCAGTAAAAAAATTAATGTTATTTTGCGGGTAACGTACGTAACATAATGTTACCCGCTTACGCTGCCACTCACAGATGGCTTACATATTTCATTTCGTGGCTTATATAATGTAGTATCTGGAAATCTTAGTGTATGAAATTCACCTTGGGTGGGTTCTATAGCCAGCGCGAGGCCTGGAGAATTACATTTTACATTTTTCTGTGATATGGGGGTACCATGTTCATTATCTAATAACTCAAAAAGTATATAAGATAGAAACGTAATGCTTGCAGTTATGAAAAGGTAAATAATACTTCTTTAATAGTATACCAAATTAATGAACATAAACTGGTTTCAATAAAATTTAAGACAAACTATATCAGATGCATTTATCATTTAAAAGGGGGTTCAATGAAAAAATCTAACATTCACTACATCGGGGGTGACTATATTTGTTTTCAAATGTCATTATCTGTAGCCCAGTAATAGCTAATTTAGAAAATATAACCAATTTGGAAATCTTACCTTATCTTTTGCACTTTTCTGAAGTCTTAAAAAGAATTTTAATTATCAAATATTTTGTAGGGTAACGTATGTAACAGGCTGTTACAGCTGAATGCTGCCATTGTAAGAGGGCTAACATGTTGCAAAATCCTTGCAAGACATTGGGCTTTAAAAAAATATGGTCTGCAAAATTCCCCCTGGGGGGGGGGAGGTAAACCATATCCAGCCAGTGGCCTATCTGTTGTCAGTATGACGATACTCCATTTTAGTTGATGCTTTGTGTCCCTTGTTGGAATGTTTCATGGGGTGAACCAGTATAAAGCTGACAGGCCTTTAGTTAAGAGTGCGTACCAAAAATACTGTTCTTATTTCTCAACCAAAACATATGTTGTGGGTACTCAAAAGAACTGTCTCAATGAGACGGTTCTTTTGAGCACCCAAAATATTTGCTAAAACTAATGGGTAAGAAAATATTTTCAAGTTTACGCTAAAAAAGGAGGATGAAGTGTGTTGGTCAAGAACACAGCATAGTGTCCCAGATTAGCCCCAAAACAGCGACCCACTTATTGCTTATTGTGTACACCTCTTTTATTTTATATGGGCTTTATGATCACCTTTGTAACTTTTTGCCTTTTTGCATGGAACGCTTTTCAATCTGTTTCATACGCTAAACTATAGCCATTGAAATGCTTGTATCGAAATTTTCAAAGGCTCCATTATCTTCGTAATGGGATTGAACCGACTCCTGCCCTCTAAGCGTGGCATATGATTTAGTTTAGCCGCGACATGTGAAAGACTCCGACGAGCTTGGTAGCCTCCTTCTTAGCTTAGAAACTCCAAATGATGTTCGGTCAAAAACTTTACAGTCATAGACTATTCAATCGACTAGCAAAGGCTCTGAACAGACTGCGCGTATGCACAGGCTGGTCTACACCGTTGCTGGTCCCACATACCACATTGTTGGAAATCTTCTGTCGCGGCTCATTTTCATGGGATATGCACACGTCCATTGTACCTAAGTGTGCCTTTAACTAATACAATATGTGTTTGAAAGTTGTATTACGCGCCCTTTGGAACAGTGGAGGTCAGACCTAGATGAAATGTCAAAGAAAAGGACTTCTCGCAAGGGTCAGCACTGTTATTAAGATAAAAACAATCTATAATCGGTTTGATTTTTTTTCACTTATGAGAGACAAGACCAGGCCTCGAGGTTAAAAAACTATTTTCATGCTCAACTTAACTGAGCATGAAATTTATTCTGCTTACAGTTATAAAAATGCAAAAGTCCGTAGATCTACTGTAACGTTTCAGAAATACAAAGACGCACGCGGGGTGTTCATCAGCACAATTGTGCTCAAAAGTCTAGATAAAACAAGAAGCAAATAAGCATGACCAGGAAATACAACAATCACACACCGCAGACCAACCCATGGCACCGTGAGGAAGAGCCACATAACACTAACAGTAAGACAATTACAATAATGCAACCAGTTTTCTATTCCTCATCAAGATGATTGCTAAACTAGAAAGCACACTAGGTACTGCATAACAAAACAAGGAACAAAGACAAACAAGACCAAACTCTGCTCTGGACCTGCGTCGCCAGTGTACATCTTTAATGTGTTAACAATCATTATACAAAGTTTAAATATAAAGGAATGAAATCTGTTTGAATTACAGATTACACACACATAAACAATGTAAGCAACCAAAAGGTTGTGTAGACCTAATAATGTTTAAGTTCAAGAATCCCAAAAATATTATCAATTGTTCACAAAATATAGGGTGCACACATGTTCAATGTGTGAGCAATCATAACAAATTGAGTTTGAATATGAAGGAATGAAAACTGCTGGAGTCACAGATTACACAAACCAGACATCCCCTAAGCATTTCGGATGGATAAAATATTTAAGTTCAACAGACCTAAAAAATAAAAAAATATTTATCAAATGTGCACAATATTAAAGATGCACATGTTCAATGTATGAACAATCATTATGCAAAGTTTGAATATTAAAGAATGAAAAATTTTGAAGCTACAGATTACACAAACCAGACACCCCCTTAGCATTTTACAGAAAAAAAATGTCTAAATTCAAAACCAAAAAAACGAAGAAAAAAAACAACATCATGAAATGTACACGGAATAGGAGGTGCACATCTTCAATGTATGAACAATCATTATGCAAAGACTGAATTTAAAGGAATGAAAACTGTTGGAGTTACAGATTACACAAACCAGTCACCGCCTACGCATTTTGGATGGAAAAAATGTCTAAGTTCAACACCCGTATAAATGTGAAAATACTTATTAAATGTGCACAAAATAGATGGTGCACATCTTCAATGTGCGAACAATCATTAAGCAAAGTTTGAATATAAAGGAATGAAAACTGTTTGAGTTACAAATTACACAAACCTACCCCCTACGCATTTCGGATGGGAAAAATGCACATATTCAATGAATGAACAATAATTAGGAAAAGTTTGAATATAAAGGAATGAAAAGTTACAGATAACACAAACTAGACACCCCAAAAGTGTTGCGGACAGACGAACAGACTAACGGACGGACGGACAGACAGACGGATGGAGTAGACCCACTACTAGACCTGCTTTCGCTAAAGCGACGCAGGTAAAACCCCACACACAATGGGAGCGACAATAAATAATTAGTCAACAACAACCAAAGCGAGAAATACAGAACGTGCTCGTGGGAGCGTTATCCTTGTAAGTTGAATGTTTTACATCGAGAAAAAAATGTGTCTTGCAGCTGCGATAACTGCAATGAAATTGTATATATTTGTAAATTTAGACCCAATTGCTGTTTTTGCCAACAAATAGAATAATAGACTAGATCATTCAGGAAATTAATGTCTAGTGCACGACTACGCCGTGCCGCATATAGCGCACGCCTTCAATTTGCTCTGCATTTAAGACAGCAATCAAATTTTGGCTCTTAATCTTATTGCACATGAGCCAGTGCAAGAGATTTCCAATAATGTGGTATGTGCGACCAGCAAAGGCTCAGATCAGCCTGCGCATACGCGCAGTCTGATCATGGCCTTTGCTAGTCGCTTGAATATTCTATGAGTGTTAAGCTACTGACTGAACATCATTTGGAGTTTCTAAGCGTAAAAAGAGGCTCTGAGTCTACAGTTGTCAAAATGTCACATTGTTGGAAATCACATGCCGCGGCTCAATTATGTGAGCAGCAAAGGCGCAGTCACGCCAGAGCGTTCGCTGCTCGTAAAAACAAAGAAGGCTCAAGCAAAATTTATGTCCTATAGTTTTACTAGACTGAGTGGTATGCATTTTTAACTCATATGCCATAACTTTATTTCATGCCATATACGATCAAAATGGTGCATACCAGTCTGCGCTTTTATGAAGTCTGGTCAGCTTCAACGTTCTTCGCTGGCAAAATCGTATGCTAACTTGTTTGTGTTGATGCTTTACGTCCAAGCCAACATTTATTTTTCAATAACGCCGGGACCCGCTGCAGCATGTTGTTGTTGTTTCCAATCAAAGTGGAAAACATGTAAACCCGCAGGAGCATGTTGAATTTTTGTGAAAAGTGAAAAACAGTGGTGTTCTTGATCAGATGGCTTCATAAGAAGCCATCTGATCTGCATCTACACTGTTTTTTTTAAAGAGGATGTATTCGGATTCAGCAGGAAAAACGTCAATTAATTATCACATGTAGCAAAAAAGAATCGTAGATGTCAAATTTAATAGACTGGACGTGCACTGCCGAGTTTATATTTGGAAACAGGTGCAGTCTGTAATAATGATTCTCCTAATACAAAAAGCAATCAAAAACAATGTCTTGACTGCAGCAGACGACAAAATTGCGGCAATTTCTGATTTTTTCCCTAGAAAATTACAGCTGAAAACTCAACCTTTCTTGTTGCACATGAAAGAAACAGTCAATATTTAGGCTGTTAAAGGAAAGCGCAACAAATGAAAAAACGTGAACTGTATTTGTTCAAGATGTGTCACACAACATAAATTTGATGAGAATAGGAAAATGGAGACGATTGAATATGATATCTCGCCGTTTAAATATACCAACACAGCGATTTTTGTTTGCTTGAGAGCGCCGCCATAGTTTTTGGTTTGGTTCCCGTTTTTGTAAGCGCTTTACCTGGAGCGCGGGAGCCAGGATCCCGGACGTGACGTCATTTACGCTCATTCTGTGTGTATTGAGAATGTGTGAGACGCATTGTTTATGTGAGTCGGATTATATTGGAGTGTACTCTTTATTATTATTTTGTGAGTATCATTGGTTTATATATTGAATAAAGATCGACTGGAATGAAGACCAAAAACCGGAGCTTAAATTATTAAACTCTGTAATAAAGAAATGAAAAAGTTACCCAGCTTGTGTAACTTTTTCATGCGCTTATTCCCCAATTTTTATCGGCAGTGGCTAGAGGTACGGATCCGTACCCCTAGCCTGGGAGGCTAGGGATACGGATCCGTACCCCTAGCCTGGGAGGCTAGAGGTACGGATCCGTACTCCTAGTATATTCTCCCATGTCAGGCTACAGGTACAGACAAATAACCCTGATGAGAAGCTATCATGATTAAAATAGCTTAATTAAACAAAAACTCGTGTTGAAGTTTTACATTTGTTTTGTCCGCCAGCTTTGATCGATAAAGGGAAGCTACTCTATTTACTGTGACGTCATATGTCATATATAATTCAAACAAGTATAAGCTTATACAAAAGGGTTAAAAAATAACGGTAGAGTTAAAAAAAAGAACATAATTCTATATATATTTTTTCTCATCATTAACAGACCATGAGTAAAGGAAATTAATCACCTGTAACAAATCAATTATCTTCTCACCAGCAATTATCTTCTCATCTTCAATTAAAGTAACCAATTAATCTCTCGTTGGCAGCTGATGAGTGAGATGAGTGAGCAGTGTCAAATAAGCTCACCTGTACTTAACTAAGTAAGTGTGCTGGCTGGGTTTATTTGAAGGACCTTTAGACGTATGGATAAACTTAATATTTTTTAGACCCATAAGGTACTTGTGTTACTTCTAAGCATGAAAAAAAAAAAGTGTACGGACTGACGAACGGACATATGGACGGGTGGTGTGTAAAATTGTATTTTCTATCACGTTTAACGTAAGTTTTTGGTGCTCAAAAGAACCGTCTCATCGTGATGACTCTTTTGCGCACCAATAATGTGTATCTGAAAATATAATAGTTGATTTACGCATTATATCAAAACTAAAATCAAAACTAAACATAAAAAAGCGGGCAAGGGTCGGCCCGCAAGCGAAATACCATTTGAATGGCGTTTTGCTAGCGGAACGATATTGGTCCGACATTGTGTGCTGGCTAGGTTTATTTGTTAGGACCTTTAGATTTATGGACAAACTTAATATTTTTTAGAACCTTAAGGTACTTATGTTAATTCTAAGCACGAAAACAAATAATAAAATTGTACTGACTGACGAATGGACTGGAGGTGTGTAAAATTGTATTTTCTATCACTTTTAACGTAAGTTTTTGGCGCCTAAAGAATTGAACATTTTCTTCCTTCTAATACTGCTGGATGGCAATTTCTGAAGAGGAAAAGTCCTCAAACTTTTTCCCTATGTTCAGCGTTTTAGCCATTTTGACAAAGTGAGACTGAACATAATTTTCTTGGGAGTTTTATAAATGAGCAGCGAGAATTAGGCGGTTACATCAAATAGTTATTATTATATGTATAATTATAGGTCTAGATACTCTTTGTACGGATTAGGCTAATTAAGGACGTTCTTCTGATGTCAGTGAGGTTGGACATTAAATAAAATATTCAGCCAATCATTGTAATTTGTTCTTTTAAGTTTAAAGATGCCTTTGTAGTGCGTCATGCCGACCAATTAATCACAGAATGTTGTTCGCACCCTCGCTAATGAACGAACCGAAACATTAATAACAAGTTTAATTTGATTTAATAATAGTAATAATAATAATAATAATAATAATAATAATAATAACACAACATAAATCCCGCACCACTTGTTCAAATTCCAAATTCGTGTTTCGTTTTTATATTTACTATACAGAGTTATCCCACATTGCAAATGGCGACTTACGGGATTGCTATTTCATAACACAACAACAAGGTACTTTCTAACACTTATCATCATGATAATTTAGAATTTCTCATCAGGGTTATATGTCTGTACCTGTAGCCTGACATGGTAGAATATACTAGGGGTACGGGTCCGTACCCCTAGCCTCTGAGACTAGGGGTACGGATCCGTATCCCTAGCCTCTCAGGCTAGGGGTACGGATCCGTACCTCTAGCCACTGCCATTTTTATCTTGTCAAAAATAGATCAGCTGGTGAAATAAGTTGCGGGTCACATTGTGTTAACAATATTGGACAAATAATGAAATTAATTTCTTATTCTAACGGTTAAACTTCGTTCAAATCACGTGTGAACACAGGTACTAGATTACACAGAGTCCGTGGCATAGATTGGGTATCATATCTCTACACATTCTCGCAAATTTTGGCCGTTTTGCCAAAATGGTTAGACGAGCTTTCGTCGTACAACTGAAATAAATATCGTTTGCATAAAAAGTGTTAATGTTAAGATGAGTAAATGTATGTTTATTTTGTTGGATAAGCCTTCGAGAATAGGCTGGGACCAGTGCTTATGAGTGCTCTATTAAATATCCAGAGAAAACTTCTCAAAGATGGCCGATCTTTAGACGAGGTACCATCCGTTTGAACTTAAAAAGTATCCGTTCTCATATATGTTTTTTTCTCTGTGATTGAGGCCCAGACTATTTGTAAATGCTTAATTGGCTTGTTCATTATGAGTTTGATATTTAAAAGGAGTAGATCTACCCTCGCAATGTCAGCAAAAATCATGTTGCGGTGGGGTCGGTTGGCGTGTACATTTTTGCAGATGTGTAAGGAAATGCGTTTATATTTCTTACAGTTCTGACTTTGTTAAACTTTAACAAACAATTGAATAGGAAGCGTGAATGCGTTAAATATTTCGATATAAAAGACATTAATAAAAACCTCGAGTAAAAACGAAGCAAATTTGATGAAGGGATGTGGATTTGAAAGTGATTGATTTAACACTTTAACAAAAGGCCGTTAGACTGATATCGTAACTTTTACTTTGAATTCCAGTTCATCCAATTAGCTTCTCAAAATTATATCCAATTAGTCCATAACTATTTTGACTACACATTATCACACGCTTGAGCTGATTTTCTCGCTAATTAAATAAAAGTTTCAATACAAATGGACAGCTAATTTTGTTAAGACACAAGTGCTCCTTGCGCATGGTAAACCGACCAGAAAATCGATGTGAGTAAGTGACGTCACTGGTGTAAAAACATGGCGGCTACCTCAGATGGATTCCATCGCGAATTTCGTAAATTTGAAATAGCGATAGTTGATTGAATATATACTTTTTAAGCAATTTCTTTGCTTACAAATTCTTTCCAAGATATAGTCCTTTAAATTATATCAGCGGTTACGGTGTATTGCGCTTTCCTTTAATATAAAGGGAAACGCTCATCAAATAATAAATGAGCTTTAAAAGACAGATTTATCTATCAAATCAGTTTGCTGCAGTTTTTATTAAAATCTACCAAAGAAAAAAAAAATTAAGAAGTTATATGCATTTGATGTGTCCATTATTTCTTTAATGTTTACCGCCATACTTGTTTAGTTTATGACGTCATAACCTTCTCATTATATATGCAAAATTGAAATAAATAAGATTGAAGAATAATTTTTACTCTAATTTTATACAATGTATATGCCTGCTATTACTTTACAGCATCATTTATATCTTGATAATTGTATATGCATCTCATCAGCATCTCATTATTTATTCAAAATGGCGACTGTGACAGGCTGTTACGAAAACTTCATTTATTAGTAACATGCTTATATCTCAACCGAATTTGATCATGTTTGCACTAAAATTGTTTGTGTGCAAATGCCTGTCTATTCATAGACATTTATTTTTATGTGCGTTTTCCTTTGAAGAAGAAACAAAATCTAAAAAAAAATGTTGTCTGATGCACATTCCATTGACGCATAAAGGATCAAGCCGAGGGTCATTGTCCCTTCTTGTTCATAAATATTGGCCGATACTTGTGCCAGCACATGCGATGTTGATACTTATCGCATTGTTGAGCAGCGAATGTTCATGCAAGCCTTGTGCAAATGCATAGACTCGACACCGCCTTCGCTACTCGCATACACAAAGTATGGCTCAGGCCAACTATAGACATCTAGCCCCGAGGTTGTATAACTTTTTTCATGCTCTACTCACAACTGCTCAAGAAAACTCAAATACCGACAAATAGAGAAGTTTCTTCTTTTCAGTCTCTCAGATGTTGTATTTATCATGCTAATAAATGTTAAAATGCCAACAATTCTTGGTATTTTAACATTAATGAGCAGGATAAATTTATTGCTCAGCTGAGTTAAGCATGAAAGAAGTTTTATAACCTCGGGCCCGGCCGCGCTGGATACGCCCGAATTGTCGTTTAAAGGATGTCTTTACGCACATGCGAAAATATCTATTTTGAATGTTAGTGCACCAGCTTTTTGAGTCTGCCCTAGAAAATTCGTGGTTGTAAAAGCTTAAGATATTGAAAAAGTATCCGCTTGAAGACAGGGATGGTCGATTTTGAAGGACACCAATTCAGCTGCAAGGTAACCCGCTATAGTTTTGACTTCTGACTCAACGGATATGTGTCCTAGGCTTCTTTCATGCTTGCACATACATACTTGAACAATTCTTAATGAATTGACAGTTCGTTATGCTTTAAATTAACGCCCCTTTAAAGATACCGACATACTCCACCCACTCTGATTACAACAGTCTAGCAATAAAATTCAACAGATTGGGCCTTTCAAAGTTTTATTTTTTTTCGCCCGGTTTTGTTGGAAGAGGATATGGGTATATACAAACGACAGATTATGCATAAATTACGCTTGAATCACGCTTCCTTTGAATTGTGCAAGTGACGTTGACGTAAATTTTTAACATCGATTCTCTGTAAGAATCAAAAAATGTTGGCCACGCTATGTCTGGGATTTTCATATATTTTTTTGTGTATATGTTGGGTGTGACCCAAAACCTACATAACTGGTGCCAAACTTTTCGATTTATTGTTCGTTGCCATGGAAACGGAGATTATTTGATTCTGTGAAAATGCAGCAGAAATTGACAGGAAAAATTCCGGACCCTGCCCAATTGTGCTGTTGTTTTCTTGTCATAATATAATTCTTTACAATTTTTTTACGTGAGATTGAGGCTACAAAATTAGAACGACAGAATGATGCAAGTATCAAACCGTTATCATCTACAGATTTTGCATACGAGGGGCCCAAATATAATTGTCAAAATGCCAAATATGTGAAAATCGCAAAATTACACATATTTAGCTATTATTATGAACAATTTTGCAACGGCACTCAAGAAAACCAATCACGTGTATATACAGAGCGACATCTGAACTATTGAACTTAGAAATAGACTGGTTGGAGAAATTTATGTATGAAGGTCAAGGTCAAGGTCATAAATTGTCTAATTTCAAAATGAAGAAAAAAGGGATTTTTCACTTATTTAAACCTTTTTTTATGAAGGGTAGCTGAAGATGGTAAGAAAAAACTAATACGGTTATATAGAAAAAGTATCTTTTATTGACACCAAAACCTAAACAGATGATGAATATTAATGTGAAGGTCAATGTCAAGGTCACAAATGGTACATTTTCAAAAGGGCGAAAAAACAGTAATATAGTCATATTTTGAAACAAAATTTTGTAATGTTTCTAGAATATACAGGTCCATTAAAAAGTTATTTCACTAGGCAATATTTCAAAAGTTTTTTCACATTTTTATTATTCATTTATGATCTATGTTTTACAATACGTTTATGCCATTTTGTTTCTATAAACCATATCAACGTATAATCAGGCAACAGTTGTATATACGTATCAAATATATTCCAGTGAAAATCACAACAACATACTTTAGATACATTCCAATGAAAACACAACAACATTGTACGCCTACAGCATAAAGTCAGTATTTCTTTGTATTTCTCTTTGCTTGACTAAGATCTGTAATTCTCCTTGGCATTGAATTGTTAAGTTCTTCTGGGACGTTCGGTGCTACACTATGCCACCATTTACATACTACATGCAGCTTCTACATCTCTTCTTTTTTACATGGCATTTGATTACCAATCTCTTTCTTCATTTTATTCCAAATATTTTCTATGGTATTCATGCCTCGCCAATTCCCTAGTCAGTCTAGAAAGGGTATTCCTTTACATTCTTGTCCGGATGTTCAAGTACTCTTAGAGCTATGGCATGGCGCGATATCATGTATAAAGACATATCCCTTCTGTGGGAACGCAACCCTTTCAAATAATATTTCAATATCATGGATAATATCACTCTGGTATTTTGCACTATCCATTTTACCATTCACTTTTCTTTGAAGAGACAGGTATCTGCTGCTAATGGCTCCACAGATTTGCACACTTACTGGCGATTTTACAGTAGCCTGAATACACTTAGCATGATATTCCTCATTCTGTTTACGCCAAACACGACAATGGCGACAATTGTTATGACTGTGAAATACAGACTAAAGTGAATGTGTTGTGTTTCCACAGAAGGAATATATCTTGCGCCATTCCATAAGCCTAAAGGACTAGAACATTCCTCAAATGTAACGAATTACTCGTTCTGAAATAGCCAGGGAATTTAATTCCATGAAGAACGTTTCGAATATACTGAAGAAAGAGATCGGTAACCAACTGCCGTGTTTAAAAGAGATATAGAGGCGAGTATGTGAAGCATGGTATAGTGTAAGACCGAATGTCCTGGAAGAACTTAACAATTCAATACCAAGTAGAAATGAAGATTTTATTAAAGCAAAGGGAGGTGCAACGAATACTTACTGTATAGGTAGTATGCATACAGATATGTTGTTGTGTTTGTATTGAAAGGTAATTAAGTAGGCTGTTGTGTTTTGTTTGGAGCGTATTTAATATTCATATTCAAATGTTGTCTGATTATACGTTGACATGATTTATAGAAATAAAATGGCCTGATAATTCAGTTACATGTATATTAAAACATATGCCATTAATGTATAAAAAAGTGAAAAAACTTTTGAAATATTGCGTAGTGATATAACTTTTTAATGGACCTGTATTTATAAATCCTTTGATAAATTCACAATGATAATAATAGCAACTATTCAAAATTATATCAAACCGGTTGGAGAAATTGATGTATGAAGTTCAAGGTCATAAACTGTCTACTTTCAAAATGAAGAAAAAAGGGATTTTTCATTAATTTATTACTTTTTTTGTGAAGTGTAGCTGAAGATGGTAAGAAAAACAATAATATGGTTATATAGAAACAAGTATATTTTATTGACACCAAAACCTAAATAGATGATGAATATAAATGTGAAGGTCAATGCCAAGGTCACAAATAGTACATTTTCAAAAAGACGAAAAAACAGTAATTTAGTCATTTTTTGAAACAAAATTTTGTAACGTTTCCAGAATATATTTATAAATCCTTTGATATATTCTCAAAGATAATAAAAGCAACTATTAAAATTAATATCGAACTAGTTGGAGATATTTATGTATGAAGGTCAAGGTCAAGGTCATAAATTGTCTAATTTCAAAATGAAGAAAAAAGGGATTTTTCACTAATTTAAACTTTTTGTGAAGTGAAGCTGAAGATGGTAAGAAAAACATTGATTTGGTAATATAGGAAAAAAAAGTATCTTTTATTAACACCAAAACCTAAATAGATGATGAATATAAATGTGAAGGTCAATGTCGAGGTCACAAATGGTACATTTTCAAAAAAAGGGAAAAAAAACCACAAGAATTTAGTCATATTTTGGAGAAAAAAAACAACATTTTGTAATGTGTCCATAATATATTTATAAATCCTTTGATATATTGATACAAATAATAATAGCAACTACATGTATCTAAATTATATCAACCGGTTGGAGAAATTGATGTATGAAGGTCAAGGTCATAAAATATCTACTTTCAAAATGAAGAAAACAGGGATTTTTCACTAATTTAAACCCTTTTTGTGAAGTGTAGCTGAAGATAGTAAAAATTACTTATATGGTTATAAAGAAAAAGGTATATTTTACGACACCAAAACTTAAACAGATGAATAATATGAATGTGAAGGTCAGTGTCAAGGTCACAAATGGACCATTTTCAAAAAAAGGCGAAAAAACAGAATTTAGTCATAGTTTGTAACAAATTTTTGTAATGTGTCCAGAATATATTTATAAATCCTTTGATATATTAATACAAATAATAATATCAACTACATGTATATTAGATTATATCAAACTGGTGGAAAGATATTAATATGAAGGTCAAGGTCATTAATTCTTTTATATCCAAATGTTGAATTATGGCAATTTTCATCTTTTTATTAACAGTTTTTGGTTTGGTTTAAAAGCGTTTCTGAAAAAGCCACAGCTACTATATGTAGATCAACACATCAGGAAACAAAAGCCAAAGTTAAAAGAATAAACATATTTAAATATGAAGGTCAAGTTCAAGGTCAGAGAACATAACTAGAGGACCTGAAGGTCCTGAGGCGCTCACCTGATCTCCGTAGTAATGTTAAAATAAGTCATGGTCAACTTCAGCTAATAACAAAACATATTTTGTTTTACCATATATTGGGGTTGAAGCCATTTTGGTCGAGTGACCTAAAACAATCCCAATGATTTCTGAGAAAAAGGTGTTTAGATATATGGGTTTGTGGCAGTCCAAATGAGTGGCCTTGGATAAAAGATCAAGTTAGCTTGACATTTGGTACTTAATTATAACCATTGTCTCATTAGGTTTAACATTTCTCGCAAGCATTATGATTTAGGCTTAAAATGAACATTTCAAGATTTTTCCCATATAAATGCATTAGGAAATGTGACCTGCCATAAAGTTGGTCAAGGTCAACCCAGAATAATCATTAGTGCGTAATTGGTAGGGCCCACATCTCTATTGCTACATACCAAGTCCCCAAGGTCATTGGTCTTTTGTTTTCAGAAAAGAAGATATTTAAAGGGTTTTACCATATATGGATTTGGTAGCCATCTTGTCTATGCGACCAGAAAAAATTGTACAAATGTTGGCTAACCTATCATAAGGAGACGACATATGAAATTTGAGTTCAATTGGCCTAATTGTTTCTGAAAAAATATGTTTTAACATGTTGAATGGTCTCCAATATGAGGGACCTTGGCAGGAAAGTCAACCTTGACCTTTGAAACTTAATTATAGCCATTGTCTCATTAGGTTTAACATATCAAGTGAGAATAATATCTCTGGCTTTAACAATATTCAAAAAATCAACTTTTCAAAGCCAATCCCATTTAAATGCATTAGGAAGCGAATTTGACCTTGATGTTTAGTAGGCCAAGGTCAACTTAGTATCATTATTTAAACAAACTTGGTAGGCCCCACATCTCCAATGCTACATACCAAGTCCCAAGGTCACAGGCCTTCTGATTTTGGAAAAGAAGATATTTAAAAGGTTTTTTATCATAAATAGGCGTGGCAGCCATATTTTTCATGTGATCAAAATGTTTTGTATGAATTTTTGCTAACTTATCATAAGGAGTCTTCACAGGAAATTTGAGTTAAGTTGTGTCAATAGTTTGTGAGAAAACTATGTTTTAATATATTGATGGGACTACAATGTGAGCGACCTTGGCTGAAAGGGTAAAGGTCAACCTTGACCTTTGAAACTCATTTATAGCCATTGTCTCATTAGTTTTAACATATCAAATATGGATAATGACTTTGGCCTTACCAGTATTCAAAAAGTCAAAGTTTCAAAAACAAAAAAATCTCATTCAAATGCACTAGGAAGCAAATTTGACATTGACGTTAAGTAGGTCAAGGTCAACCTAGGATCATTATTTGAACAAACTTGGTAGGCCGAACACCCCAATACTACATACCAAGTCCCAAGGTCATCAGCCTTCTGGTTCTGGAGAAGAAGGTTTTGAACGGGTTTTTACCATATATGGGCGTGGCGGCCATCTTTGTCATGTGACCAAAATGTTTTGTATAAATTTTGTCTAACTTATCATAAGTAGTCTTCACATGAAATTTGAGTTCAATTGGGCCAATAGTTTATGAGAAAACTATGTTTTAATATACTGATGGGACCACAATATGATCGACCTTGGCTAAAAGGGCAAACGTCAACCTTGACCATTGAAACTTAGTTGTAGCCATTGTCTCATTAGCTTTAACATATCAAGTGAGAAAAATGACTTTAGCTTAAACTGTATTCAAAAAATCAACTTTTCAAAAATTTCCCATTTAAATGCATTAGGAAGCAAAATTGACATTGGCGTTAAGTAGATCAAGGTCAACCTAGGATCATTATTTGAACAAACTTGGTGGGCCCAACACCCATAATGCCACATACCAAGTCCCAATGTCATCGGCCTTCTGGTTCTGGAGAAGAAGATTTTAAAGAGTTTTTATCATATATGGGCGTGCCATTTTGGTCATGTGACCAGGACCATTTGAACAAACTTTCGTTCCCGCGTCCTAAGGAGTCTCCATATGAAATTTGAGTTTAATTGGCTTCGTGGTTTCAGAGGAGAAGATGTTTGAAAATGTTGACGGACGGACGAAGGACGGATGGATGGACGCCGGGGTGACTGGTATACTACTAGCTCATCCATGAGCCTTCGGCTCAGGTGAGCTTAGAATTCAACTTGAAAAAACGGATTTCGCTCATTTTGTAACTCGGATTGCCCGGGTTGTTTGTGGGTAAAAAACCCCTATGAAATCTACTTTTACAGTCATAAAGGACACCATAATATATGTAAGCAATAGCAAAAAAAATAAACATATGATATAGGAATGGATAGTCAAGGTCAAAGATAGCATTTTTCCAATCGTAAGAAAATGTGAGTTTATGCTTATTGTTATGTAAACCCTTTGAAAAAAGACCTGTATCGTATCAAGGCTACTGGGAGAGTGGTCAGTATAACTTTTTATATTTGGGGATACATTAATTAGGAAATAAATAAAAAGACATTTAAATCTGAAGGTAAATGTCATGATCATCCTAATGATAATTTTCTGGAAATCATAAGGTAGGGTGTGATTAGCGACTTATGGCCCTAAAATTTAACGATTAGCGAATTATGACCTTAAAATTGATTGAATAGCGATTTTTGAGTCAAAAATTTACTGATTAGCGATTTTTGGGCCAATTTTGTTTTACTGATTACCAAATTTAGGGCCTATATTTTACTACGAGCACAAATCTATTCCTTAAGCAAAACATAAAGTGAGGGTATTCATTTTCTTAATCATATCTCAAGGAAAAGTTTGGAAATAAAATTGTCAGGATTTACTGAAATGTTTACTTTCTCTTCTCCTGCTGGTTGACAGACACATAATGCAAAGTTTCATAACAATAAACAAACTTTGAAGGTGATTAAATTGCATTTAGTATGTCTTATGAATGATAGATTCTTTCAAAGGCTCGTTTAACAAATTTCAAATTAAATGATCACTCGTGTAAAATCCTCTTTATAATACGTAATTCAGGGGTGTGGAAATAGCAAACTTTTACTTGATTCAAAGATCAAATAACTTAGATCCTTTCTTAATGTGCTATATCATATACAAACTCATTTGAAAGAAGTATAAATCAGATATAGACCCTTTTGAAAACATTGAAGAATGTGATTTTTTTCTGTAAAGCCTGAAGAATACTTGATATATCAGCAGTTAAAGCATCAATAAGCAGACAAGGCTCAGATGACCCTGCGCATATGCAAGTTACCCTAGGGCATGTACTGCAAATAATGGACGTAGAACAGATGAAGACGAATCCCAAAGTGACAGCTTTTATATACCCATTTAAATATGGTATCAAAACATGTGAAAATTGTAATCTTTCCACATTTTGAATTTGGACTACATTTGATGTCCTTGACATTGACCTCCACATATGAATAGATTGATCAATTTTGTTTATTGCTTTTAGTTACTGAAGTATTTTTCTTAATACAAAGTTTAGGTGCTTTCTTGCGTTATTTCATTTACCAATCTAAATATTATTCATTGATATTCCATAGGGAACAATGTTAAACACATATGATAAATGACTCTATTTCAATATTTCGGCCAAAGGCCTTTTTCAAGAAAAAAAACATGCACTTTAGTATCAACTACATAGTCTCTGTTCCACCATTTTGAATTTGTACGTAACGCCACGACGTCGCACCGCTTTTCCCGTAAAAGTGGCAAAAATACCGGTTTCATGCTCACCCTTACCAGGCATGAAATCCATCATGCTCACAAGTACCCAAATACCAACAATTATTTGTATTCTCATACATATTTGCATGACAACACAACACCCGGAGCCCGGAAACAAACCTCCTCATCTTTTGAGCATATATAATTTGCATGCGCAGTGAAACAAGGGTGAGCATTGTCCTATCATGTTTGTAAATCGGTTTCTGAAAAAGACCATGCTAAGAACTTTCCAAATGCCCCTCGTACAATGCTTAAATTGACTGAGAGCTCGTTTCTATTAGATTGGTAAAATCTGACATTCTGTATAATTGAGCAGTGGAACTTCAGGTAACCCTTACCAATACTTTCAGGGATGGGGTGAAAGCATGTTTGAATAGAAATTACTAAAATGCATATGATAATTTAATTTTGCTATAAGAATTCGTTGGAAATGTACAATTATGAAATCTGTACAAAATTGCACTTGTTTTAAATACGGCTGTATGTCGTTTATCAACTTTTGTAATTTTAGTAAACCCCATTGATACGTCACTTATGTTACATGTAGCTATGAACAGAATCCACGGATTTATTTTCACAACTGACGTATTTTAATATTGATACTGCTTCCATATAAATGAGTTCGGTTGACGAAACTGTTTCTTATAACATTTACGTCAAGGTCGTTTAGCAATATGTTCCGGCAAAAAATTCAATAAATGCCACTATGACGTGGAAAACGACCAGTTTGTATATTGCTAAAAATTATCAAAGAACAATACACATGCACTTTTGATAATTTACAGGCAGAAGGCAGCAATCGGAAAATCTTGGATCAAGCTTGGATGCATGTAAGGCGAGGTACTACAAATGTATAGATGTATGAAAAAGCTGCAATTTTATTAGCCGGAACTGGCGTAAGGAAAATAAGTACTAGCCGGAACTGGCGTAAGGAAAATTAGTACTAGCCGGAACTGGCGTAAGGAAAATTAGTACTGTAGCAAGTTGGTTCAGTCCTATTAAAATTGATTATACTGATTACGCGAAAACATTTTATCAAAAGAATAAATGAAGTTTATATTATCGCTATAGAGATATTGTTGTGAAAACACCTAAACTTCATTTATAGCAATGTTTATTGTTGAATGTTCGCTACATACCACACTTAAGTCTTGTAAGTGTGTTGACATGGTTTCTGTGAAGTCAGCGTCACGTTATCAAAGTAGACTCTCTATGTACATCCGAGGTCTGATTCTACGGAATGAGCCTAGGCAATTCCGATTGCAGAATATTGGGACGACACTAGCGGCTTTCACTGTAGGGTTAGAAGCTCTCTTTTTTATTCCTGCAGAGCAATTTCACTAACAACAAACCATGTGTGTGTAATATTTGCAATTGACACTATACCACGGCCTCCAATCTCGGCCTCCTTCTCCAAAAAGAGCAGAGCGTAAAGTGAGGCGAAGGCCCATCCGGGAAGCAGGCAGTGGGCAAAACAATGGAACACGGTAAGTTGTGTTGACACATTTTCAATCATAAGTAAATTTTCAGCGCAAAACTCGAAAATCTAAGAATGCTATGCTTCGGGCAATTGTTCAAGCTATCCGTAGAGCATGCTGTTTGCACATTTGAACTTAGTTTGTAAGCGTGAGAGTTTTTCTCCCGTTGCACAGTTGTCCAAGAAACGGTGGTTCCCGCATGGTTTTGCCTTCTAACCAAACGTATAGTAGCGTTTGGACCCTTATTCATACTACCGAGGCCCCTCCACACCCATGTTGTCCCAAATGCAATTTTTCGAGATATTTCAATGATAATTGAGTGATTTAGAGCCAAATTTCTTTAGGAGCAGGAGGCGAAGGGCAGGAGAAGCAGGCTGGGAGAGGAGAAGCAGGCGGCGATGAAATCAAAATTTGCATTGATTTTGCTTATTTTTAATAATATACTTATCCAATCGGTCGCTGGACATTTCGGCCCATAACAATTTCGGCCCATGTCAATTTCGGCCCATAACCAAATCGGCCTATACAATTTCGATGTTCGAATCAAACTTTAGCCACTATAGTACGAACTATAGTTCGATTCGAAGTGCGCCACTGTCGTCCGGGTAAGAGTTACACATACACACACAAATATTTTAAGCGGCATCTTAATCATGCGATCGATAAAGCAGCCAACAGGGCAAACATTTAACGCAACTTTGTAGGGACGTAATAGTTGGTAAACATTATTGAGAATAACTCATTTATAAATGAATATTCGGAAGACATTTTGTATATCTTATAAACATTTATTTGCGGAAAAAAAAAATTCAGCTGTCAACGTTTTTTGATAGCGAAAATCTCAAAGAAGACTGAATGCGTCACAAGGACAAAATGGGTTTATAAAAATGAGATAAGTAAGTGACAAACCAAATGCTGTTTTTATATAAACGTCAAGAGTCGACAAGAATGGGTTTATAGGCCCCCATCGGTAAAAAGATGTGTTTGAATATTTAATAATTATGTTGATTTAAGTAAGAGTCTGTCAATTTGGACTATCTATTTATGATTTATAGGCGTAGGAGTCTCGTAGAACGGTCAGTGGGGCGCCCCGATGTTCAAATTTCAAGGAACACTTGGTTTGAATTCCTTTTTTTTTTCTGCGTCTAAGTCTTTCGCACCATCAGTAATTGTTGCTCTTAATCAAAGCTTGAGAGGGGTGGGTATAAAACAGAGGTTCGACCCAGTCTGAGATTTTTGATAATCCTTTTCCCAAGAACTTAGGGAGAAATTCACAAGTATCACTAATCTGTGAGCATTACATGATTCCAATGAGAAAAAAAGTGAACCACACATTACGTTGGTGGTGGCATTTAAAGCGAAGTAATTTCGATTTATTTAAATGTTTTGAAATATTCATACATGCAAGTTTGATATAGATTGGATAAGTATATTATTAAAAATAAGCAAAATCAATGCAAATTTTGATTTCATCGCCGCCTGCTTCTCCTCTCCCAGCCTGCTTCTCCTGCCCTTCGCCTCCTGCTCCTAAAGAAATTTGGCTCTAAATCACTCAATTATCATTGAAATATTTCGAAAAATTGCATTTGGGACAACATGGGTGTGGAGGGGCCTCGGTAGTATGAATAAGGGTCCAAACGCTACTATACGTTTGGTTAGAAGGCAAAACCATGCGGGAACCACCGTTTCTTGGACAACTGTGCAACGGGAGAAAAACTCTCACGCTTACAAACTAAGTTCAAATGTGCAAACAGCATGCTCTACGGATAGCTTGAACAATTGCCCGAAGCATAGCATTCTTAGATTTTCGAGTTTTGCGCTGAAAATTTACTTATGATTGAAAATGTGTCAACACAACTTACCGTGTTCCATTGTTTTGCCCACTGCCTGCTTCCCGGATGGGCCTTCGCCTCACTTTACGCTCTGCTCGTTTTGGAGAAGGAGGCCGAGATTGGAGGCCGTGCTATACATGTATTCTAAAAGTTCATATTTCTTAGACAACATACCATGCTCTAGTACAAGTTTTTCTTCACATTGGCAACGTAAGCCTTTCCCACTGGGCATGCAGTAAACCTGTGTAAAACGGCCACTCAAAAAAGACCGATTATCGCTTAATGCAGGTCAAAAGTACAGTAAAACCAAAAAAAATGGCCACTCAAAATTAGACAAAACAAAGATCTTAATGACAAAAAGTAGCCTAATGAAGGTCGAAAGTATTGCAGAATGCTCTTGGAGCATTCTGCAATACTTCTGACCTGCATTAAGCGATAATTAGTCTTGAAAACCAATGTTCTGTCTTTTTTGAGAGAGGCCGTTTTACCGTGGCAGGTTTTACTGTATTGCAAAATGGAGCATTCTGCAATAATTTCGACCTTCATTAAGCTACCAGTTGTCATTAAGATCTTTGTTTTGTCTAATTTTGAGTAGCCGTTTTACACAGGTTTTACTGTATTTTTTCAAGCAAAGTATATGGTAACAATTTTGCCTTAACAGGTAGTTCTGTTGGTTATATAGCTCTATTTAATCAACAACAGACCCTGTAAGAACCTTTTTTCCAAGAACACTAAACCCTGTGAGATCATTATGCCATCTGAAAACAAACCATATGAGCCGTGGCATGGGATTTCTAACAATGTGGTATGTGCGATCAGCTAAGGCTCAGACCAGCCAGCGCATACGCGCAGTCTGATCAGGGCCTTTGCTAGCCGCTTGAGAATTCTATGAGTGTTAAGCTACTGACTGAACTTTATTTGGAGTTTCTCAGTTTAAAATGAGGCTGCAAAGGCTCTTCTGAGTCTACACTGGTCAAAATGCCACATTGTTGGAAATCACATGTCGCGGCTCATATGGAGAAAAATATTTCCATTCACATCAGACGTATGAGGCAAATTCTTCCCTCATACGCCGATACAGATAGTTTTGTCAGAGGTGGTCCAACTCAGGCAACGTGTTTTTTGTTTTTTTAGTTGATGAGGGGAGGGAAGAGGATCTAGCGGCCCTCCAGCGAAACGCGATTTTAATGTCGTTTCGCTAGCCGGGCCGATGGTAGCCTGGCAATGAAAACTGGCTCGGTAGCTTTGTCATTTTCCAGGGAATCCGGAGCAGTATTGCTAAAAGCCCTATATTTTTATGATTTTCCAGGGGGGAGGGAGGTGTCCGGACCCCCTGTCACCCTCTGGATCCGCGAGTGAAATAATTTTCATTCACAACAGACCTGGCTTAGTCTGCTGTCCGTTCTAAGGCGGCGGTTCTGTTGTTGTTGATTCATTGGTTATTGTTGCCACCATTATTGGTGGGGTTCTGTGTTTCGTCCTTGTTTTGTTACGCAATATTTAGTGTCCTTTTTGATTTTGAAATCATCTTAAAGAGGAGAGAGACCTGGGCCCGGAATTACAATGACTCCTTAGAGTTAAGGAAGACTTAAATGAAGTATTGATTTTTCAGGATGCGAAAAATAATGTTTGAAACTGATTAAAATCAAAATAGTTTTCTTTTTTCTGAAGATCACAATGATATCTTTGACCACAAATACCACATCGATCCAGGCAGTTTATTTAGCATATAATATAGCATGTTGAAATATCAATACTTAACTTAAGTCTTGCTTAAACTTTAAGGAGGCATTGTAATTCCGGGCCCTGGTTGCTTGATTTTAATTGTCTTCCGGAACCAAACAGTTTACAGTTTGACACTTCGATATTATACCTAAAATAATTTTGAAAAAAAAATAAAATAAATAAAAAAAAATGAATATGAAAAAATGAGCAGACAACAAACAGATTAGGAAAAAATACCCAGTTTCCAAAATGTTAAAAAATAAGACCCGTAGCAAACCCATCAATCCAATATCGATTTCCCTTCGAGTGTATCAATTCCCCTTTAGCCCTTTGCATGCTGGGTATTTCTCATACTTTTGTTTTCGTCTGCTGACATTTTTTATAATCAACTTTTTCAAAAGAAATCTTCCAGGAACACTTTCAGCGTGTCAAACGGTTTGGATCCAGATTAGGACCGACGTTACGTCGGTCCTGATCTGGACCCAAACTGTTTGCAAAGGTTATCAGCAGACGACAAAAGTCGCCGCTGGCCAGGAAATGGTTGACTGGTAATCCTGCACACTGTTCCTTTTCTACAAACCCGATCTATTATTCTTTACAGATAAAAGACGCAGCTTCTCACATGTGTGCCCAATACCAGCAAGACACAGCCGGCGCTAAACCATTTTAACGTCTTGAATCAAACTGCTATTCCGCAGACCAAGCCTAACAGTAATTCTAGATAGGCGGGAGTTTATTGTTGCCATTTTTGTTATCTTTTTGAGAAAATATATGTCGTGGATACTCATTGGAACCGTCTCATTGAGACGATTCCAATGTGCACCAAAGCATGTTTTCATCCATAAATAAAAAAATTGACAATTTTGAATGAAAATCGCCTTATTTTTTGTCCAGGCAAGCTTTATAAGGATGTTTGTCAAATATTCTACAGTTGTCTTAAGGCTATTAGCGCGTTAGGAATACATACAAGGAGCGGAATGGAATTACTGAATAAGTTAGAACAAGCTAGAGGATAATATGGCTTGTCAAACGATAATTGTCCTGGCACTTGTATGTGTAAAATACGCTGTGACGCTTAATTGTGATTTTGATAATGAGTGTGACTGGGAGGCAAACGATTTTGGGATCGGGAGCTACATGGAAGTCCTGAAGCGAGAGGATACGGATATAGCGAACCGGTTAATGAGATCGAGGCTCGTTGACAATCAAGGTAAGGGCCCTCAATGACCTTTAAGACACCTTTTTCAGCTTACAATTGTAAATACACGTATTTTCTTACCCATCATTCTAAATATATGTTATGTGTGCTCAAAAGAACCGTCTCATTGAGACAGTTCTTGCTCAAAAGAACCGTCTCATTGAGACGGTTCCATTGAGTACCCACAACATATGTTTCGGTTGAGATATAAGGAAAATAATATTTTGTTACGAACCTGTAAATGCTAGTTTCTTGGCTTAAAAGTGGTACCGCTATTGATTACTTTATTTCTATACTTGGCACCTAATGAGGGGGAGTCATATGGTTTCAGTGAGAGCCCGTGGTTTAGTAAATTAACTTTTTCTTGTCAGTGGCGACTTTTAATTGTCAGCTGCTGAAAACCTTTGCAAACAGTTTGGACCCAGATAGGGACTGGCAGAACGTCGGCCCTGATCTGGATCCAAACCGTTTGACACTCTGATATTGTGTGGAAGTTTTTTTTTTGAACCAGTTAATTTTGAAGACAAAGTCAGCAGACGACAACAGAAGCATGGAAAATTACCCAGCATGCAAAGAGTTAATAACTTGAATTAGTAATCCCTTGAGTTAATAACTTGAACTAATTATTCCTTGTCTCTCGAGACGCTGCTTTCTAAGGCAAATGATAAACTCCTTTGAGTACATGAGACGAATTTACCGAGACAGGAAAAGCAGGTGCAAACAAAATTGTCCTTGATCAAACTGCTTCTCAGTGAGCTCTTACAAGAACTGCCTGATCTGGGTCTGCACTGTTTGCAAAAGTGTCAAAAGGCGTCTCTATGAGGTAAAGGGTTAAACCTACTAAAAATATATTTTCTTTTTCTAAAATGTGTTTTATTTATGGGCCCAGCAAAGAGGGGTGGATGCAGACGGTAGTTTTGTTTGGTATATGCGTATTGGCCATTTCTGTAATATGGGTGGTGATGTTTTCTGTGTAGATGGCAATAGTATCATGTTTTAGGGCTTTCCAGTTAGTACCGCTGGCCTCATAGTCTCCTCTTCCAAACCAGAGAATTTTGTTTAAATGCATTTATGGTAGATTTAAATCTGCATAAATTTCGGCAGCGATACCCAATATTTTGATTCAGGAACTGACATTTATTTGATATTAAAAGCTGAAAAAGAAACAAGAATATATTAAAGTAGGAAGAGATACAGTGAAACCTGTCTTAAGCGGCCACTCGAAAATAGACAAAACAAAGGTCTTAATGGCAAATGGTAGCTTAATGAAGGTCAAAAGTATTGCAGTCTGCAATACTTTTGGCCTGCATTATGCGATAATCGGTATTGAAAACCAATTTTTAGTCTTCTCTTGGAGTGGCCTTTTAAGATAGGTTTCACTCTATGCGGTGAAGAAAAAGTTAAAATTGTATATATTCGACTCTATCCTCCTAGAGGATGAATAATTTTTGCAAACTTTGCAATTATACATGTGCGTACTAACGATACACCATAGGTTTTTAAATGGCATTACCACAAAAGGTTATCGACACTCTACTGTATCATAATAATGTTAACCCGTGAGCTGCTGAACCCAGATTTATCCTTTTTTGAAAACATTGTAAAAACCTGGTCGGCTAGCTTCCGACGAAGCCATCTGATCAGGGTCCACATTGTTCCCCACTCTGATTGAAATCACAAACTATAAACAACTGGAATGATGCTGGTTAACACGATCAAATTTGATGAGAAGTGTACACGTTTATAACAGTATTGAGCATGTCAAGGGTTAACCCATTTAAGCAAAATGGAATTTTCTACCCCTATCAGTAGGACGAGCCCATTTCCAGTTTTAGGGGTGTTGGGTGGTATTTTTCATTTTTATGCGGCGTCTGATCTGGCTCTTTACTGTTTGCCTATGTCCCTCAAAAAGGACGCTAGGCTCATATCGGTTAATATCTTTAATACTATGTAATAAAGGCTGGGTGCTGCTGTACAAAGACAACCGCTAAATGAGTTTGTGGGGGTGGGGATGTATTTTATTTTTAGATTTTACCATTAGGTTTTGCATACTTTTTGCATAAGCGACCAGTGAAAGCCCAGGCTCTCCTGTGCATTCACCCAGTCTCGCCGGAGATTTCATTGTTTGGGAAAGAAATATGAATACTACCCAAAACTAGATGGCTAGCCCAATATATACACGCTTAAAGAATGGCTCTAGGCATATGTTCAATGTTTCCTGGAGAAAATTACTGTGAATTCGGAATTTTTCGCGAGGATTTTGTTTTCGATGCGGAGTTTCATGAAATAAAACCCTCGCGAAATGGCAAAATCACACTGTCGTTGACTGATATAGGTGAATCATAACAAAAGTAAGTAATGGTGCAAAGATCAAGAATCGATACAATCAAGTACCACACCTGACCCAGGATACCAATGGGAAAGTGACAAACTCACAGAAGACACCACAAACGAGAGCCAAGAGGTCAGCCCTTTCCCAGCAGGTGACCACAAAGCACATATAAACAGATGCGCACAAAACAAAGCAAACACAAGACAGAACAAAAACATAAAAGATCCACAAAAGAAGTACCGCCTTGGAACGGTCAGTAAAATATTTTACTGGAGGGCTTAAACCGGTTTAACGGCGCCAACCTCACCCTTAATTCAGATGTGGATCAAGACACATAGATATTTGGTTTGCATGAAAGACCCCTAACTTATCAATGCATCATCTCCTAAAACATATAAATCAAGATATAACAAGGAGATAAAGCAAGGATAAGGACTCAACAGTAAATTAAACTGAATACCGGAGCAAAAGAAATCCAACAGGTAAACCCCGGTGGGCCCGACAAACAGCCAAAGCATCAGGCCCCTACCATCTCATCAATAGATAAGTCTTTAAGTCGGAACCATCATAGAGTCTGAAGTCCGACCCACCGGCGTGCAATTAAAGAGGAAAGCTAAGTTGCCAACCGTGATTGGGTTGACTACCAAGCATGCAGTCTGTTGCAATACATTAATGTTATAGCCAATCTTTTTATAATGGGAAATTATTTTAATGAACTGCGCTGAAAAATTATTAGAGCCAACAATCTTCTTCAACTTATACACCAAGTCACCATAGAAATCAGGTTCCGAAAGTCCTTGGCGCAAGAGAGATTTAAGTCCAACTTGGAATTTAGAAATCAAATCATAGTATCGTCTATAAAATTTTGAAAATGTTTTGCGAAGTTTATGATACCGAGTCGCGATTTTTTACTGTTGCAAATATATCTTTTAACTCTATTCGCGAAAATAGAATTCTCTCGAAAATTTCCGACTTTGCAGTGATATTAACTGTATTTTGAGAAAAAAGCTTCTGTTATATTTTATCATTACTTCCACAGGGTTTTCCCTATTGGTGTAAATATAGGGTATTTTAAATTTTATATGGATATTATTCCGTGGTGATTTTCATGCCTGAGGGTCTGGATGGGGGGTCTGGTATTCACTATTCATTAAAAAATTAGCCAATTATTCATCTTATCAAAATTTTGCGGTATTCATTAAAATAAGACCAATTATTCATTATAATTAAGAAAGGTGGCATAGAAATCTGATTACTCACTATTCATTAATTTTTTCTTCAATTCATTCAAAAAAATACGATACGATACGATACGATACTTTATTAATGCATAAAGCCATAATGGCCCATGAGCATATAAACAAATACAAATTCAAAAAATAGGATTATTCATTATTTTTTAGGCTCTCATTATTCACTTTTCATTATTTTTTGGGCTCATTATTCACTATTCATTATAAAAAGGGCCATTATTCAATAATCATTATATCCAATCCAGACCTTCATGCCTGTGAAACCCGCGCGGCTTCTCGCCCACTGTTTTCACCAGACTGCATGTGACGTCCCTTGATATAACATGTAGCACAGGGAACGGAATTACAATGCCTCCTAAAAGTTAAGGAAGACTTAAGTAAAGTTTTGATTTTTCAGAATGGCAAAGATAACGTTTCAAACTGATTTAAATCAAAATAGTTTCATTTTTTCTGTAGATCACAATGATATCTTTGACCACAAGTACTGCATCGATCAAGGCAATTTATTTGTCATTTGGTATATCATATTGAAATATCAATACTTAACTTAAGTCTTCCTTAACTTTAAGGAGGCATTGTAATTCCGGGCCCAGAACGATAGAAATGACTTAAAAAGTGTTCCGTTCTAGATTTACACGCTTTAAGACAGTCGATTGATTGCAAAGAATGCCTTTGCAGCATGCGTAGCACACTTACAAGCACACAGAAGCAGCTTCCCGCAGAAAATGCGACAACAGTTTTTCACCTCAAATTATAAAAAAAGGAAACCATGGGATCATGTACATGTACTAGGTATGTTGATACAAACCACTTACTAATTATATCATGTTTGGGCACCGTCGCTAGAAAACCTGATTTTGTTGCATGCGAACAACAAAGGCGCAGACCAGCCTGCGCATCCAGACAGTCCTATTAGCACCTTTGTTATTCGCTCTCTGGAAAGAATTATAGATACATATTCTACATGTAAAATGTCGAGATTATTAGCTAGTCTATGTAGCTGAGCAGGCTGGATACAGCCTTGCCTGGTCGCAAACCACGATTACAGCTTTTTTCGCGAAGGGGTCCATTTGTTAACGCACATTGGATTTTGTTTTACTCGAAGATAAGAAAAGTTGTGTTGCGTCATGAATTTACGAGAATTACCGAATATGCACGGGAAGAAATGCTTTCAAATACCATGCGCGGATCCATTGGAGGGTGGAGGGGCTGGGGGCCCGCCTCCACCTCTGGAAAAAATCAAAGCTACATATATATGTTTCGTAAGAAATTTTTGTCCGGACCCCTGAAAAATCACAAAGCTACTAGGCCAGCATACAATGCTATTAGGCCATCATCGGCCTGCCAGCGAAATGCCATTTTCAATGGCGTTCGCTGGCAGGCAGATGATGGCGCTCTTTTAGTTGCTTTTTAGTAATACTGGTACGGACCACCGTCAAGAAGCAAATTGGAGCCCCTCGCCCTTCAGTAAAATAAGTTGATGACTGAAAAAACAACAACAACAAGACAACAACAACAAAAAAAAAACCCATAAAAACATTGTCAGTGCTGGACTCCCCTGACGAAACGTTCTGGATCCGCGCATAAATTCTAGCAATCTATTGTTGAATAGCTTTGTATATATACTATATATATATTACATGTAGGAACTATGGTTCAGGTACTCATTTGCCTATATTCAGATTTCTAATGCTTTGTTTATGCCCAACATGTCGTACAGTGTACTGGGAACAGCTGTCTTTTCCCAGTCCGATCAATGCGTGTTACCCGGTGAAGGACGTTTGAGCGGATTGAGAGGACAAATATGCGGTAAAAAGGACGTTTGAGCGACAAAATAGTTTACATTTGAGCGAAATGGAAAATAACCCTTTTGAGCGGATAACCTGTTTGCCCCCTCCGTTAGCCAGACAAAGATTGTTCAGTTCTTTATGATAAATGCTCTTGGATTTCGCTTTGTTTGATTTTTCCTGTGGGTGTGATTGCTCTTTTTTCTGTGAAATAATACTTGAGCATGCTGCGCCTGTTCTTATCCGGGCTTTGCCAGGTGGTTTGGTCTTTGCGCATCGCCAGGAAATATCGCCTGTTTTCAGAGTTGCGTCCAGTCTGTATCTGTACCCTTCCCAGATTATACTGTTTTGATTTACTAAAGAAGTATTCATCTTTCTTGCTTTGAGCGACTGACTATTAAAATTGATAAAATATTTTTGAGTTAATAGTTACATGTAATATTATTGAGGTTGACACTAACTTTAAAACCGTTCAAATTTCCACTATGACTTCTGATTTTTCCGCTCAAATGTCCTGTGCCCGTTTTACCTACACTATATATGTGCTTGCATGTCATGATGTTTTACGTCACAGTCAACAGATTTAGTCATGCCGGGACGTTACCTGTCTTCCTGGGTTGAATCCCGTGGAGCCGCTTTACATATATGTACTGACGTTCCCATAATTTAGTAATGCATTGGAGTTCAATAAATTGTTTTGGTACAGTACTGAATTTGCAAAAAAAAATCAGCAAATTAGATTCAAATGGGATACAGATTCGCATGAGTCGAACGACTCTGTCTTTATATGTGTGTTTTAACGTACAAAGTATACAAATGAATTATACTGACGTCAACTAAAACGCCTCACTCATTATCACTGATTTCTTAGCGATGATATACAAAAATAAACAGCCACGTACTGCTTCTTTATGTAGAGGTTGGGCGATGTTGGAAAATGACTTTAATTTGATATGAAGGTGACGCGTTACATGTACCTCGATGACATCATACAGACTCAACGCACACATGAAGGCATTACGTATCAACCGCCTATGAGTTCAATTTGAATTTGCACCCAGTTTGACTGGTTAATGTTATGCTAAACAATGAACACATTTTTGATCATTTTATCAAACTGTTGTGCTTGCGAGTAATAACTTTATGAAATTATCACGTCATATTAAAGACACAATGTAAGGTCCGTTTATGAAACTTGCCAACATTCTTGTTTCGCTTTAAGTAATGGAAAAAATGATACGGGGTTACATTGAAAACATAATATGCCTACATAAAATTCCGTTATTATGTCTACGTTAACGTCATCCAAAACGGACGTCTGGAACACGTGCCAGATAACGTTTCCTCAGCAATTGTTGCTGGTTAAAGACTAAAGACTTTTACAAATGATTCGTAACAATATTTCTACCCACTTTGCAAAGTCATGACGTTAAAGTTTTACTGAATTGCATGGCGAAAAGGTGGGTATGTTATTTCGTTCAGCAGACGCATACAAACATTGTCTGAACATTATAAACACATTTTTGGTAAAATAGAGACTGTTTTACAAGGGTAAAACACGTTTTTTTGTCAACTGATTGTGTCTGGAAACAAAGCAAATGTGGCTAAAATCTGGTGTCACACGAAACTGGTGACCCCTTACTCAAATCGAGGTCGTTTTCTTAGCCTCAAGTATTCTTTCAGCAATTTTGTTTTCATGAGATACGTTTGACTAATAAGATGTTATAATGCACTAAAATTCATAACTCAGTCTAAGAGATATTCACGTTTACTTTTAGTCTTGACGTCAGTATATAAAATGAGCAGCCACTTACTGCTTATTCATGTAGAACCTGTGCGAGGTTGGGAAATAACTTTAATTTGATATGAAGGTGACGCGTTATTCTGATGACGTCGTACAGATTCAACGTCACATGACGGCATTATTCATCAATCGCTTATGATTTCAATTTTAATTTGCACTCAGTTTGTTCCGTTTATGTTTTGGTAAACAATGATAAGATTTTGGATCAATTTTTCAAACAGTCATGCTTGCGAGCAATAACTTTATAAAATTATGACGTCATATTAAAGGCAAAATGTAAGGTCCGTTTATGAAACTTGCCAACATTCTTGTTTGAGCTTAAGTAATGGAAAAACGATAAGGGACACGTTAGTTAATGTACAAAGAATAAAATTACGCCATTTAAGGTATCTATCGACACCTCATGGACCATTATTTCCCCCCAAAATATATTTCGTCGTTTTCTGTTATTTGCTGTTTCATTTTATGAATATTGATATAAAAAATACAAAAATACACCGTTTGGAATTAGGGTAAAGTCGGATAACTTCGGACATCAGGTAAATTCGGACATACGTTTGCAAATAGTGGAAATCAAGATGAGACGGCTCCTTATGAGCCATCTCATCAGGATTTTCACTGTTTGTTTAGTTAATTTATTTTTTATTCCAGTAATTAAAGTATGAAGCAAACAAAGTCACTGTCCGAATTTACCTGATGTGCGAAGTTACCTGACTTTACCCTATTGTATCAGAACAACTTAAGTTTACTTGATATACAGGAATGATTAATTGATGTGAATCTAGCCATTACATATTTACTGACCAACCTTTACATTAAAAATAATAGTCAAAATTATTGCAACTTTTACTTTCGATCACAACATATTCAAATATTTTAGGAAATAAAAAAAGAGATTTTTGTGAAACTTGTATACCATAAACATTAGTGCGTAAGCCGAATCTGTGTGAAATCTGAGCAATTTTCACCGTATCGAAAGAGAGAAATTCCTTGATTATCTACCCCCTGTAATGAACAATTTCAATTTCGTAACTTTTTTTGCTACATAACAAGGAACAATTTTATTTTCAACATACCAAACGTGTTTGTAATAATGATTTTATGCTCTCCGTATGTGTAGAAACTATTTCTGAGAAGATAGACTGCAGTTTGTGATTGTGGTATTTTCTGATCATACTCACTTACTATTTTTGCAAAAGACAGATTTTCGTGACAAATAAATATATACTGTTAACCCAGCCACTGTTTTCAATGATGATCAACTCTGGTGCAATGAAAGAGTTAAAAATAGTTCAAGCATTTGCAAACACCCATTTTTGTCGTTGACACATAAAGACAATTAAAGAAGTCATCGGAATATATCAAAATTGTAGGGTAATTCAATATTCGTTCAATATTTTGGGGTTAATTCATAAGGCATTTTTTTTTATTTTTTCAACTTAAAATATACAAAATCAAGGGCAGTTAGTCATGTTTAATGACAAAAATTTAGATCAGTTAAGTTAACAAACGTAAAACATGTAAAACGTATCAAACCAAATATACAGTCAGACATAAGTTAAGCATCACCCGAACATTATTTCAGAGACGTTTTTCGTGTACAAATTTCTTCAGAAGAACAATCAGTTTGTAATATTATATTACCCTTGTCTTCCTATAGTCTGCTGACCATATCAGAATGCCATTTGGTCATTTTGCTGAATTTCTACGGTGTCCTGTATACACCAACCCCTATTGTGGGGGTGTACCCTTAAAAAGAGCCACTGCTTAACCCAAAGTGCATACTTTGAATTCAAATAAACGCAGAAATAATCGAGACTTATTTTTCAAACTAGTGTCAAACTGATTCTGACGAACTCAAGGTTTCATGTCAGTTATATAGAGATAGTTAATCGCGTAGTTATAATTTTTGCATTATCACTATATAACATGTCATTCTTTACACATCCATAACTTTTATTCTTTTAAAGGTATGAATCTGAAATTTTCAGACAGAACTTATCAATATGACACTAAAACTTTACATGTCCTAGCGTTTTGAAAATATAATAATGGGCTAGAGAGTAGGGACATTTTAGGGGTAAGTGTGCATTTACCATGCCTGGCTGTTTACCTTTGTGATAATCGAATCGAAATTTGATGTAAATTGTCGCCACTTTATCTATTTTCGTAAATAAAACAAGATATATTCATGACTGGAAATTTTCCTTCGTTTTCTAAGACCTATTGAGGTGATGCTTAACTTATGTCTGACTGTATATATTGTATATGTTTTATTGCAATCTGATCCTTAATAAGCAAGTTATTGGAGAAAATTAGATTTTAGACCCATTTTCTATGTAAATATCAATATTAAGGGGCAATAACCCATGTTCGAAAAATAAAAATGTGACCGAAGCAAATTTTTATCTACAGTTTGTCACAGTCATGGTTCAGAACAGCTTTCATCCAATTCAGAAAATACGTTTTCAAGTTATTGAGCGTTTACTCACTTTACTGCAGTTTTCCAAAACAAAACAATTATAAACAGGGACAGTAACTCTTTCTGAAATCTGTAGATAGTTTAATGCATT
Organism: Loripinus fragilis; assembly: GCA_964019695.1. NCBI lineage: Eukaryota > Metazoa > Mollusca > Bivalvia > Lucinida > Lucinidae > Loripinus > Loripinus fragilis. Next base: position 46,897,634 of record OZ026514.1, read on the forward strand.
GAATTTGCATCTGGCATGCCGATTCCATTTATGTCAGCAAGTTCCAGGTAAATACCATAACAAATATTGAAGTTATCAGGCAAAATGTGTTTAGTCATGCAGAGGTTCTTTCGGCGTCAACGTGAAAACCATATTTAAAACTAATGAAAAAGTGCAAAAAAACAACAAAAACAACAACAAAAAAAAAAAAACTTAACAACCTACTAAATCTCTGCGATAGATAAATAACCATTTCATGTCATGTACTTTCTTCCATACAGAGATCAAGTCAGCTCTTCCCAAACAATGAAATTATACATGTAAGCCTTCGTCTAAAAAGGACAATATTTACTTTACGTCTTTAAGTAAAGAGCAATGGTACATGTACGGTTAATTTACGTTTTTTCTATGTTCTAACTAAGTTATGTTTTATGAGATTTCAAATTCGATAAATGTAGCGAATAAACATGTAACAGGTTGTTTCTGAATTCAAATAAAAAGAGGAAAATACAACAAGGACAAAGAAAATACTGATCATATTCCAAATGAATCATATGAAACAAACACGTGTTACGTTTTCTTGAATAAATTCCACAAACATGCCTTTTCGACACAAAAGAATCCTGCGGAGTGGACGGTAGTATGGCGGATAAACCATTTGTCGAGAACAGTACATTATCCATAGTATAACACAGTGGAGTGACCACAATACCCGACATTACATATGTTTAGGTTGTGTTATAGGACCGAACATTCATAAGTACGTTCTCCTACATGTAGCTGTCATCCTCAGTGGCGGATCCAGAGGGGGCTCGGGGGTTCAAGCGAACCGCCCTCCGTTTTTAAATATCCTACGAAAATGAAATAACTTGGTCTCACTGAGCCCAAATTGTTTCATTTTAATGGGATATTTAATAAAAAATAGATAAAATCAGCAATTAAAGCGAACACCCACATCTTGAACATGTATATGAACCCCCTTTCCAGAAATCCTGGATTCGCCCCTGATCCTGTCCCCTAACTAAATAATGTCTTGCCCATTTGGTTTGAGAATAATTTTCTATCCCAGGCTAGTTTTCAGTTCTTGTGTTCGCTTTCGGCAAATAGGAATCATGATCAGTTGTTGCGTTTTACATCAAATGATGTATCTGGATTGTCATATCTCATTGAAACAAGGCAACTCAAAAGATACACCGATGCACCAATGCGTAGTGTATATATGCAGTCAAAGGTTCTTTTTTTTGCTGTCGTTGTACATAACATATGAACATGCTCACTATATAGTGTCAATAATAGGGGACTTCATGGAAGATAAGCCCGTATTTTGCTAAATGTACAGTCGTCTGAAAATAAAGACTGTTATTATTAATATGTAAATAAGAGTGCGTCATTAATAATTGTATTTCTTATTTTTCATCCAAAATATGATGGGTGCGCTGAGACCGTCCTTTGATCATCAATAAAAACTTTATTATTTAATGTTTAATATGATGGATAAGGAAATTATACTCACAATATCACGTCCGAAGTTTTGGTTATCTAACCCAATTTATCCAAATTGTTAGTCGAAAAGGGGCTCCAAGAGGGGAAATACCAGTAAAGAGCAAATTTCGTTCACCAAGACACGACACGTAAACCCTACATGAGATATCATGAGTTCATAATCACCCCATTATGATAGGCCTTTAATCTGCTTGGCAAACGCCTAAGGAGAGTCATAAAGGTGCCACTTTTAGAGTATAAATAGTCATACTATGATTTGATATCTAAATTCCTAGTCAGTCTTAAATCTCTCTTCCCCCAGGATGTTCGGACCTGGGTTTTATGGCGACATAGTGTATAAATTAAAGAAAATTGTTGGCATTAATATTTTTGTGCGCATTTTGGTCTGTGATATGTGGTTGTGGTGTTTCCTGGTCATACTCATTCACGTTTGGACTATTCCTAATCGAGAGGCATTCCAATATCTTAAGGTGGTTTAAACCGCCCCCTTCTGTTGATCAACAATTTTTAGATAAATTAACTCTTTATTTGATAAATACAAAATAGGTTTGATATCCCTATAATATTTAGTAACTCTTATTTTGATGAATAAATGTCTGCGTGTAATTAGTTTTATATTCCGTGAAAATTAATGATTAACTCTTTTGATGATACATGAACCTATCCAAAATCATTTTAATATCCATCAACTATATATTAAGTCTTGTGACAATGCATGTCCCTATCCAAACTGGTTTTGATTGCCCTAGATTATTGTTAACTTTTTTATGAATGTTCCTATCTAAATGGTTTTAATTTCTCAGAGATCTTTTACTGGCCATTTCAAGGCGGTGCTTCTTTTGTGGATCCTTTTTGTTATTGTCATGCTTTCTTGTCTGTTCATTGTAGCCTTGTGGTGACCTGCTGGGAAAGGGCTGGCCTCTAGGCTCTCTTGTGTGTGATGTTTTTGTGTTTTGTCACTTTCCCATGTGGTGTCCTAGGTCAGGCGTGGTACTTGATTGCATCGATTCCTGATCTTTACTATCTAACTTACTTTAATCATATTTAGAGGCATCATCTTATACCAGTTGTTTTTATAACCCAAATATTCATTTATCTTTATAAAGAGACTGAGCGACTGAGCTTCACGCCCGAAACCCCCATAACATGTTTTGATAAGATTGCACACCATCAAACATTCTTGACCCTCCAATAAAAAAACAAACAAACAAACAATCAACCAAACAAAAATTAAAACAAAACAACAAAAACAGCAACAGCAATAACAACAACAACAACAACAACAACATAAACAAACCAAAACCAAAAAGATATATAAACAAACAAACAAACAAATACAAATGTCTACGAGTTTCCCATAAGTTAGCTAGTAGGCAATAATTTACGAGACATATGTATCATGTTTGGGCAAAATATGAAATATATATAAACACTCCCTGGAAAATCTAACATGGAAATCTATTATTAGGTGTGGTAGTGACAGATTCATATCATTTCTTATAATAGAAATTTCACAGCACGTAGTTCGAGATAATACAATACGATGAGCGTATACTGTTCTTATGATTTTATGTGACTCAACCAAAACATTGTTGAGGCTACTCAAAAGAACCGCTTCGATGAAGCGGTTCTTTTAAGTACCAACAACATATGTTGTGGTTAAAATATAAGCGATATAATTCCGATTTGCTCTGCTTCATCTAAATTTCTGGATTGTTTACTGTAAAACATGTGACACAGAAGTTACTAATTAACTGAGGAATGAATACCATGACGAAGAGAAAATCCCCACACTTTTCTAAAACAGAACACAAGTGAGTATGACCAGGAAATGCCACAGTCACACATTACAGACCCACTCACGGCGCCGTGAGGAAAGTGCAATGCACGATAACTGCCACACGACATCCAGAAGACAGTAAAAGTAAAGCAAATAGCTCTCTCTTCAGCAGTGCGATGATTGCAAAACTAGAAAGGGCACAAAGTACTGCATAACAAAACATGGATCTAACACAACTCCTACCCCACAAAAATGGGAGCAATAATAATGTATTGAATATTGAATATGCCAGCACACAATTTTTATAAGATGTGCTTCTTAGCAACATATACATAATCATCAAAGCACTTCAGGCAATAAATGCAGTTTAATAGCATTTGTGTAATTAAAGCACTAAATAAATTTAATTTCAAAATCTGGTTGCCCTAATATACGTGCATTTCAATTATAGAGGAGCACACATGCTAGATTCCATTCATCATGATGACATCAAATGAGCCGCGACATAAGATTTCCAACAATGTGGTATACAGCAGTCTATGACCGTTAAGCTACTGACTGAACATCATTTGGAGTTTCTAAGCTTAAAAGGGGACTGCGCAGGCTTGTCTGAGTCTACACTTGTCAAAATGCCACATTGTTGGATATCACATGTCACGGCTCAAATTACTTTTGCTTGAAAACGTTAATGTTCTGCTACTATGTATGAAACGTTGAACATTATGGACGTCACTTCATAACGTCACTAAATATGTAAACCACTAGTAGTACGTGGCGCTATATCGCTCCTAGATGTGACGTCATGTTAAAAACGTGGATAGCTGGCTACCTGGGTGGCTCTTATCATTTTTGAAGTAATGAAAAAGGCAGGTTTTCAACCAGGTACTTCTCACATGACAAACAAGCACGTTTATATTCAAGTAAAGTAATACTCCTCATTTGATTATAGTGTAAACTTTTGTCGACCTTCATTACTTTCGTAGGGTCCAACAATACATATAGGCCAGCAAACAAAGGCCACGATGAGTCTCACAAGAGCCTTCGCTGCTCTAATACACTAAATATGGATGAAGATGAAGACTCAAGCCACACCCGCTGGATACATCAGCATGGTCGGGTTTATTTGAGGTGTTTGCACATATGCCCCAAGTAACAAAATCTCATTTGCTTGCCCATACACGTTGTGCATCAAATATTTGCTTGCGATTGGCATCATGCAGTTTGGATCCCTCTAACATACTATATGAATTTATAAAGCCGGTTATCTTCGTTGATTTAGTGTCTGCTTTGAATGTCTCAATAAAACTATATTTCTCTTGACACTGACTATATTTAGATCACTCCAACTGTATTGCAATGAAAGGAGATATCATCTCTACATTACTCGAGCACTTGAAAAAAAAGCCAAATTAATCAAATTTTGGTTGCAGAGTCTGGTCTTATTTTAGTGTTTGAGAGAGCTCGTTCGCGCTATTGACTGCTTCGTTTATTACAGAACACCATTAAATCATTGCCTACGGTTATTTTTTCATGCTTTTTTATCGTCTGCCGATTTTTTTCAAAATCAACATTTTTGAAAAATTCTTTCAGGAACACCATCAGAGTAACAAACAGTTTGGATCCAGATCATGCCCGACATGTAATCGGGCCTGATCTGGGTCCGAACTGTTTGCAAAGGTTATCAGCAGACGACACTTGTAGTCAAAGACTAAACAGCACACACTAAATAAGCAAGTTCATATGATATTGGTACTTATCTGACATGGGGGAGCGCAGTGGCTCAGTTGTATCGGGTTCGAGCCTCACCGGCGTCACTGCGGTGTGTCCTTGAGCAAGACACATTAATCTTAGCTTAATACTGGTTCAATCCAGGAAGACCACCCCTACATAACAGAAATATTGTTGATGGGACATAAAGAATCAAATCAAACAATATCTAACATGGGAGCAGTGAAGGCTCTGACGAGACTGTACAGTGCACAGTCTCGTCAGAGCCTTCACTGCTGGAGCAAAGGAAGTATGAACGTAAATGAAGATCAAGGCCATCAAGACGCTAGCCCTATTACCTATTTAGTGTTTGTGTTCTGGTGCCTCTAGCTCTTGTGCCATTGATTGTTCTGTAATTGAGGCATTTCCAGATCAGACCAACTCCATCTATTGTTCGAGTTACAGAACGTGGTGCATGAGTTTACTGCAGATATTTTTACGAAAGAGCTGAGAACCATAGTATGCATAAAGTAGCCTTCCAAAACGGAACATCCGTTAGTGCTTTAAGCTCCAAGTGCTAGAACCTACGGAGGTGCCCTAGGTTGGATGCCTTACTGGCTACCCAGTTTCCTTTATAAGGAGATATTGCAGATATTTTTATAAAAGAGCGAAGAACCATAAAATGTATAAAGTAGCATTCCAAAATGGAGCACCCGTTAGTGACTTATGCTCCGAGTGCTAGATTCTACTGAGGTGTTCTAGGTGGGATGTCTTACTGGTTTCCCAGTTTCCTTAATAAGGCGAAAGCGCAGATTTTTAAAACATTCAAATTAGCGAAAATTCTAGGTAATGACCCATTCTATTCACCGTATAGTTACCAGATATAATATTATTATCTGTTGCCCCCTGCTCACCATTTTCAGCCCACATTTCTGGAGGGAATTTCGAGTGATGAGTTAAATATACATAGTTTTAGAATAAATAGCGGCTGTCTAAAAAATATCCGCTCTTTCGAATTATGGATCTCCCGTTTTCCAACATGGATAAAAAGTGTCATTTTCGCATCGCTTGATTTTATTTATTGCAAAGTGATACTATCTCTTTCATGTGTCATGTTCAAAACACTGGAGTTAACTCTTTGCCTACCAGTGCCATCTGCTGATAACTTTTGAAAACAGTTTGGACCCAGTTTTATCAAAAACTGTTTGACACTCTGATGGTATTCCTAATAGAATATTAAAAAAAACATTTGATTTTGAAAAAAAATTAGCAGACGACAAAAAACATGCAAAAATACTCAGGAGGCAATGAGAACGCCAGAATAGCTTCCAGGAGTGTGTTATTCTGATGTTATAATGATTGATTGCTGCTTCAGAGACGCATCTTGTTTTTGTCGCAATGAACTCTGGACTTATCTTGAATTTGATGAGACAAAAACACTAAACATCAAAGTCAATAAGAATGGATTAGGCTGTCAGAGAAAGAAACGAACGATTCCGTACCCTATAACCAGTGTTCAATAATCTAACATGTCATAATATGAAAGAGTGACAATATATCCGTTGTAAATGGGCAATTGTATCTGATATTAAAAGAAAAGGAAGAAAATGCCAAATATACAATTTGGCACAAACGGTTTAAAACCATGGTTATGTATCGCAGCAATTTTGCCAAATTTGGCTCTTTTGTGTTAGACGGTTTCTTGTGTTTTTGTCATTTTCTCATATGGTGTCCTGGGGCAGGTGTCAGTTTGATAAGCGAGGCGGGCGCTCAGAAAGAGAACCGGTGTCTGAAAAAAAACAATGACGCATTTGCCTACAGATATTTGTAAACGGATATAAGTATACACAGATCAGAGATTTTGCATTTGATTCCAATTCTTCACAGTTTTGTCACTGATATATGAACCAGTGCATGAGATTTCCAACAATGTGGTATATGCGACCAGCAAAGCCTCAGATCAGCCTGCGCACACGCGCAGTCTGATCAGAGCCTTTGCTAGTCGATTGAGTATTCTATGATTGTTAAGCTACTGACTGAACACCATTTAAAGTTTCTAAGCTTAAAAGGAGGCTACACAGGCTCGTCCGAGTCTACACATGTCAAAATGTCACATTGTTGGAAATCTCATGCACTGGCTCATATATGACGATTAAGTACCAGTTCATCATATCTGTGATAATTTGGTACCACTTTCTCACCACTTTCTCACATGTATAAGGATTTGGTACCAATTCTTCACAAGTGTGAGTTTTGATACCATATTTTCACAAGTGTAGATTTGATACCGATTCTTCACACGTGTGAGGATTTGGTACCAATTCTTCACTTCGTACTAGTTCTTCACAAGCTAAAAACTATAAAAATGTTAAATTGGAGCAATTTTAAAACCAAAAAAATTATCGAAATTGACCGTACGTAAATTTCACATTTGCCAAAAGTGATCCATGTATTCTATAATGGTACCAATTCGTCACATGGTGTGAAATTTACGAAGTGTTTAAATTGCGGTTAAACAAATACGTTCTTAAAAGGATATCTTTTGAAAGCAAAGACTCCACCAAAGAACTGAAACTAGAGTGTGCATATTTCCTGGGTCAGACTCGCTACTTTCTGCCATTTAGGCTTCATCAGTGACCCTCTAATAATTTCAAAGTTCACAATGAAACCAATGATCCCAAAGGACACGAAAATAAAATCTACACTATACTGAAGGGCAGGGAGACGTTCTACCGCCGTCACAGTCACAGTCACCAGCTATAGTAAAGTCAAATATGTTCTTAAAAGGGTATCCTTTGGAAGCAAAGACTCAACCAAAGAACTGAAACTAGAGTGTGCATATTTCTTGGGTCAGACTAGCTACTTTCCGCCATTTAGGCTTCATCAGTGACCCTCTAAAAATTTCAAAGTTCCACAATAAAACCCATGGCCCCAAAGGACAAGAAAATAAAATCTACACTACAGTGAAGGGCGGGGAGACGATCTACCGCCGCCACAGTCACAGTCACCAGCTGTAGTGAAGTCAAATACGAGGGTTGTCCCAGTAAATCGTGTACTTTTGTTATAACACAAAACTGTGATCAAATAACTCTATGATATTTAAAGGATGTGTTTATATACATGTGGGAAACATCGTGTAAAAATATGGGTGATATTGCAGTTTAAATAACAAATTTATGAACCTTTACTTGACGGTATGTTCGCGTGAGCGGCGCACGTCAAAATATATTTTCACAGACACTCATTTAGTCCAAAAGGTAGCGTACATTTGATCAAATTTCGTTGTTGTATTTCAAACAATCCATTGCCACATCAACTAGTAACTATGCAAGGTAAAGTGTTGAAAATTTGATTTGTTTGTGGCCATACGCATTGATTTTATAAAATATTTTACACATCTACTACATTTCTATTTTTCAGAAAAAGCTAACGTTATGAGAACGGTACCGCGCAAAAATTAGACTTTCAAAATTTTTGGGCTAATTAAACTCATAAAACTACGTTCTTTTAATGTTAAATGATTGGTAGAATAGTCACTAGTATCGTAAAATTGATTTTGTGTAAAATTATTTTAGTAATATCACAAAGACAAGCTCCTTCTTGTCAATTTAACATAAAAGATGCTATTTTCTTTTAGTTATTTTAATGGTAAATATGTTATCTCGTATTAAATCTAAAAGATCTCGCTTGTTTGTGTGCTTAACATATCTAAACTAACTATATAGTTATTACTTGAACCAGGGAGACTTTATCAACAAATAGAAGACAATATTTGTTACCATTTAAGCATATATAAAAAGAGGAGAGTTAAAATATTTGACCACCCCTCTTTGAAAATACAGCAAAATAATTTGCGACGTGCTTCGCATACGCTGAGATACCCTCAAGTAAAGGGTCATAACTTTGTTATCTAAACTGTGATTTCACCCATATTTGTAGGAAATGTGTCTTAGATGTATATAAACATATCATACAAATTTAATAGAATTCTTGATACAAGGTCTCATTTTATAACAAAAGTCCACGATTTACTGGGACAACCCTCGTATGTTCTTGAAAGGGTATCCTTTGGAAGCAAAGACTGCACCAAAGAACTGAAACTAGAGTGTGCATATATCCTGGGCCAGACCAGTTAGTTTCTCCCATTTAGGCTTCATCAGTGACCCTCTAATAATTTCAAAGTTCCACAATGAAACCCATGATCCCAAAGGACAAGAAAATAAAATCTACACTATAGTGAAGGACATGGAGACGTTCCACCGCCGCCAGACAGTCCCAGTCACCATAGTATCGCTGAAACTGTACAAATTCAAAAGTGCACAGGTTTTATTATTATTTTTTTTTATTTCTTAGGGGCTTGTTTACCGTTAACGAACATCGTCACACCTAGGTGAAAGGTATCATTAGATATGTTTTCATCTTTCAATCATGTTCTCGTATTTCATAATGAGGTTCTGGATAATCATCTTATACTATTCGGCTGCTAGTGTCGTCTGCTGATAACGTGTGCTAACAGTTTGGACTCAGATCAGGCACGAAAAAAACGTCCAAACTGTTTGACACTCTGATCATGCGCGGATCCAGAAAGTTTTGACAGAGGGGGGTCCAACTTTGACAGCGTTTTTTTCTATTTTTTATTTTGTTTATTTGATGAAGGGAAGAAAGTTCCAAATACCACTATAGTGGGCCATCATCGGCACGCCAGCGAAACGCCATTAAATGGGGTCTCATCGGCACGCCAGCGAAACGCCATTGAATGGCGTTTCGCTGGCGTGCCGATGATGGTCCAACATTGAATGCTGGCTTGGTAGTTTTATGATTTTTAGGGGATCCGGACCAATATTGCTAAGAGACCCTATATTTTTATGATTTTTGAGAGGGATGGGGGTCTGGACCCCTGTCCCCCGTCTGGATCCGCGCATGCTGATGGTACTCCTGAAAGAAATTTGCAAAAATGTTGATTTTGAAAAGAAAAGCAGACGATAAAAACAGGCAAAATTACCCAGTAGACAAAAAGTTGAATAGTTTCTAGAAGGGATGGAATTTATTTAACAAAACCTTTCCGTTTATATTGGCTTTTCCCAATCATTATGAGAAAAACAATATCTCATAATTATAACTTTGTCCAAAACAATGTAATTTTTGTTTGGGATAAAGACGATTAATTTTTAACAAGAGCATCATTTCCATAATTTTCACTCCACTGTAATTTCAGACGGTTCTTATAATTAGATGTTTAAACAAATACAATCTCATAATTACGCCCGCGTGATTTCTGCATCCGGAATGGACGACGCTGAATAAGAAATGTATGATTTTTTTGATGATCAAAATCCGTTAGTACAAGCAGCACATATAGGGTACGGCTGTGCTCGTCATATAGGCGAGCACAGAATGTTAAGATGAGCCTGTGTAAACGCTGTTCGCTTTTCAAATACCCAAAGAATAGACGGATGGCTGAGAATGGGTTTGCTCCCCCCCCCCTAGGGAATTTTGCAGACATATCCTATCTTGTAGAGAATTGAAAGCCGAGTCTTTTAAGAGATGTTTGCACTCTGTGCTCCGGGGCGTAAGTCTGTAAGAGCCTGTAACATACGTTACTTAATCAAATTAAGAAAAAGTAAATTGAAAGTTAGGGCTACAAATTAAAGACATTAAAATATTCATTTTTAAAAATCATTCATATAGTCTGCATACTGGATATCTTAACTACACATGACAGCCATTTGAACAAAATTGCGGCTTTCTAAGGTGTCATATGCGTTACATAAATCAGATAACCCATTAAAATTTGCAAGTGTGGCTAACATCATTTACATTCACAATCTCCCTGTGTGTTTTGCAAAATGTTTTTAACCATGTCTGACTAGCTTATGCAATTGGCTAACAGAAAAATTAAAGTTTGTTTCCCTAGCTTAAATATTTTTTCTGAAATAAGCAATTTAACAACCCTACCCCTACCCAGTTTTAAGGTGAAATGTTTGGTATTAAAACTAAAGTAAAAATAGTTAAAAAATATTTACAGTTGATGAATGTGTTTCATTGTTTGGGATTTATTTACTTATATGAAAAGACTCATAAATCTGCAAGTTTGTTGCAAAATTTTTAATATCAGAGGCTGTAACATATGTTACCTGATGTAATAAATGGGCAAGCTCATTGTCTTTACGTAAGACATGCCTAAAAATGTTTTAATCTCCTCGAGGGAATTTTGCAGACATATTCCTTCTTATAGTACAACTCAAGCTGCATCGAATAAGGGATGTTTGCACTCTCTATGTTGGGGCGTTAGTCTGAAACAGCGTGTTACATGCGTTACTATATCAAATTAAGGAAATGTAGTTGAAAGTTTGAGCTAAAATTGTGAAACAACTCACAGCTGTTGGATATCTTATATTGTTTAGGGATTTTAAACTGGCTCCTATGATAAAGACTTATAGATCTGCTAGTTGTCATCAAGTTTTAAAGATCAGAGAGTGTTACATATGTTAGCGTGATAAGTAAAATCATCAAATAGTATTTTGACATCAAGCTGAGTAAGGGCCTGCTCCATCCTAATCCACTTTGGAATTCTGCAGACAATTTACATCTTAATTGTAACCATTCAAGGTGCATTTAATAAGAAATGTTTGCACTCTGTAAGTCGGGGCGTTAGCCTGTAACAGCTTGTTACATATGTTACTATATCAATTTGAGAATAAGAAATTTGAATGTTTGAGCTACCAAAAGAAGACATTAAAATTATCTAATAAATTGACATTCTTATAGTCTTTATACTGGATGTCTTTACTTCATATGGAAGCTGTTTAACATTAATACGGCTAACTGTGGTGTTATGTGCGTTACATGAACCTAATTATAATTTAAAAGCTATAATTGTGGCTATCGTCATGTAGTTAAACAACTACTATGACTTGGTTTCAAACTGTTTTATTAGATTTTACAAACATATACTCAATTGATGAATAGGAAAAACCAAGTTTGCTTTTCTATCTTAAATATATTGTCTTATAGGAGCTAATACACAGCCCTACTCCCAGTTGTACAGAGAAGCAAATTTTGTTATTACCGTTTAAGTAAAACACATGAAAGCAATTACAGCGTGTGGATATTTTTCATTTTCTTAGTCTGTCTTGCTCATATATCTACAAGATGTCATTAAATAAAGATCAGGACACTTACTGTGTACTTATAAGTCTTTGGTGCCAAAACACTAGAAATTATATTAATTTCTGATTATCAAGCCCATGGACTGGTGTTACACTGATGTTATCAATGACCTTTTGGACACATTTCCTAATACTGTGCATATAATGCTAAATATAGAGCCACAAATAGAAAAATTAGTTTTACATTTTTACAAGAAAATACAATAATTGAAATGGTCCAAACTATATCTCATCGATTTAATACTCATGTTAAACGTTTGTCGTTGTCTGCTTTCTGTGGTAATCATTATTACCACATGCCTCCTTGCAACTAGTAGAGTCATCACACAATATTTCAATCATTTACTGTTATTCAATTTTACCACCAGCTAGTCCACTCAAAATTGATGAGCCATTATCAACTTTCCAATTTTGCCATTTATGGCTTGGAACATTCGGAAACTGATATGAATTCCTAATAGTTGGCTCTTTGAGTATGCGTTTCAAGTGATACTCTGCAAGTAGGAGAAAGACTAAAGCTTTACAAGGAGGAAAACTATGCCATTAAAAGCAATGAGTACCTGGACTGATGTACCTTGATATTTCTGTGATAAAGAATGATATCTTAGCTGGTTAACGTTTATAAATGTAGCCTTTCCATACATGCAACCCACATATTTGCATCTAATAATGTCTCTGCACTTATTATCTTTCCCCAAGCATTCAAAAAACTTTTTTGAAGTCTTAGTACTTCTGAAGTGCTGCAACCGAGGTAACTCTTTCCCTTCAGATAAGCGAACTAAATGTATCACAGCAGGTAAAGCAATGAAATGCAGGATGAACAGAGCGCAAATTAGACCCTTTCAATTCAATGATTCACTAAGTTTCTAAGATAAGAGCTCTTATTAAAGGATGTAACATATATAACTCGTCATAATAAATGAGCAAGGGCATTGTCGTGACATCCTTTTTGATTACACAGTCAGAGGCTAGCGTTTTCAATTTCAGTGTTTTCAATGGATCATGAAATGAGGCACCTTATCAGCGTGTTTACTCTGTATAAATCTTCCATAGAGCATAACATAGAACTGCTGGTTATCCCATTCTACCTATAGTCCACTTTCCTTCTTTTGAATGCAACAGCTAATGATATGGCTGCAAAAACTGAGAAATCATAGGTTTTACATTATTTTAAGACATGCTTCATTGTACTGACATCAAAAAACAACCAACTGCAAACATAATTGATGGCAATGTCCAACTTCATATTCTTTCTCTTATACCAGATAACTTTCAAGGTGTAACAGAAATTGTTTCAGACGTTCTTCCAAAACCATCAAGAGTCAACATTGTAACTAAAGAAAACTTATAAAGTTCTTTGGGCGCAGCAAAATGCTATTGATCTAAGACCTGAGGACTTAAGCACCAAAAGACTGGATAGGTTCCATGGCAAATGATGCAAAAAAGCAGCCTATCAAATTTCTGTTTGACCAATGTCAGAAATCTTAAAGTATTCTTAGACGTACACGGTAGAGACATAGATTTTGCACAATCAGAGCAAAGTTAGCATTTGACTAGCACGGATGCAGAGGCAGCTGCAGTTAGATTGCTCTTGCCACTTCACAGGAAGAGTTATATACCATAGTCATACTCCATTGTATGCATATATGTGAAATGGCATTAAACCCATATTTAATTAGGTGTTTGATCCCATGACACTGCCATGCTGTTTCTGCTTTTGAAGAATGCTAAGGATTCAAGTTTGGCTGAGTCAAGTTTTTTGACACTGGCACTGGCCACACATACAAAGAAAATTAAGTCTTTTGATGGCTAAAGAGGAGGATCACACGAAATGCTTATAAGTGATGTTTGTCACAATTACCAATTTAAAAAGTAATCTTAATTAATGTAACACATATAACACCATCGGAAGCTGTATATTTGTTAAAAAATCTTTTCTTATGTATCTAAGGTATTCAGCATGCAAACTACATGAATAATTCAAATAGATAGTTTTATGTCTTCTTTCTGTTTCTCAGACTTTCAATTCATTTATTCTTAAATTGATATGGTAACATACGTATCAAACCATTACAGGCTAACCCCCTAATTAAAAGAGTGCAAACATCTCTTATTTGATGCAGCTTGAATTGTTCTCTAAGGTAGGATATGTCTGCACAAGTTGAGAGGAACAAGATTGTACTCAGTTTGCAGTCCTAATACAATGCCATGATTCTACTGGTTGAGATGAAATGGGTGATTATTTTGCAATAGAAGCAGACACAATGATAGACATTGTGAGGGTGACTTGAATAAAGGTTGTTTTTGAATAATTTTATTTAATAGGAACATTATTAAATTGTGTCATTTAAATGAGAACTATTATTTTCTATCTATATGTCTAAATATTTTGATATTATAGACATTAGGAAATATGTGATTAAAGAGGTTATATATAACATAGGTAACACAATTCCATGGGCTTGTTATCAGCAATGACTGTACTTACTAAGACTAAGGTACCAGAGGCTAGAGATTAATAGGAAAACATGTGAAAAACGGTATTTTTCTGAAATATCATCTCTTACTTCCAAGAAAATTTCCTAGCTCATTCATTATGCCATGTAACATATGTTACATACTTTAATAAGCTTTAATAAGTGCTCTGATCCTGATGTCAAACTTGCAAATGTATGATTCTTCATTGCATTAGCAAGACAGTGCCAAAAATGTAAGATATCCACAAGCGTCAAATATTTTCATATATTTTTCTTCAATAATAGATACCAAAATTGGATACTTAAAATTGGGGGTAGGGTTGTTTAATAGCTCATATAAAACAATGTATTTGAGATAGAAAAGCAAACTTTGTTTTTTCTATTAGTCAAATGAGTATTTTAGTAAACTAAGATTAAAAACACTTGTAAAAATGCACAAATCGTCTGTAAAATGAATGATGTTAGTCACGATTTCAACTTTCAAAGGGAAATTTAATCTATGTAACGCATATAACACCATTGAAGGCTGTAATTTTGTTTAAAATGCTGCTTTTATGTAGCTTAGGCATCCAGCTTGCAAACTACATAAGAAATTTGAATAATTAGATGGTTTAATGTCTTCTTTCTGTAGCTCAAAACTTTTATTTTGATTTTTTCCTTAGTTTGTTACAGTAACATATGTAACAGGCTGTCAGAGACTAACGCCCCGGAGCACAGAGTGCAAACATCTCTTAAAAGATGCGGCTTGAAATTTTCTTCAAGATAGGATATGTCTGCAAAATTCCCTAGGGGGGGGGGGGGAGCAGGACCTTTTTTAGCTCGAAGTCTAGAAGGGGAGAATATAAAGGCCCAGCACATATATTTAATCCGTAGTGCCACTAGATAGTTGAACGGGAACGTTAGCCGCAAATTCCTGAATTAGGCAGATTATAATTGCTACTCTGATTTGCTTAAGATAGTTGACCATTCATACTTGAAATTAGTGATATTTTGTAGGCATACTGCAATTTTTAAGACTTGAATTTCTAAAGTTCAGGATTTACACACGGTAGTTTGGTGATCACGTGTGCAATGCCAGGACTGGCGTATCCAGCAGCGTCAGATGTCTAATTGTTTGGTCCGAGTCCTCATCTTCACGCATACGCCATGTATTGAGCAATGAGGGTTCTGTCAGCCTGTGAAATTGCGCATACTCGAAAGAGCCTTGGTGGCTCGACAAAGCGATAAGTACCAAATCTCATGTGCTGGCTCATTATTGTTTTGGTTGAGGAAAACGTTCTTGTGGTTTGATAAGTACCGCACTTTTTAAATTGAAGCTTGCATAATACGTGTATCTTTAGAGATGTTAGCCATCGGAACAACCTGTTACTAACTATTGCTGTAAATGGACAAATAACCCTTCTTTATGTTAGCATTAACCGTGTTCTGTACTCTCTCGTTGTACCGAGAATTGAATTATTTAAGCTAAGAAATCTAATTATTGTAGACGACAGCGCTAATCAGAAGTATAATGTGAAGCAAAAGGCACAAGGATGACCATTAAAGCATGTTCCAACTATCATAAATGAAGGTCTTTTTCTGGAGGCTGACCAGCCTCCAGAAAAAGACATTCATCTATTAAATTGAAGAATTCAGGTGTGAAAGAAAAATGGCTAATATGTTTTATTCAGCAAATGAACCAAAGACTGTCATACCCACTAAAGTACATAAACAATGTCTCTATTTATGTCCTCAGTTTTGATTAACTTTCAAAAAGGTATTGTACTGACATGATTAAAAAGTGGGATATAACAGATATTATGCGACAGTCTGCAAAGTAAGAAAGAGGGCAAAGATCAGGAATTGGTACAATAAAGCACCACACCTGACCCAGGTTCAGTCCTAATCAGTGCTTTACTCCTTTTTATATCTTGATTTATATGATCTAGGAGATAATTCATGGATAAGTTAGGGGTCTTTCATGCAAATCAAACATCTATATATGTGTCTTGATCCGCATCTGAACTAAGGGTGAGGTTAGCGCTGTGAACAAGTTTAAGCC
This sequence comes from Loripinus fragilis, assembly GCA_964019695.1. NCBI lineage: Eukaryota > Metazoa > Mollusca > Bivalvia > Lucinida > Lucinidae > Loripinus > Loripinus fragilis. Next base: position 46,914,290 of record OZ026514.1, read on the forward strand.
CTTCCGTGAAAGTATTTTTACTGACCGTTCCAAGGCGGTGCTTCTTTTGTGGATCTTTTTTGTTATTTTTTTTATTTGTGTGTGTCATGTTTTCTGGTCTATTCATTGTAGCCATGTAGTCACCTGCTTGGAAAGGACTGACCTCTTGATTCTCTTGTATTGATGTTTTATTGTCTTTTTGTCACTTTCCCATGTGATATCCTGGGTCAAGTGTTGTGCTTGATTGTATCGATTCCTGATCTTTGCCTTCTTTCTTACTTTTAAACTCTTTATTTGCATGATGTTAGGTCGGGCCTCAGACTGAATGACGATCCTGATCTTTAACTGTCATCAGTGGGTTCGTGCCTGATGCTGGTTTTTGCGGCAGGGCACGCCGTTGCTCAACTAGGGTTGTCCAAAGCTGTAACTGTCTGTGAGTTAAAACAGGCATTTATTTGTTTCATCACAGTAAGGTAAATTGCATTTATCGTTTCCGTGTGGCGATACATTGCATATGTGAGGAAACCTCAATGCGAGCTTAACATTATTGTGTTTAAACATTATCAGAATCTAGGGCAAATATCTGGCCGGAAAATTGATTAAACTCCAAGGTGGCTTTCGGCTGCTACCCGTTCTAAGGCGATGATTCTGCTGTTGTTGATTTATTATTTGAGCCGCGACATGAGATTTCCAACAATGTGGTATGTGCGACCAGCAAAGGCTCAGATCAGCCTGCGCATACGCACAGTCTGATTAGAGCCTTTGCTAGTCGATTGAATATTCCATGAGTGTTAAGCTACTGATTGAACGTCATATTAGTTTCTAAGCTTAAAAGGAGGCTGCACAGGCTCGTCTGAGTCTAAACATGTCAAAATGACACATTGTTGGAAATCAAATGTTACGGCTCAGATTTTGTTGGTGTTCATGTCGTGTAAGATGGTTTTGTGCTCTGTCCTTGATTTGTGATGTACTTCTTTCAGTGTCCTTTCTATTTTTGCAATCGTCTTGCGAAGGAATGGAGAGCTGTTGGCTGTCTTTATGCCATGCGCATATTTGGGCCTCGTCGCGAGAAAACCTGTCTTCGGGGTTTCCGTCAAAGCGAGTTTCAAACCGCTCTCATCAGCTACAGAGACTAGCTAGAAAGTTGAAATTTCGCTTGTAGTAAGCTTCGATATGGTGCTTTCCAAACAGTGAATAACAAAGGCGCTGATCGGACTGCGCGTCTTTGTTGTTCGCAAACCTCCGAAGACAGGTTTTCTCGCGACGAGGCCCAAAATTTTATGTTCTGTTTCTTCTTTTGTGGATCATTTATGTTATTTCTGTCTTGTTGTTGTTATGCTTTCGTGCGCGTCTGTTTATTGATGCCTTGTGGTCACCCTCAGGGAAAAGGCTGACCTCTTGGCTCTCGTTTATGATGTCTAATTGTGAAGTTGTCACTTTCCCTTTGGTATCCTGGGTCAGGTGTGGTGCTTGATTGTATCAATTCCTGATCTTTGCCCTTTTTCTTACTTTGTCCTCACTATTGTAAAACACTTATATTTTGCGTTTTTTTTATTTGGCGCTTTTAGCCTGGCGCTTTTGGTTAAAGCAAAACTCGCCAAAATATGGGACCGCAAAATACAGTTTCGAATACAGATGTATTGGACACACGCACTTAATAGTATGTTGGTATCCGTAATGTCAAAATACAACTTTGAAAGGTAGAGAGAGAGGAAACCACGTCTTAAAAGGGACTACTATTAAAGGAAAGAATATGCTCCCCATAGGGAGCATATTCTTTCCTTTAAAAAGAAGTCCCTTTGAGAACAGTTACTTACTATAAAGGACCTTAAATTGAGGAATCGCCAAAATTAAACTACGCCAATATGCCATTCTATTAAAATCGCCAAATTTTGATACCGTGAATATTAAGTAGTTGATTATATTACTTGAAATAAGGAAAAAGGCAAATATCAGGAATCGATACAATCAAGTGCCACACCTTCCCCAGGACACCACATGGGAAAGTGACGAAACACAAGAAAACATCACATACAAGAGAGCCAAGAGGTTAGCCATTTCCCAGACAACACAGCATGACAGACACGAAACATACATAACAAAAAGGATCAATGAAAGAAGCACCACCTTGAAGACTCACTCCTTTTATTTGACCAAAAGTAACCACCTTTGGAGTTTTATGAAAATAATCAATTTGATATTTTGGCTTGACGTAGCCTCAAAAAAGTATTTTATTGTTTGTTTGATTTGATTCTTTATGTCCCATCAACAATCTTTCAGTTATAAAGGGACGGGTCTTCCTGGGTTGAACCAGTACTAAGCTAGGATTAATGTTCTTGCTCAAGGACACAACGCAGTGACGCCGTTGAGGCTCGAACCCGCGGCCCTTCGGTCTCGAGTCAAGCACTCTACCACTAAGCCACTGCGCTCCCATTAGCAAGTCTGATAAGGTTAATAGATTGTGAAAAGAAATCACTCGTTTTGGAAGGGGAAATGTGTACCAATGTTTGAGGTAAATGCATTAAAAATATGATTAAATAGTATAAGTCTTTCAAACATACAGAGGAAAGAGACATTAAATTGAATGTTCATCAAAATATTTAATGCTAAACTCAACTGAGCATGAAATTTATCTATGTTTGGTATTTAAAATGCCAACACTGTTTGGCATTTTAACTAATTATTAGTATGATAAATACAGGATCTGCGAGTTGAAAGCAATAGTGAACGTTTTTATCAGCATTTTAGGTTGTATGAGCAGATAGAATTTCATGCTCAGTTTGGTTGAGTTTGATGCTTTACTTTAATTGTCTTCTTGATGTCATGCTTTGGTTCTTCCTCGCGATGCCATCGGCTTGACTGCGGGATTTTCTGGTAATATTCATTTACTTTTTTACGGGGCCTGATATACTGGTGGATTTTTTTAAAAAAACTTTATACACAAGCGCATAGGAAGAATGCTTTGAACTTTTCGTGTTTTTTTTGTAAATTGCATCATAAATATCCGTCAGCTGTTAATATCTTGAAGACATGTTTTACCATTACTCTTGAATAAGATATACGAGTAGTTCAGGTGTTTAATTTAAAATGGTGCCGGAACTAACACCAGTCTACGACAAAGTCTTTCACATTGTCTTTAAATGCGGTCGAATGAGACATAGAATAAGATATGCTTAGAGTTAGCATTATTTTACGGCACTAATTATATATATAAAAAAAACGTGTTCGGTTGCAGAATTACAAACAAAACATGTTTGGGCACAAAGTTACAAACAAAAATATGTTTGGGATCAAATGACGAAAAAACCCCAACAATGTTTGGAATCAAAATTACAAACAAAAATAAGTTTGGGTTCAAAATTACAAACAAAATCTTGTTTTTATTACACGCGCATTAAATGCGCGTGTATTAAAATCAAGCTTTTGTACGATTTGCAAGATATGGAACAATATAAGCGCTGCGTTTTTCGAGTCATTGCTTACATCACGGAAACACAGCCGTACAAACATGGTGACCCCAAATTTGCATCTTAGACAAAGAATAGGAAAATTGTAGTTGGTATATCTAAGAAATATTGCAATGATCTTGAGGCCTAGTCGCAATAAAAATTGATTGATCTTGGCATAAGCGTTTGTTTGATATGAAGTTCATGAAAAAGTAAGTTTCATGACATTTTTATCAATGTGACCGCGAATGTAAACTATTGGCTCGTTTTGCAGTAGGTTAGGTTCTGTGTTGTTATCAAGTAGAAGTTTTGAATGTCTATACAGTAAAACCTGTCTTAAGTAGCCACTCAAAAAGAACACCAAAATTGGTTTTCAATGCCGATTATCGCTTAATTCGGGTGAAAAGTATTGCAGAATGCTCCAAGGGAAAGGGAGCATTGTGCAATACTTTCGCCCTGCATTAAGCTACCATTTCCCATTAAGACCTTTGTTTTGTCTATTTTTAAGTGAACCCTTATGACAGGTTTTACTGTATAATATGTTATTGTTTTAATGATTGCTATGGTTCATGTGGTCAACCGTCATTTGTAGTAATAAAGCTGAAGCTGACGGCACCTGAGCCCTAGTAGCAGTTAAAATTAACAAGTCATTGCGAATGTAATTTCGTGTTAATTTCAAGGGTATAAATTTTTTTTATATTAAACAGCTGTGAGTTTAAGCTGTTTAAGGCTAATAATGCAAGAAGAATAATTCTGTGTTGGTAACAATTAGAAATTTTGCGTGTCTTTGTGTACAAGTAGTTTTAGTAGCGGCTGTGGTTTACATGACCAACAGTCAGTTGTAGTAATTGAACTCAAGCGGCTGACGGCACGTGGACCATAATCACAACGGGAATTCATTGGACCTTGCATGAGAAATTATTTGGTGTACAAATGGAAAAAAGAAAGAAAGAAAGAAAGTCTTTGACAAATTCTATATTTGGTGACCGTAAGTGTTGGTTTACATAACTCATTGCCAACACTATACTAAGATTAGGTCTGTCCTTTTTTAAAATCCGTATATGTTATAATGTGTGAGTAATTATACATTATAGTGTAGTTGTTATAGCGATCATAGCGTCTGTGCCCATTTGTCAGTTGTAGCTGACTGGTCTCAGTTTAACACATTCGGACTTGCATGGGTCTTTTGTATTGCTTTTGTATTAATAAAACTCATGTATGCTCTTCACGTATGGAAATAAAGACTAATAATAATAATAATAATAATAATAATAATAATAATAATAATAATAATATTCATATTATTGCTATTATTATCATTATTATTACACTACCGCCCATCTATTTGTCCTTGTCGAATTCGCGTTGAAAACGCATTGAAAACGCACGTAAAACGCATTAGTTTTCCAACGCGAATTTCGAAAATCCAAACAAAGCCCACTATCTATATGCGTTGAACTGCAGTGCAACGCATTTACCTGTTAACCAATCAATAACTCAAGTATAGCAACGCAGTTCAACGTACAATTCGCGTTGAAACGCATGGTTGAACAGCCAATCAAAAAGGTTCAAGTGCGTTGCCAGATCTGTTACGTATAAATCAATGATTATTTCATTATTGAAACCAAGACAACAGCGAAAACATTTTCCCCACAAAACGCTTTGTTTATTGTTTCTTTTTCTTTTTTGTGTCAATGGCACTCCCTCATTTTTGGCCATCGTTGCCAGATATTTCATGTCAGCTGACTTCACATCCCATTGCATTTGTTTAACATCGGTTACAATTCCACTATGTGGACCAGTTCATCGTGTTCAGTCCAACCATATCAAACAGGTTCGTGGATCTTTGTTATCAGGCCTAGGGATCAGGTTTCAGAACCTGAACCTGCTGCATTTTGATCAAATAATTGGCTTGAAGTCTTTATTGATCTATCTCTTCTTACTGGCTCAATTAAATTTAGGTCTTCAGATGGATAGGCTCCCAGTCCAAGCCTCACAGGAGGCACTGTGTTCGGAGAGAGAATGAGAGTAGGCTGTTTAAACTGTGTCGGAACCTACCTGCCCGGCACTGTGTTGCAGGGGTGCAGGCTGTTTTAGTAATGTAGGAACCTACCTGCTGGGCACAGTGTTACAGGGGTGCGGCTGTACAAGCGGTGTCGGAACCTACCTGCCGGGCACTGTGTTACATGCAGTGATGCAGGCTGTTTAAGTAGTATAGGAACCTACCTGCCAGGCACTGTGTTGCAGGGGTGCAGACTGTTTAAGCAATGTTGGAGTCTACCTGCCGGGCACTGTGTTGCAGGGGTTTAGACTATTTCAGCAATGTCTGAACCTACCTGCCGGGCACTGTGTTGCAGTGTGTTTTAGAAGTGTCGGAACCTACCTTCCTGGAACTGTGTTGCAGGGGTACAGACTTATAAGCGGTGTTGAAACCTACCTGCCGGGCACTGTCTTACAGTGGAAAGGGCTGTTTAAGCGGTGTCAGAACCTACCTGCCGGGCTATGTGTTACAATGGTGCAGACTGTTAAAGCAATGTCAGAACCTACCTGCCAGGCACTGTGTTACAGTGGTGCAGACTGTTTAAGTAATGTCAGAACCTACCTGCCGGGCACTATGTTACAGTGGTGCAGGCTGTTTAAGCAATGTCAGAACATACCTGCCAGGCACTGTGTTACAGTGATGCAGACTGTTTAAGCAATGTCAAAACTTACCTGCCGGGCACTGTGTTACAGTAGTGCAGCCTTTTTAAGTGGTGTCAGAACCTACATGCCGGGCACTGTGTTACAGTGGTGCAGACTGTTTAAGCACTGTCAGAACCTACCTGCTGGGCACTGTGTTACAGGGGTGCAAACTGTTTAAGCAGTGTCGGAACCTACCTACCGGGCACTGTGTTACAGTGGTGCAGACTGTTTAAGCAGTGTCGGAACCTACCTGCCGGGCACTGTGTTACAGTGGGGGTGACATATTAAGCGGTGTCGGAACCTACCTGCCGGGCACTGTGTTTCAGTGGTGTAGGCTGTTTAAGCGGTGTCAGAACCTACCTGCCAGGCACTGTGTTACAGTGGTGCAGGCTGTTTAAGTAAAAATAAACCAGTTTTAGATAATTCTGATTTTTGTTTAATAATTTTGATAGGAAAATAAGACCAAATTCAGATTTTCAAAATCCTTTTTCCTTAGAAATTAAGATATCTCTGTTTTAACCTGTATTGAGTTTAAACTGTTTAAGCAGTGTCAGAACCTACCTACCGGGCACTGTGTTACAGTGGTGCAGACTGTTTAAGCGGTGTCCAAACCTACCTGCCGGGCACTGTGTTACAGTGGTGCAGGCTGTTTAAGCATAGTCAGAACCTACCTGCCCGGCACTGTGTTGCGGGGTCGCAGACTGTATAAGCGTTGTTGGAACCTACCTGCCGGGCAATGTGCTACAGTGGTGTAGGCTGTTTAAGCGGTGTCAGAACCTACCTGCCAGGCACTGTGTTACAGTGGTGCAGGCTGTTTAAGCAATGTCAGAACCTACCTGCTGGGCACTGTGTTACAGTGGTGCAGACTGTTTAAGCAATGTCAGAACCTACCTGCTGGGCACTGTGTTACAGGGGTGCAGGCTGTTTAAGTAGTGTCAGAACCTACCTGCTGGGCACTAGGTTACAGTGGTGAAGGCTGTTTTAGCAATGTCGGAGTCTACGTACCGGGCACTGTGTTACAGGGGTGCAGGCTGTTTAAGTGGTGTCGGAACCTACCTGCAGGGCACTGTGTTGCAGTGTTGCAGGCTGTTTAAGTAGTGTCAGAACCTACCTGCCAGGCTGTGTGTTACAGTGGTAAAAGCAGTTTTAGCAATGTCGGAACCTACCTGCCGTGCACTGTGTTACAGTGGTGAAGGCTGTTTTAGCAATGTCGGAGTCTACCTGCCAGGCACTGTGTTACAGTGGTAAAGGCTGTTTAAGAAGTGTCATAACCTACCTACTGGACACCTGTGTTGCAGGGGTGCAGACTGTTTCAGCAATGTCAGAACCTACCTGCGGGGCACTGTGTTGCAAGGGTGCAGACTGTTTAAGTAGTCTCAGAACCTACCTGCCAGAACTGTGTTACAGTGGTGCAGGCTGGTTAAGTAGTGTCGGAACATACCTGCCGGGCACTGTGTTACAGTGGTGCAGGCTGTTCAAGCAATGCCAGAACCTACCTGCCGGGCACTGTGTTACAGTAGTGCAGACTTTTTAAGTGGTGTCAGAACCTACCTGCCGGGCACTGTGTTACAGTGGTGCAGACTGTTTAAGCGCTGTCAGAACCTACCTGCCGGGCACTGTGTTACAGTGGTGCAGACTGTTTAAGCAGTGTTGGAACCTACCTGCTGGGCACTGTGTTACATAGGGGATGACATATTAAGCGGTGTTGGAACCTACCTGCTGGGCACTGTTTTACAGTGGTGAAGGCTGTTTAAGCGGTGTCGGAACCTACCTGCCGGGCACTGTGTTACAGTGGTGCAGGCTGTTTAAGTAAAAATAAACCAGTTTTAGATCATTCTGGTTTTTGATAATTTTGATAGGTAAATAAGACCAAATTCAGATTTTCAAAATCCTTTTTCTTTAGAAATTAAGATATCTCTGTTTTTGCCTGTATTGAGTTTAAACTGTTTAAGCAGTGTCAGAACCTACCTACCGGGCACTGTGTTACAGTGATGCAGACTGTTTAAGCGCTGTCAGAACCTACCTGCCAGGCACTGTGTTACAGAGGTGCAGACTGTTTAAGCAGTGTTGGAACCTACCTGCCGGGCACTGTGTTACATAGGGGATGACATATTAAGTGGTGTTGGAACCTACCTGCCGGGCACTGTTTTACAGTGGTGAAGGCTGTTTAAGCAGTGTCAGAACCTACCTACCGGGCACTGTGTTACAGTGGTGCAGACTGTTTAAGCGGTGTCCGAACCTACCTGCCGGGCACTGTGTTACAGTGGTGCAGACTGTTTAAGCGCTGTCAGAACCTACCTGCCCGGCACTGTGTTACAGTGGAGCAGACTGTTTAAGCAGTGTCAGAACCTACCTGCCGGGCACTGTGTTACATAGGGGATGACATATAAAGCAGTGTTGGAACCTACCTGCCGGGCACTGTTTTACAGTGGTGAAGGCTGTTTAAGCAGTGTCAGAACCTACCTACCGGGCACTGTGTTACAGTGGTGCAGACTGTTTAAGCGGTGTCCGAACCTACCTGCCAGGCACTGTGTTACAGTGGTGCAGGCTGTTTAAGCATAGTCAGAACCTACCTGCCGCGCACTGTGTTGCAGGGGTGCAGACTGTATAAGCGGTGTTGAAACCTGCCTGCCGGGCACTGTGCTACAGTGGTGCAGGCTGTTTAAGTGGTGTCAGAACCTACCTGCCGGGCACTGTGTTACAGTGGTGCAGGCTGTTTAAGCAATGTCAGAACCTACCTGCCGGGCACTGTGTTACAGTGGTGCAGACTGTTTAAGCAATGTCAGAACCTACCTGCCGGGCACTGTGTTACAGGGGTGCAGGCTGTTTAAGTAGTGTCAGAACCTACCTGCTGGGCACTAGGTTACAGTGGTGAAGGGTGTTTTAGCAATGTCGGAGTCTACGTACCGGGCACTGTGTTACAGGGGTGCAGGCTGTTTAAGCGGTGTTGGAACCTAACTGCCGGGCACTGTGTTGCAGTGTTGCAGGCTGTTTAAGTAGTGTCAGAACCTACCTGCCAGGCTCTGTGTTACAGTGGTAAAAGCAGTTTTAGCAATGTCGGAACCTACCTGCCGGGCACTGTGTTACAGTGATACAGGCTGTTTAAGCATTGTCGGAACCTACCTGCCAGGCACTGTGTTACAGGGGTGCAGGCTGTTATAGCATTGTCTGAACCTACCTACCATGCACTGTGTTACAGGGGTGCAGGCTGTTTTAGCAATGTCAGAACCTACCTGCCGGGCTCTGTGTTACAGTGGTAAAGACTGTCTAAGCGGTGTCAGAACCTACCTGCCGGGCTCTATGTTACAGTGGTGCAGACTGTTTAAGCGGTGTCGGAACCTACCTGCCGGGCACTGTGCTACAGTGGGGAAGACTGTTTAAGCGGTGTCGGAACCTACCTGCCTGGCACTGTGTTACAGTGGGGAATACTGTTTAAGCAGTGTCAGAACCTACCTGTCGGGCACTGTGTTACAGTGGTGAAGGCTGTTTTAGCAATGTTCGAGTCTACCTGCCAGGCACTGTGTTACAGTTGTAAAGACTGTTTAAGAAGTGTCAGAACCTACCTACCAGGCACCTGTGTTGCAGGGGTGCAGACTGTTTCAGCAATGTCAGAACCAACCTGCGGGGCACTGTGTTGCAGGGGTGCAGACTGTTTAAGTAGTGTCAGAACCTACCTGCCGGGTACTGTGTTACAGTGGTGCAGGCTGGTTAAGTGGTGTTGGAACCTACCTGCCGGGCACTGTGTAACAGTGGTGCAGGCTGTTTAAGCAATGTCAGAACCTACCTGCTGGGTACTGTGTTACAGGGGTGCAGTCTGTTTAAGTAGTGATTGAACCTACCTACCAGGCACTGTGTTACAGTGATCCAGGCTGTTTAAGTGGTGTCAGAACCTACCTGCCGGGCACTGTGTTACAGTGATGCAGGCTGTTTAAGCGGTGACAGAACCTACCTACGGGGCACTGTGTTACAGGGGTGCAGACTGTATAAGCCGTGTTGGAACCTACCTGCTTGGCACTATGTTACAGTGGTGCAGGCTGTTTAAGTAGTGTCAGAACCTACCTGCCATAGACTGTGTTACAGTGATGAAAGCTGTTTCAGCAATGTCGGAGTCTACCTGCCTGGCACTGTGTTACAATGGTACGGACTAATTAAGCGGTGTCGGAACCTACCTGCAGGGCACTGTGTTACAGTGGTGCAGACTGTTTAAGCCGTGTCAGAACCTACCTGCGGGGCACTGTGTTACAGTGATGCAGGTCACTGTGTTACAGTGGTGCAGGCTGTTTAAGCTATGTCAGAACCTACCTGCCGGGCACTGTGTTACAGTGGTAAAAGCTGTTTTAGCAATGTCAGAACCTACCTGCCAGGCACTGTGTTGCAGTGGTGCAGGCTGTTTAAGCAATATCAGAACCTTCCTGACTGGCACTGTGTTACAGTGGTGCAGAATGTTTAAGCAATATCAGAACCTACATGCCGGGCACTGTGTTACAACGGTGAAACCTGTTTTAGCAATGTCAGAACCTACGGACCGGGCACTGTGTTATGGTGGTGCAGGCTGTTTAAGCAATGTTTGAGTCTACCTGCCGGGCACTGTTTTTACAGTGGTGAAAGCTGTTTTAGCAATGTCAGAGTCTACCTGCCGGGCACTGTGTTGCAGGGGTGCAGGCTGTTTAAGCAATGTCAGAATCTATCTGCCTGGCACTGTGTTACAGGGGTGCAGACTGTTTAAGTAGTGTCAGAACCTACCTGCCAGAACTGTGTTACAGTGGTGCAGGCTGGTTTAGTGGTGTCTGAACCTACCTGCCGGGCACTGTGTAACAGTGGTGCAGGCTGTTTAAGCAAAGTCGGAGTCTACAAGCAGGGCACTGTGTTACAGTGATGCAGGCTGTTTAAGCGGTGTCTGAACCTACCTGCTGGGCACTGTGTACACAGGGGTGCAAACTGTTTAAACAGTGTCGAAACCTACCTACCGGGCACTGTGTTACAGTGGTGCAGGCTTTTTAAGCGGTGTCAGAACCTACCTGCCGGGCACTATGTTACAGTGGTGCAGGCTTTTTAAGCGGTGTCGGAACCTACCTGCCGGGCACTGTGTTACAGTGGTGCAGACTGTTTAAGCGGTGTCGGAACCTACCTGCCGGGCACTGTGTTACAGTGGTGAAATCTGTTTTAGCAATGTCGGAGTCTACCTGCTGGGCACTGTGTTACAGTGATGCAGACTGTTTAAGAAGTGTCGGAACCTAACTGCCGGGCACTGCATTGCAGAGGTTCAGGCTGTTTAAGCTTGCAGGGGTTCAGGCTGTTTAAGCTGTGTCAGATCCTACCAGGTGGGCACTGTGTTGCAGGGGTGCAGGCTGTTTAAGCGGTGTCCAAACCAGCCTGCCAGGCACTGTGTTGCAGGGGTGCAGGCTGTTTAAGCGGTTTCGGGAGTTACCTGCAAGCACTGGTTTGCAGGGGTGCAGGCTGGTTAAGCAGTGTCGGAACCTCCCTCCGCGGCACTGTGGGGCTCGGGTGCAGGCTGTTTAAGTGGTGTTGGAAACTACCTCCCGGGCACTGTGGGGCAGGGGTGCAGGCTGTTTAAGCGGTGTCGGAACCTACCTCCCCGGCACTGTGGGGCAGGCTGTTAAAGCGGTGTAGGAACCTACCTCCAGGGCACTGTTTGGCCAGGGGTTCAGGCTGTTTAATCGGGGTTGGAACCTACCTCCTGAGCACTGCTTGGCAGGGTGTTTAAGCGGTGCCAGTTCCTACTTCATCAGCAGGTTAGAGGGGCAGAACTGGATAGTGTTCTACTTTTATTTTAGGACTGATCAGGTGAAGCCTGGGCACATGCAATTGCTTTTGCTTCGGAGTGCCGAGAGAGATCTATATAGTTAGAATGTCAACAAGTGAGTTCGATTATTTTACTCATGCTACAAGGAGATTTTGCATTTAATCTCAGTTGACCCAATCTTAAAGTTCGAAATTGTTTGATGCGAATCCCCAGAAACAAAATTGAATGCAGTGCGACATGTTTTTAATTCATCTGCTTCATGTCGTTGTTTTAAGAAAAATATTTTACATTGGGCACTAAAAGAGACTAATTATAGATCTATATCTGATGAAGATCGAAGTGATTTTACTGTTATACATTCATTTTTCGGCCCTGAGTAACTCCATTTATTTCTCTGCTGAAAAGTCGTGATAGTCAGCTCAAAATATTGATAAATGAATAGAGTGAGATATTTAATTCAAATTGGGCTTTAAAAGCTCAAAGGAAACGGGAATTGAGATTTGCAAGACAAGTCTTATCAAAAAAATTCAAACCGAAGCTAAACAATAACAATCATATAAACATTGAGCAAGGTCAACTAAATTTTGATTGGTTTACGCATCACTGCGTTGTAACAGAACAATTTGATTGGCTAAAGCGAGAAACGCATATTTTATCGTTGAAACGCGTTGGGGGCTGCTAATGAATATTCATGAGTTTCGAAATACGTTGATTCGCGTTTCATACTCAATTTAAACTCAACGCACGTACAATGCGTTGGAAACGCACATAAAACGCGAATTCGCAGGACAAATACGCGGGCGGTAGTGTATTATTATTATTATTATTACATGTCTCTGGATTACATTTAATGCAGTGGCGGACCGAGAGTGGGATCGCTCAAACCCATCCCCCGCCCCTTTTATTTTTAAATATCCTATGAAAATGAAATAATTTGTTCTCAATGAGACCAAGTTATTTCATTTTCATGGGATATTTAAGAAAAATGAGATAAAATCAGCAAAGCGAACCCCCATACAGTTATACATGTACCTAAAACCCCCTTTCGAGAAATCCTGGACCCGCCCCTGTAATGTACGAATAATACCCGAAACTATACTGAACGAAACTTCTAAACAGCCAGTTAACACAACACATTTTTTCAATATAGCTCATTTTTTATTAAACTGTTTGTCATGATATTTAAACAGTATATTTGGGCACATGTATCCGTCGATTGAACATAACAAAGTTTGATTCAATAAGGATGTTCATTTATGCGTAACGATAGAGTACTTATACCTGTTTTGCACGTGACACACGATGCTAAAGTTTTTTTTTGCCTTGTGTATACTCGCATTTTTATCGACAACTCTCGGACAACTTTATTTTATCACAAAAATAACAACGTTTGGGTTGTATGGGTATAAAGTAGAGGGGTCGGGCTGAGGGTTCAATCGAAATAGGGGCCTCGCTGAGACTGATTCATAATTTATCACAACGTTTGGCATGTTTTGATAGAGCCGACAGTTTACACCACAACCTGTCGGTCAGTTTTTATTTGCTCTCGTCTGACGAGAAAAATCGACAAAAACTGAGTATTGCGTATGTCATTAAATATCCTGTATAGTCCACCATACTTTAGTGCGGTGATGCACAAGTGCTGCAATGGAACGTCGGACATGTCAAGAATGATGTGCAGTACACGCTAAATGGATGACGGATGTTTCAATAATTTTGTCGACAAAAAACATTTCATCACCATAAACACATTTCTGTGTTCTTTTAGGCCATATGGGCCTCCATAGGAGCACTGAATTGCATGAAAATTGCTACTTTATATACTAAATCAACACGATAGTGTTCAATAATGTCCATTTACAGCACCAGAAAGTTCCAATAATATTGTGGACAAAACATGTCATCTCCATAAAGCATTCTTGTGTTGTTTTATGTCATATAGGCTTCCATAGGAACATTTTGGATTACCTGAAAATTCCTACTTAATAAAAGCGAAACCCAAAAATGTTCAATAATGTCGATTTATAACACCATAAAGATGGCGTTTTTCACTTTAGGTCCCTGGAATACTTGATTTTAAGCGATGAGTTCAAATTTTAGCGTTTGTGTGAAAATGAAATGCAATGGTGCATTTATACAGTCTATCAATTGAGCATGTTAATTTCAATTTATGAAAATGAAATTTTGACAGGTTCAGTTTAATTGATTTTTCCATATTGAGCGTAAATTGTAGCCATTTATGTATCATATATGTTAAGATATTTGAGAAAATATTGAGTGGCGGTTTAGAAGTTTCGTTCAGTATACATAGAAATGCTTTCGCAGCGTGCATTACAGCTGCAGTCGTTAATATACTAGCGAGATAGTAGTTACAATGTATGCATGTACATGTTTGTGGGTATTGTGGCTTTCTGTTTAGTACCCTTCCAAACTGCTCTTGTGGCTGGTACTACACAGAGTAAACACTTGACATCGTCGTTTCCCAACATGTAGCGTCTTGATCTTTCTAACTAATCTTCAATTCGTATACTGTAGATTAAAATGGAACAAATGAATTAAAAACATGCTATATGAAATCCTGTGGGAGATTTTCTGGGAAATTGCCTAGATAAAGGCAGTCTACAGCATTGGTTCCTTGTGGCGAATTTACCTATCTAAAGAGCGATCATTTGAATTTTATGGAGAAGGTTGAAGACGGGATGATTTTTCAAATTAAATTTCCAGGGTTAGATTTTGTTAAATATTTCCAGAACAGAGATACAAGAGGTGTTTTTTGTTTATTTGAACAAATTTGAAAATGCTGATTCTCATTTATTTCTTGTTATATTGGGTAATAATTGTTTTCCATGGGTTTGTCTGGTCGCCAGGAAAACGCAGTCATCAAGGAAATAGTTCTTAATTTTATTTTCTGGTTTGAAACAGTCTCTGAAGATGAGTAGTCAAATTTAAAGCGTTTAAAAATGCTGCCTGAAACGAAATGTACTAAATCTTTCTCGAAAAATTTCTCTAAAAGATATTAAGTTTTTCTCTTGGAACCTTTAATATATTGTTCATACATAATTAAAGTATGTTCTTTTAGAAAATAAAGCATTACAGTTGGATATTTACTTTTTGGAAGCGACTTGAACATCGAATTTTAGGGTTTACAGTTTCCGTAGCAACACTAAATTGTATGCAAAATATTCAAATGCAATATTTGGTGTTCATTTTTTTCGGCAATAGATACTTAAAACATCTAAGAAATTGAGTTGGCTGTGTGTTCTTAGAATTTGTTTTTCAAATTTCTTCCAAGACACATATTATACATGAGATACCCATTTTTGCACTTGTATGGAAGAACTAATTAAGCCCAGTTTCCAAGCAAAAACATACACACATAGGCTGTTTCTCATTTTAATAATAGACTGAGTGTTCCTCTAAACATAAAAGAAAATTTCACACTTAGATACGTATTTTCTTAGAAGATACATCCGTTTTAGCATTTAAAATCAGTTAAAAGGGGGTGGGGATGTATTTAGGTCCGCCATGTTATGGCTGTGCTTTAAATTGCCAACTTGTCTATTTAGCAATACCAGGGACACGTCTGTTATGCATGAAAAAGCAAAAATTGTTTGCTTTATTTATATGCAACAGCATAAAGTAAAATTCAAATCTGTTCAAATGAACATGAAACAGGTCTCGTATATGCTATAAATAGAAAGATTTAAATTTGAATCAGACCTCAAATCTTCTCGCACATTAAAATTTAAAGATGTGTTTCCACAACGTAGCTATGAGCTGAAAATGCTATTTTCATATCCATCAATTTAAACATTTTTGGTTGCTCAAAAGAAACGTCGAATATGAACGTTTCTTTTGTGAGCCCACAATATGTGTTTTGGAATATACAAGAAAATATGTTTTGATTATGCACCAGGCCATTAGTTAAGAGTACGTTTTTTTATTTCTCAAACAAAACATATGTTGTGGATTCTCAAAAGAATCGTTTCAGTGAGACGGTTCTTTTGAACACACACAACATATGCTAAAATTTATGGGTATAGACATACATGTACTTGCAATTTTACGCTGAAAATTTTTGATTATCTAAACCTGTGCACACTCTTATCTAAATTTTAAGATATCGATATTTGTTTGACAGTGCCTACATTTATAAGTCACGCATGGTACATGACCTTTTTTCCCTTTCTTCTTTATCGCGAGAAGACGTGCAATTTTTTATTTTCATGAAACGAACGTGACTTCAACTAATGCACAGATGTACTTTTCAATTATTGATTTTATTGATTAATCATTTTGTCACAAAAATGTGTTCATGGTTATTAAGTAAAATGTACAGCGGCCGAGCAAGGAGCGCAGTGGCTTGACTCGAGATCGAGGGGTTTTGTGGGTTTTAGCCTCACCGGAGTCACTGCGTTGTGTCCTTGAGCAATTCGCTTTATCCTCAGCTTAGTAGTGGTTTAGCCCATGAAGACCTGAACAATTGTTGACTAGGACGTAAGAAAAACAAACAAACAAATTCAATGAGAAATTCAAGCTGTGTCCCAGTTTTGTCACAGTCTGGCTCCAATGAATGGAAACTGATCCTGACCTGCGCTCAAAATTGTCGATCTCGATGGGAAAAAAATGAACAAGTTTCGATCTAGTACGCATTGTCTTCACTTGGACATTTCTGTAATGTTAATTGAAAATTGTAGCGTTTGTATTGAGTCTGGATTGCTTAACTTATTTTGTTCAGTTTACATACATTCGTAAAAAGTCGGTAATCATCGCCTGTAAATAAAAATACAAAACATTTGGTTAAATGTTCAATGAGAGCATTTCTAGGCACATTTATTGAAGACCTTTACTAATATTCCCTGAATGGGAGGCGGAGTACAGCGGGACTATGAGAACGAAACATTGACAAAGGTGTCTACCCTATTATTGTTAGGCCCAGTAGCAAAAAATTGTGAAGTCGGCTCTTATGTAAATATGTCAAGCTGTAGAACAAAATATGTGGTTGTCAGTAGCTCTGGAGCGCAGTAGCAAAACATTGTGCAGCTGGCACTAATGTCGATGCGTCATACCAGAAGAACAAAACCTGAGGTTGTCAGTAGCTGAGAAGCGCAGTAGCAAGACATTGTGAAGCTAGCACTTATGTCGTGCTTCGTAGCAGTAGAACAGTACATGAGGTTGTCAGTAGCTCAGACGCGTAAAAGAAAAACAATGTGAATTTGGCACTATTGTAAATGCTTCGTAGCAGTAGAACAAAACATGATGGTTGGCAGTAAATGCAGCTCAGAAGCGCAGTAGCAAAACATTGTGAATTTAGCAATAACGTAAATGCTTCGTAGCAGTTGAACAAAACATGAGGTTGTCAGTAGCTCAGAAGCACAGTAGTGCGGATGTGAATTTAACAGAGAGAGAGAGAGAGAGAGAGAGGAGCCTAGTAGATGCGGAGCAGTAGTAGAACAAAATATTAAAGATACTAAGTCTGCAACTATGAAAATTTTTCGATTTTTTTATTTTCTTTATAAATCATTTGTAAAAGTAGAATTAAGTTATGTTTTCACAATAAGTCTGTTCACTATAGCTGAAAACTGCACGGAAAAGTGAATTATCTTATAAAACAGGTGTGTTTTTCTCTTGTTGGTAATTATTTGCGTCCCTCCAATAATTATAGATAGTTAATTCTAACATAAATTCTGTTGTTTCGATACTGATAATTTGTTAAAATTTACGAAATTGGTAAAATGTATACCTGAATTTTAGTTATTTTACTGTGTTCTTGAAAAATAGAAACATTAGTTCTAAAATTAAAAGATCAAAAGTTACAGACTATGCAGCTTTAAGGCTGGCAGTATAGTAGAAATTGCGAAGTTCGCAGTAGTGGAGTTTGCAGTAGCGTAGATGCGTAACAGTAGAACAAATTATATTGCTATATGACTCCTATAAAAGACCTCCTCTGATTGGCTGAAACTAGCTTGCACTGGTTATGACAGATCATGATGTTAAACAGTGATGAGCTAAAGACAGGTTAACAAGTGTTGTCAGTCTTGACAGAGAGCTTAAATTAGATTGAACTAAATCTAGCCCAGGTGACATGGCTTTTGTCAGTGCCGACAGAGAGCTAAAAATAGACATTGAAATACTGACTGGTTTCTTATGTATATTTCACAGGTAAAATGCTTGTTCGTTTTATAAGAACAGCAGTTAACCCATTTATGCTTAATGGAATTTCCCACCGTTATCAATTGGAACAGTCCATTTCTGTTTTAAGGGATGTTAGGTGGTATTTTTCATTTTTATTCAAGTTTTAATAGAAAATTATGCAAACAAACAGTGGAGACCCTGATCAGACGCCGCATTCTTTGGCGTCTGATCTGGGTCTGGGCTATTTGCCTATGTCCCTTATAAAGGACGCTTGGCATATATGGGTTAAAAATGCAATTATTTTGCTTATCTCATAAGAGTTGCCATCCTCGGTAACCCAGGCGTAACCAATTCCGTTATATTGCATTCATGAAAGGAGTGAAACGGAATGCTTCACCCCTGGGTACATGTAAACGAGGATGAAGAGTTGCAGAAATTTGGGAAGTAGATTGTTGAAATAATCTTCCTAATGAAAGTGCACAAAGAACATCTGACTTGAGAAAATTTATAAATTTGAAAATACTTTAAATAAAACTAGGAAAAGAGAGACAGTGTCATATAACAAAACAATTAGTGCATTCTTTTTCGGTTAACATCAGGATTAGTCAACCATCGAAAGTGATGTTCACCTCGGCTTCGCCTCGGTGAACATCACTGTTCTCGGGTTGACAAATCCTGATGTTAACCTCAAAAGAATGCATCAATTGTATAATGTTGATAGTAGCGCAGTAGCGCCTTGGCACAATAACGGAACAGGTGATTTTGGCAGAAAGGGGCGTAGATGCGGAGCAGCATTGAACAAATTATGAGGTTGGCAGTGGCACAGTAGCTTAATAGCAGAAATTACGAAGTTAGCAGTAGCACAACAGGAGTAGGTGCTACACACTACATGTACGTTGCTGGTCAATTATCATTCACTCGTTCGACTTATACAGTAAAACCTGTGTAAAACGGCAACTCAAAATTAGACAAAACAAAGCTCTTTATGACAAATGGCAGCTTAATGAAGGTCGAAATATTGCAGAATGCTCCAAGAGGAGCATTCTGCAATACTTTTGACTTGCATTAAGCGATAATTAGTCTTGAAAAACAATTTTGGTCTTTTTGAGAGTGGCCGTGTTACACAGATTTACTGAACATGTATGTACGCTTTCTACTTTTAGTGTTTCCATCTATATTGGCCATTTGCATCCCTTCTATAATAATTTACTTGGTTGGGCATCTTACGAGATCCCCATTTGCAGATATTGTTTTCGATAAAGTTTGATCAAATATTGAATTCAAACAAAATTTCTCTTTTTGCCGACAGGAAAGTCAACAGAAGGTCTTCAGAAACGCATTAAGCTGAAAATTGTGATTATATTTGAAGGCGCTTATCGATGTTGCTCATGCACACCACACCGTAAAAGTACGTGCAGGTTAACACAAAAAAGCAGAGAGAGAGCTGAACTGCCACCCGTTTTAGTGTAGAAGTACACATACTTTTCATACCTATAAACAACCTGAGGCGATGCGCGGATAAAGAGGAGTGTGTGTGTGTGGGGGGGGGGGGGGGGGGGCAGGGGGTCCGGACCTCCCTGAAAAATCACAAAATATAGGATTTCTTAGCAATACTGGTCCGGATCCCCTGAAAAATCACAAAGCTACCAAACCAGAATTAAATGTCGGGCCATCATCGGCACACCATCTGGCGGGTAGATGGTGGTTCGCAAAATGGTGGTGATGGTGGTTCGCAAAAAAAAAAACGTTGTCAAAGTTACACCCTTTGACAAAACTTTCTGGATCCGCACAAATTTCTACCAATTGGTCATCCTCTGTACCTCTTCAGAACCTCTGTACTCAACAGCGCAGTCATTGTGTGATGGTTGAACGGTCGACGAATGCAGAGTAGTGTACATGCACCTACCTCTTAAAAAGGGTAATATTTTGGTCAATATTTTACTTCTGAAAATATTCTTCGTTAATTATTCTTACTTATAAATCCAGCTGTGTATCTGCTTAATACCCTAATCCACACAGGCGCCAAATCCCTCGAATTGCCACGAATTGACAAATATTTAGATTCATGGCTGAAACGTACTCAGTTCGTGAAGATCTTAACTGAATCGCACAGTCCGTAATCAGTTCTTGCAATTCGTAGGTCTATCGGGAATTCGGCTCAAAAGTTTTGAACTATTTAAAACTTTAGCCACGAATTCCCCGATTCGAAAAATCGTGCTTGATTCGTTACAAGTTCCTAATGCATTCTTGGACATCGTAACTGAAACGTGATCGCTTAGACATTCGTAGCTACTCTTAGCTCATTCGCGGGGAATCGGGAAATTAAGGCAAACAATAAAACCAAGGAAGAGATAGTAGAAGGGGAAGGGGTTTTCCTTAGAGTAACTACCCCGTCACGCGCGTGTGAGCCAGTCCAAGAAGTGAAAACGGATTTGGCAGATTCTGGAGCACAATCAGGATCAGTCAATAACTCCTGGCTGGTGATTTTGCCAATGGCGAACTACCATATTTTTCCAAGTCAAAGAGTCAGGGCCAGGACCTCTCGACTTTTATGTAGTTGTTTTCTTCTAGCAATATAAGTAGCTGTTTCCAACACTCGAGTTGCAGGATCAATTCTACAGCTTTTTTACGACGAACAATTATTTTGTAAGTGATGCCCTCGAAGCATGGATGGGCCTTTTTATAACTATCGTGAAGGAAAATAACGCGAATCGTGGCGGATTTTCGTTTATTCGTGCCCAATTTGTTCTGCATTCGGTGTATTCTTAACTACTGTATTTCCAGAATTAGAGTGACCCCCGTTTTTCTTTTATTTAACTATTTTAATGCTGGATAATAGGATCGACGTTTAGCACGTGGATGTAAATGTATACCGCGTTACTAAAACTGGTTTTTGGGAGCATCCCTTATTTGAACTAAGGCCCAAATGCCCTGCTATTCAGAATAACTTAGTCTTTTTCCTTGAGATATATACCCATTTGCGCCTCTTTATTAGTTATCATAGGCATAATGCACGGATTTTAAACTACTGATCGGTAGTATATTTATATATCAATAAGGTACACTTGGGGACTGATTCAAAGAGGAGGAACAAAAACAAGCAGAAATTCCATCTAATCCCAGCCTATATAAAAGCGGCATACTTAAGTGAGAAAAATATTCTGATTACGCGGTCTATATCTAAATTCACTTCTGTACTTTATTTTTCAATTAAAATAACCATTAAGGAATAAACGGCAAAAAACGGGGGTCACGTTAACTCTGGAAGCACAGTAATTCGTGATCGATTCTTGCAGTATTTCTACATATGTTTTTGCACATCGTAGTGAATTCGGCACAGTATCGCGGCGACTCATGCCGAATCCAGCCGAGTCCCGCGAATATACGTAACTGCTTCTTACCTGTTTCGTAACTGAATCGTAGAACATCACATAATGGGTTGAAAACTTTACAATTCTCCACGAATCCAGCCGAATCCTAACATTTATCGATTCTTGGTGATTCGGGGGATTCGTGGTCTGTGTGGAATAGGGGTATAAAACAAGATTTACGTGTGTTAATTCGATACAGCGACTGAGTTATGCAAAAAAGGTGATTTTTCTCCCGAAAAAGGATGAAAGGCATTTTGTTTATGTCCTGGAATTTATGCTTACTTTAGCTAAATTGCAAAATAACAGTACTTTAATGTGAAAAAAGTTCGAAATCTGAGGCTGGGGCATTTTGAAAGTTATTCAAGCTTTTCATACCGTACGCATAGTGCTGTATATCGGGTGTCGAGGACCAAAATATTCAAATCAATATGTTTGAGTCGACGCCTGCACTGTGCCAGAGCACCCGATATACATAACTATGCGTACAGTATGACCGAACTATGCGAACAGTATGAAACGCTTGAATAACTTTCAAAATGGTCCTTTAAAAATAGAGAGAACCTTTTAAATTTGAAAACAACAGACACCGTTTACCGAGTCTGATCATGAGGAATAATAGAAAGTACAACAACTCTCACACCGCAAGCACCCCGCTTAAGCGGCAAAAAATGGACAAGTCAAAATGAGCACTCGCTGGCAAATTCATTGAACCCTTTCAGTGTTATTGCTTCAGAGAAGTAAATTTCGTATTTTTATAGACCTATTAACTGGCTTCATTTAACGAATAGCACGATTCAATTAGGTGGCGCGACGCATTTTGTCTTTTGTGGTCAACTGTTTTATACCACCTTTACTAACTTTAGCAGGAGATATCTCGTGATTAGCAAGGTCTACACTTATGTTGGTGGAATACAATATCTATACCATGTTTGTCCACCTGTACGTAAGATAATCCACTCGCTAAAGCTCGTGGCTTATCTCCACGTAAAGGCGGGCAAGCCCTGGTTTTACTATTACATATATTATAGTCGAAGTGTTTATTTCTAATGTACGATGTTTTATAAGACCTTGTAAACATTCTCAATGGGCTTCGTCGCGAGAAAACATATCTTCGGGGTCTACGACAAAGCGACACTCAAACCAGTCTGATCAGCTTCAGAGACTAGCTAGAAAATTGAAATTTCACCAGTAGCAAGTTAAGATAAGCTACTTTCCAATACGCGAATGTCAAAGACTCTGATCTTACTGCGCGTATGCGCAGGCTCGTCCGCGCCGTTGTTGTTCGCAAACCCCGAAGACAGATTTTCTTACGTCGAGGCCCATTTATGCAGTTAGTGTGGAATAATGAAATAATGGAAGCCGATTTGGGGCTGTTTGACTTGTGATATATTAGACTTAATGTATGCAATAACTGCGATCATCTCGTCGCATGGTTCTTACATTTTACGCTCGTTACGGGCATGCAGTGCGTTCATAGAAATTTATAGGAAACATAGTACGCCAGATTTTCTGAATAATGCATATTCTATGTCGTGATCGGAAGAAACATCTTGAAAATGCAGTAAAATAATCTTAAGATGTAAAATCGTTTGTGTATGAAGATTTTACAACTTCTTGGCACGCAAAGTTAAAGAATCAAGACTTGCCTGGCATAGTTTTAAAAACAAGCCGTTAATAAATTTAGGATTTTCACAAACGTTCAAAACTTTATGATCCGCAAAAATAAAATTGACAACTAGCTAGGTGCATATGCTTCAAAAAGAAAATAACTCGTCAGCGGCGACAATACATATTTGAATTACGGCTAGTCAACGCCTAGGGCGCACTTCGAATCGAACTATAGTTCCTACTACAGTAACTAAAATTTGATTCGAACACCAATAGTTGCTACTATAATGACGTCAGGAACCTACTAGAGATCAACGGTGTGTCAGAGCACCGTTACTCTAGTAGATTGTCTGGTTCCCTACTCTAGACCTATCTATCGTGATGGTTTCCAGACCTGTCAGTAGTCTCAAAATGATTTGTTTTCACAAACTAAATCCTAGCTGTGCATCATTTGCGTTCCTTCATATTCGTAATTATTAATTAGAGTAATTCATACACATCCTTGTTGTCTACGATGGAGAATTGAAGTGGGGCATACAGAGCTATTCAATTTGTTTACTTGCCAACCGCCTAAAGTTGCAACTGTAGCCGTTCGGGTGTAAACGTGCGCGCGCATCTATTACGTAAGAACTGTAGTAGGGACTTTAGTTCGATTCGAAGTGGGCCTAGTTCGTACGTGCAAAACACGCCCCATTTAGGCTTTATTGGTTTACGTTGACTGTTTGGTTGTTCCGGTTTGCAATCCAGCATAAATGTTGATATGATTTGACATTAAATGGACCGCTAGTTAATGTAGGAGGTGCTTTAATGTTGATACAAGTGGATTTTATATTTTATACCACCCTTACGGCTACATTAGCAAGGTCTACATTGATGTAGATGGTATAAAATAGTTTTACCATGATTGTCCACCTGTGCGTAAGATAATCTTCTCGCTAAAGCTCGTGGATTATCTCCACATACAGGCGGACAACCCATGTTATAACTATTTCGTGTCCTCTAGATACATAAGGGGAAGCTGCTTTCAAAAGCTCTTACTTGTATGAAAGATAAAATGGCCATTTTATCAAGGAGACCGATACCTTTGACTGTATTGTGGTATGAACAATAATTTATACATTTCACACAGATCATTTTACGCATCAACATACAGCTTTTGAACACTCGGCAGCATGCTTATCAGTCGTTTTTGAGTTACTTCCGTTTGCAATATTGTGGCATACTGGGTGAATTTTAGATAAAAATGTTAACATGAACTACAATTATTCAATTATTATATGTGCAAGTATTTTTACCAGGATGTATGTATTTCTGGTATTATTTACAATTTTTGATTATAACCATGAAAAGTTATAAGCAAAACAAATGAAAACATATATTTTCTACCAGAAATTTGTACATTTGATAGAAAATACTTTCACATATTGTAGTCGGATAATTGTAGTTCATGTTCATGTAAATGTTTTTCCCTAACGTATACGGTTGACACAGTTTTCATATCTTGTACATTTCCCACTAGCGTTCATGTAACAGTAAAACGGAATACTTCCATGCACAATTTATTCAGTTTAAACATGAAGTCAACTCATTCTTGCAAATATTGGTAAACTGCATTTGAGTTTCCTCTGCACAGTTGTTATAGAAAGGCAAATTGCCCGTTCGACGGATGCCAGTGGTACGGCAATTCTGAACATTATAATTTTAATGTAAAATTTTAAGGTACTTTTGGCGGTAAACGAGGACGTGGTTTGTATCTGTTCATCATTATTTTTCACTTTTACCTAGAAGGACAGTTTTCCATATTTGGCACTTATTATGAATTTGTTACAAAACCCTTTCTTACATATAATAGCAAATTTATTTGCTATTCTGTGAGAAGCAACATACAGTAAAACCTGTCTTAAGCGGTCACTCAAAAGAAGACCAAAAATTGGTTTTCAAAACCGATTATCGCTTAATGCAGGTCAAAAGTTTTGCAGAATGCTCTATGAGAGCATTCTGTAATACTTTCGACCTTCATTAAGCTACCATTTGTCTTTAAGACCTTTGTTTTGTCTAATTTTGAATGGCCGCTTAAGACAGGTTTTACTCTAATCCTGTTTTATCAAATGACTTCGAATCTGGGAGTGAAATAACGCCATGCAATAAAATTGATAAACCACTAGTTGTTCACAGATTAGTGCGTAACGTAATGACGTCCATTATACCGTTGCGTAAAATATGGCAAAATCTTGACGTTTCACGCCAAAAATGTGATGTTTAGGTAATTTTAATGTCATATGATAAACAGAATCTAACATTCGTGCTCCCGTATTATTATTTATTTTATTAAACTCGCAGCGAAAAAAAGATAAAATGCTCGGCAAACCTCGCATTTTATCTTTTTCCTCAACGCATTTAATAAATACAATAAAGGATTATATTTTAAGCTCGCACTGGATGCTGAAAAACATTAGCTTTTTTAATCTCTGTGGAGCACGAAAGGCTTTTTGGAAACATTACAATAGCTAATGTTTCTCATCATCCAGTGCAAGCTTAAAATATGAATTTCAATCCTTCTATTTACATTTATAGATTAACAATCAAATTTTATTAATTATCTTACACCTATGCCCGTTAGTTATCCTAATAAAATGAAATATTTTATTTGTAAGGGAGGTGTTTGAACAACCAGGGGGCGAAACTCGTGAACATATCGTCGTGGTGATACGTGAATGACGTCATGCAAACATCGAGAAACAAAGAACGTTATTGGCTAACGTTGACGTTAATCCGCCTAGAGGTGCAGTCTTGATCACATGACATTTCAATGTTTTGCATCGAGAAATGCAAGCAGCCAGAAATGTTGGTTTCATCTAAGGTAATTTAACTGAGAATGTAAATGTTAAAACATGAGCACTCATGTAAGATCCTCTTTGTATAATATTTTTAAGAAAGAAGTAAACATGCCAACATGAAAATCGAACGCCGCATGTTAACCTTCCATTTTTTTTCACTTGCAACTCAATGATAAGGAAAGTGACGCAATATTTTTTTACGCTTTTTCACAATTTCGACATACGTACCAATGTACTATAAATAGAGGATCTAACATGAGTGCTCATGTTTTATTGAATTTATTAAACGAGTTGGGGAAAAGAGATAAAATGCGAGGCTTGCCGAGCATTTTATCTCTTTCGCAACGAGTTTAATAAATTCAATAATACAAGAGCACGAATGTTAGATTTTACTTATCATATGACAAATACTTTGAAATCTTATTTCTGGCGTAAAATCGTTATACTTTTGTCATTATGTACGCAGCGTTGTTATGGACGTCATAACGTTTCCCGTAAATCTATAAACCACTAGTGGTTTATCAATTTTATTGCATGGCGTTATTTTACTCCAATCACGACGTCATATGATAAATACTCTTTTTGCATGATTGTCTCTTATATTTTCTTTACATTGTATCACTTTCAGTGTTCGATTGTCTGAAGATATAGCTTCGGCGCCATTTAAGCACTCAATTGTCACTTTGAGTAATGATAGGTCAGTCATCAGACTATTCAATATCTGGGACACATGCCAACGGCGAATACACAGATGCGTGCACAGACTCGTCTGAGAAGGCAAAGTTGGCAAACAACTAAGTTTAACCACACACTTTTTGAAAATTTAAGGTGCACATGTCCCGATTTGATTTCGCGTGTGCGAATTCAATGAGATGCGCATGTGTATTTCATCAAAACCCTGCAAACAGTATTTGTAATGACACGGCTCTAAAGTTCATCGAAGATATTTCATATTGTGACATAAGTAGTGAGGAAATTATGTGCTGATTCGCTGCTTGTTGACTTGCCCATTACATTGAGAGCAACATTGAGAAATGATGATATTGCCTTTGTCTTGAAATATTGGACTTTATCCAGAAATGTCTAAATGTCTTCAATATTCCGTCTGCCACATTATAACAGTCACGGAAACGTGCAAACAAAGATGGTACATATTAATCCCACAAAAAACACAAAACACTCAGTTCCAAAAAACATATGAGCCGTGATATGTGATTTCCAACAATATGGCATTTTTACAAGTGTAGGCTCAGACCAGCCTGTGCAGCTTCCTTTTAAGCTTAGAAACTCCAAATGATGTTCCGTCAGGAGCTTAACAATCATAAAATAGTCCAGTGACTAGCAGAGGCTCTAATAAGATTGTGTGTATGTTGGAAATCTCATATCGTGGCTCAATTATTATGTTAACTGACAACACTAGATAACAACCTAATAGGTAACGCCATCACTATAACCAGTTAGGTGCATAACCTCCAAAAGTTAAAACATATATCACTTAAAGCAGTTACCTTTTTTTGCAACAAAAACAAAAGTAGCCTGTTTGAGTGAACGTGTCTTTTTTCATCTTCATATTCCAGAGTTACCGCAATTTTCACGGCCATGTGGGTAATTTTATCTGAAAGACCTATTACATAACTTTACGATTATGCAATAAAATTTTGTACGCATCGTCTATAAATAAGTACGCGAGGTCATTGAAGTTAAGAAAATAAGCTACTTTTTTAACCTGAATAAGTTATATTGTTGACGGCTTGGCCTAAATAATTTCAGATATAACTTAAATAAGTTACTTTCTGTAGCATCACTTAGAAATTATTGTTGAAAAGGCACAATTTTAACTTCCTCAAGTGATATATATTTTAACTTATAGAAGTTATGTCCCTGACTGATAACACCATGTGATAACCTTAAACAAAGTTTAACATTGATTATATTTTCTTTTTTAAGTGGAACTTTTCCAAATCGTGAATAGACATTTGCTGATGGAGAATTATAAGGGGAAGATATGTATTGTGTGAAAATGTTCCAGTATAGTTTGATCATCTTATACACAGGCTTTTATAAATAACATGCAGCGATTTTATAAAAGCATTAACTGTTTCCAAAATGCTATTTCTGTTACTGATACTTTAAAACCCATACATAGTGTCTCATATAGTCACTCAGCTGTTTTTGTATTACAATGAGTAATGGTATTATTCTCCGATGATTCCCAGCATCTCTCTTTGATGCAACAACATGTTTATGCCATGCTTTGCTATTAGCCTCTAGGTCTTTGTTCTTTTAAGTAGTGGAGATGACAATGTTCCAATCATTTTTCCTATCCCTTCCATTATCTTTTCTTCAATCTCTGCTTCTTTTCCAATGTCATTTCTGATTTCACCTGCTGGGAAAGGGCTGGCCTCTTTACACTCTTGTGTGTGTTGTTTTATTTGCGGTTTTGACACTTTCCCATGTTGTGTCCTGGGTCAGGTGTGGTACTTGATTGTATCAATTCCTGATCGTTGATTTCTTACTAACTTTGGTTCTGTTTGGATTCTTTTTCTTCCATGTTTTCGTTGAACTGAATAGCTTTAATTCCACTTTCTATTAAATTTATTGTCTATCTTCTCTGCGCAAAGTCCACCATTAATTGATTTGATTTGAAACGCACTGTTGTTAGTCCTATTCTCTCTTGATCTGTGCTGATGCCTATCTGGCATGGGTGTATTCTTCATTTCATACTGCTCCTTTGTTGTCGTCTATATAACCTTCGTTGCCATTATTTTCATTATCTCATCTTTTAGATGTATCACATCATTCTTTAAAGTCTTCACCTCACCAGTCAGTTCGTCTAAAACATATGAAATACAAGTCTCGTATTCCTCCTCTTCTGGCGGTAACATAGAACATTCTCCCAATCCATTGAGTATTCTTTTCATATCTAGCTTTATATGCTTAATCTCATTTCTAGACTAAAAGTCTTACCATTTTCTCTCCTAATGCTATCACTTAAAGTATTGCTAAACTCTCCAGTATTACCTGACTTATTAGTTTTCTCTTCCCATCTAATACAGCTCTGTCACTATGACTCAATGCTTTTCTATCTTCAGCTATCATATATTTATTTTTATTTATTTTGTCCAACTGTCCGGGCAGTCATCTAATAAATGCAAAAATGACCTGCAAGATAGGCATTTTAAAATCTTACCATCTGAGCCTGAGAGATTGGTTTTCTTTCATAAGTTTTTAATGCCTCTGGCTACCTTTTCTTTGTCTATTCCACGATTCGTCCCTTTTAAATTGACTGAATAATTTATCTTTACCATTACTAAGCCGATTTCGCCACACGTCATTCTTATATAATTGCCTTTATATACGATTCTCATAAGAGTCTTATATAATTCTCATATGTAAACCTGAATATATGATTTTCATATGTGCAGTTTCATATAAATTTTATATAATACGATTTATATGATATTTACATGTTCACAAAATCATATAATTTTTTATGTAATTAATATCATATGAAACCCATGTAAGTTTTATATGATCATTATATGTGTACTATTTCATATAATTATGACATAAATTAATTTATATGAATTGTTGATAAAAATAAGATCATGTAAGTTTTATATGTAAATTAATATATGTGATAATCATGTGTGGTGAATTAAGTTTTGTAACATTTTTTATAATTTTCAAATACAGTGCATTAGACATCATCCTCATGTGACTGCCTTTTTATATAAATTTTATATACTGCCTTTTTATATAAATTTTATATAAAGGCACTCATATGATATTTATATAAAAGGGCAATCCTATGATTTTCATATAATTATTATCTGTAAAAATGCTTATCAATATCATATGATTATTATATGTATTTTAGTTTACGTAAAAATCATATCATTTTCACATGAAAATTATATAATCTGTTTTATATGATCCACACGCGGCTGCCTTTTTTAACAAGTATTACATAAAAGTTTTTATATAAGAATCATATGATTATTATATGATTTTTACGTGTGGCGAAATTTGTAGTATACTAGCTCTAGAATTACCAAAGAGTGCTCTCTTTGCCTGTTCATAAAATTCTGGCATGTTTTTAAATCCCATCCCAATTAAAATAAGCAACTTTTCTGTTCTATTTATATTTGTCTTTTGTAATAACCTAAATGCAAAGACTTCTAGCGCTAATTTCGTGTTGTTATTTTTTTCAAACGAGCTTATCAAGTTTTGAAAACTTTACCCATCTTCTCTTTCAAATCTCTCAAAATTGTCAACTTTGAGTAAAATATCAACCAGCTCATCATTTCCACAATGTTTGTCTAAAAAATCAGAAAAACAATTAGCCCATCATCTTCATTTCATACTTGTTATGTCAGTATGCCTACCAAGTCTGATTAATCTTCGCTGATCGCAGAGTTCATTGTTTTTTTAGCTAATTGTAAAGTACTATCCTGCCAGCCAAGAGTGACAGTGACGTCATGTTTTGTTTACAAAGTTATCAGAGACTTATTATCGATAAATCACTTGTGTATTAATCCTATCCACAGGATAGGACTAATACACGAGTGATCTATCGATTCGCGTTAGCGCAAGTGGGGTGTTCATGTTAAGGTTTACTTAACAATTGTAAACAAAAGATTACGTCGCTGTCACTCTTTGTTGGCACGACAATAGCATTGGAATGTTGTCATCTGCCTAGTCTAATTTGAGTTTTTGATTGACGCACAGTTTATTTTATTGAATTTGCCAAAAAGAAGTTCAGTATTGTAAAGTAGTGTTTGAAAGGTTTCGTCTTCAATCAGATGAACTTTGAAATGTGATGGCTGTTGCAATAAGGATAGCATGACACCAGTTTTGTTATCTGATGGCTTTATGAGACAATAACACTTAATGCTTTTAAGAAATCAATTTCAAGAGACTTACCAGATACGTCCATTAGATAGTTGCATCTTAGTGCGCTGTTATTTAAAGCTGCATACTCTGTAACTTTGAACATTTTTCGAAAAATTTTCTTTTCTTTTTTAATCATTTGTAAAAATAGATTTAATTTATGTTTTCACAATAAATATGTTCAGTACAGCTAAAACTGCATGGAAAAGTGAATTATCTTATAAAAACAGGTGTTTTTCTCTTGTTTGTAATTATTTGCGTCCCTCCAATAATTCTAGAAAGTTAATTTTTAACATAAATGCTGTTGTTTAGGCACTAATAATATGTTAATTATTAC
Source organism: Loripinus fragilis (assembly GCA_964019695.1). Lineage (NCBI taxonomy): Eukaryota > Metazoa > Mollusca > Bivalvia > Lucinida > Lucinidae > Loripinus > Loripinus fragilis. The sequence goes on from OZ026514.1 coordinate 46,945,342, forward strand.
GAAAAAGGTAAAATGTATACCCGAAATTAAGTATTTTTACTGTGTTCTTGAAAAATAGAAACATTATTTTTAAAATGAAAATATCAAAAGTTACAGATTATGCAGCTTTAAAGCCTGCAATTCAAAACCCAAACAATAACGTGGGAGGATTGCCCGCTTGTGACATAATATGGACAACTACCTCACCGACGGCAAGGGCCATATATACTGAGAGGAATTTGAAACTTAAAGGACCTCTGAAACTTTGATAGGGCATTTGTCCTTTTTTCAGCATCCTCGGTAACCTAGGCGTGACCCATTCCGTACCCCACTGCATTCATCATGAATGCAGTGGGTACGGAATAGGTCACGCCTGGATTACTGAGGATGTTTTTTGAGATGCTTCCCAAAACTTCCCTTCGTATAAGACATCACTGGTATCCTTTTGAATAAGACGCTTGATGTATTAGGAACGAATTAAGGTAATAATTAGACACGCGGACCCTTATGAAAAAACAGGAGGCGCTACCAAACAATATTTATATTCATGGAAATAGGAAATCAAATGCGTATTGGAAAATTATTTTATTTATTTCTCATCCGAAACATATGTTGTGGGTACTCAAAAGAACAGCCTCAAGGAGACGGTTCTTTTGAGCACCCAAAACACATGTTTAAATTAATGGGTAAGAAAATAATAAAAAAATTACGCAAATAAAATTTTCATGTCTTGACCTATGGGTTTGTCATATACACTTATGACTAACATCGCATTTGCGCACAGTCATTTTAAGATGTATGAACAGAAAAAATATATTCAGTGTAAATACGGTAATAATTTATTCATGCATAAAGGTCAGGATCAGGTTAATATTTACAGGTAATACATGTACGTACCATAATAGCATTTGATAAAGAAAAATGAAAAAACTTTGATATTTCACCTTTAAGCGAACGTTGAGAAGCCAGGTTTGACTGATATGCAGCTAAAGTAAGTATTTTGCAGAAAATCATTTTCAATCTTTGATAGCTATTCAGCTGAAAAAATCTAGATTACATGATTCAGAAGTAAAATATAGTTTATAAATTATGAAAAACAATTTAAGATGGAGACTGATACAAGCGTATAAGGCAAATATCAGGTAATGCATATATGCCATTTGAATGAAACAAATGAACATGTGATTCACGGCAATGTGGCATTTTGACAAGTGTAGACTCAGACAAGCCTGTACAGCATCCTTTAACGGTAAGGAACTCAAAATGATGTTGGGTCAGTAGCTTAACAGTCATAGATTATCCAAGCGACTTGCACAGGCTCTGTTCCGACTGCGCGTATGCGCAGGCTGATCAGAGGCATCGCTGGTAGCACAAACCACATTGTTGGAAATCTCATGTCGCGCTCAAATACCGTATCGATTGACTATCACACGTTGTTAATTTGTTTAGCACAGCCTCTTGCTAAAGCCCTGATTTACTTTTGTATCTAATATACTAGATCAAAGGAAATGTCATAAAGCTGATCTTATTCCATCAGTATTTAATTACCATCGCTGACAACTTTGTTTAGTTGAGCCGAGTCATACAAACCCTTACAATGTTTGATATTCTTATCACGCTCCTACCCCTACCCCCAGTTTGTATCTATTAACACAAACGAGTAAGCAGAGTGATAAACAGATAGAATCCAGAAATTTAAATCAGATGTCAGCTGAATAAGAATCTACTTTGTTTTCAAAACAAGTTATATCTTGGTTTTGAATGGTAAGGGTTTAGATATGGATTTGATTTGAGCCAGTGCATGAGATTTCCAACAATGTGGTACGTGTGACAAGCAAAGCCTCAGATCAGCCTGCGCATACGCGCAGTCTGATCAGAGCCCTTACTAGTCGCTTGAGTATTCTATGAGTGTTAAGCTACTGACTGAACACCATTTGTAGTTTCTAAGCTTAAAAGGAGGCTGCACAAGCCCGTCTGAGTCTACACTTGTCAAAATGCCACATTGTTGGAGATCTCATACCACGGTTCAAATTTTAGCTCTATTATGTATTTTTTATTTTTAAAAGTGCATGGCAGCTACAAGTATCTTTACGTGTTGAATATTTAATATATGTATACTTTTAGGTCTGTAATGTGCATGACCCGTGGTGCACGTAGATCAATCAGTATCCAGTGCCAGAAGGAATGTGTGGAAAACTTTATTTGACGGACGGACGGACTCACACAATGGTTATGGTGCACAGCTTCGGGTCTTTTGTTTGTTTGTTTGTTTGATTTGTTCTTTACGTCCCATCAACAATCTTTCAGTTAAACAGGGACGGGTCTTCCTGGGTTGAACCAGTACTAAGCTAGGATAAATGTGTCTTGCTCAAGGACCACAACGCAGTGACGCCGGTGAGGCTCGAACCCGCGGCCTCTCGCTCTCGAGTCAAGCACTCTACCACTGAGCCACTGCGCTCCACAGCTTGGGGTCGTGCAACATTTCGAAACCAAGTCTTTAGAATATTGTTGTTAATTTAAGTGTAAATAAAGCTATATACATGAGTTTAAACTTCTAGCGGATTTAAATTGCTGCCATTTGAGGGCTCATTTATGAGAAAATGATGAATATTGTCTTTATTTATATAAAGCATGTTACTGAAAAAAAAAACTGATTCAAACATGGGTGATAAAGAGGAAGATACTTAAACTTAAAAATATAAAACAACATAGAAGTTTTTTTATCAAATATGTGACCAGCATTTAAAAACTGCTTATTTTAACGATCAAAGTATTTCTTAAAGGGTTAAATGATATTGTTTATCTGAAAGTTAATAATTCAGTCAACATATGGCAACATTCATGCCTATTCCTATAGTTATCATCTATTTATATCTAAAGCATATCCAGATTGGCTTGATTTTATATGAAGAATAGATAGAATAAGCCAGTATATTTGATTTTGGTACCAATCACTGTGTGAAACAATGTCGGCTCAGTCGAGCATGTGCAAATGTGTAGATTTGCCAGAGTCATCGCTGCTCTCTATATAGATTAAGACTCAGACCAGAAATGGCTCCACTGTGTCAGCGTATGTGATAAGTTCCAACAATTCATGTACTGGTATAAATCTTCAGTTGAGCATTTATATATAATATGATAAAAAGTTCATTTTTTATCCTATGGCACTGAAACTGGTACTTTTGCCATTGTTAAATTTGTGATAAGATATTCCTTATTTGGTATACTATAGCATACATAACACACATAAACAAATGGTAGGAGAGGTACTGCTATACTAATATCTGACGAATGCCCAGACGCTACCAAAACCAAGACGAATACACAACTAAGTATGCCAGATCAGAAATTGCATTATGTTGCATGTTAGTCAACAAATACATATGCATAGATACTCATTAAGTTCCTGTACACTTTGGGCACTGGTGACAGTGTTGATACTTTTCATTCAATATTCTAAACATTTAAGTCTATTTTAAATTAACTCATATGTAATCTGGTCAAATTTGGCCTGACCTATTTCTGGCTGATAAGGCCTTACAAATTTAAATTAGTATCGTAAGTATTCGGCCTGTTTCTCTTAATATGATCATATCACATGTGATCATTGCCATGTTAAGCCCACCATTCTAACTATTTTTTCCAATTTTTACAGAAATGTTTTGTTCTAAATAAATCATTTATTTATATAATAAAGTTCACTTTGCTCATTGACAAGCAAATGATTAGAAGACTGAAGTTGATTTGTTAACTGTTTTATTAATTAAACAATGAAAGTAATGCTGAAGATAAACTAAAAATATTTTTGAAGCTAAATATACTTGAGGACTTTGAAAACGCATCATCTAGACTAAATAATTTATTGCTCAAAGACTAAGGATGACAGAGAGATAAATTCCATTGCATACCAAAGTCTGGCGAGTTTTTAGTGTGCTCTAGAAATTCATGGCTGTAAAGTTAATTTAAGGTATTGAAGTAACAATTTTTATAAAGCAGGGGTAGGCGATTTCGAAGGACACTGATTCAGCAGCTAGCTAATCCTCCTTAGTTTTGTTTCCTGACTCAACAGATATCTATCCTATGCTTCTTTGATGGTTACACATTCTTTATTGAACGATTCAAAATGTAATGGCAATGCGTTTTGCTCAAAGTATTGTCCATATAAAGATTCCACCATACCCCACCCACTCTGATTATTATAGTCTAGCGATAAATTTCAACATCTTGAGCCTTTCAAAGTTTTATTTATTTTCGTTCGGCTTTGTTTGCAGGGGCGAAGGCCATTTACAAATGGCAGATTCTGAGTAAATTACGCCGTGCATCACGTTCCTTCTGTAGTGTGCAAGTGACATTAACGCAAGTTTTGAAGACGTTCTCAATCACGTGACAAAATATTTCCTGACATTCTTTACATAATCGCCATAAAATTGCAAGTATAATTAGTCAATGTCAAAATTTTTAGTGTACATGAAGGTATCTTATGGAGAATTATCTCAAAATGAGTTGTAAACTGATGTTTTAATTTATTGCTTATTTTCCAAATATTGACGCTATCAATTACTGTTGAATAGAAAAAAAGTTAATAAACTGCATTACTGGTATTGGTATCATGCACGCTACAGTGTAAATAAAAAGTTGCAAAAGAAAATTGCAAAATTTTGGAGATGCATTTTCAAAGTAAGTAAGGGTGCAAAGATCAGGAATCTATACAAGAAGGTACCACACCTGATCCAGAATACCAATGGGAAATGACAAACTTACAGTTGGACACCACAAACGAGAGCCAAGAGGTCAGCCCTTTCCCAGCAGGTGACCAGAAGGCACATGTTAACAAACGCGCACAACGGCTTAGCAAACACAAGACCGAAAAAACAGAAAAGATCCACAAAAGAAGTACTGCCTTAGAACGGTCAGTAACAAAGTCAGTAAAATACTTTACTGGAGGGCTTAAACCGGTTTCACGGCGCTAACCTCACCCTTAATTCAGATGTGGATCAAGACACATAGATATTTGGTTTGCATGAAAGACCCCTAACTTATCAATGCATCATCTCACAGAACATATAAATCAAGATATAACAAGGAGATTAAGCAAAGATAAGGACTCAACAATAAATAAAACTGAATACCCGAGCAAAGATCTCCCAGTGGGCGCGACAAACAGCCAAAGCATCAGGCCCCTACCATCTCATCAATAGATAAGTCTTCAAGTCAGAACCGTCATAGAGTCTGAAGTCCGACCCACCCGCGTGCAATTAAAGAGGAAAGCAAAGTTGCCAACTGTGATTGGGTTGACCACCAAGCATGCAGTCTGTCGCAATATATTAATGTTAGAGCCAATCTTTTTATAATGGGAAATTATTTTAATAAACTGCACTGAAAAATTATTAGAGCCAACAATCTTCTACAATTTATACACCAAGTCACCATAGCATTCAGGTTCAAAGTCAATTAGTATATCAATTAATGTCTCATCATCTTAATACGCAATTTGAAATGGGTTTATCTCTTTAAATAGTTACTGATTGCAGACATGCATGGTATCAAATATAACATATATCATTTTTTATTTTACCAACTCAAAGATGAATTGTAAGCAAATATCATTTGTAATCGATCACGTTTAGTTATTAGCAGTTTTGTACATGTATCATAAATGAACTTAAATATGCAAGGAAATTAGCCTGTATCATGTTACTGACTTTGTACAATGTAAGCAACAATTAACTGGGTACACAAAACTATTAAGTTGCTTTTAAAGTTTTAATAACGGATTGAATCAAACTTAGTTTCCTTCAGATAAATACTGTGGTGGTGAGGAGGTGCGATCTCTGCTGCAGCTTTCGGAGAGATGGCCCTGTCATATCTGGCTTGTTGGCAGAATGGGATTTACTTCACTTGAGGCAAAAGGACTTCTTTTTTGGGAGGAGCCCCGACATAACTTAAATATTGTTGACTGGAACGTTAAACCTTTACTCAATTAATCAATTAATCCAAATAAATATCACAACAATCATAATCCACCGTATCTTAGCATTCCAGGCAAAATAAGATATCATCTTTAACAACATTTTGGACAACAATAGGATCATATGATATATTTGATATGGTATGTTACCTTAACAAATTTGACAGAACATGGGAATTTTCTTTATCAGATGTTACTTGAATTCTATCTTATTCGTTTTGTTTATTAATTTTAAACCCTATTACTTAGGCCAAATCAATAAAATGATAATTTTGCTTTTAAAAAAGTTTTGCAAAACTTAATTCACATTGATAAAATGATCTGGACACTCGCTGATCACACACCTGATTGCCTTTTTACAGCAGATGGGATTTGCATGCTATGGGAAAGTGAATACAAGCCATCCAGTGGAATCTTTGTTGTTTTGTGTTTTGGTTTAACAGTCCTTTGATATATGTTTAGTCTTTAAGAGAATGGCCAGTAATCCTAATACATCCAAGTCAGTTTACAAGGACGGACTGCCAATTCTTTCACATTATTAGTAACTGATAAAATGCCTTCTTAGAATCAGCAGAGGGGTATGCGAGAATGACCGTATACATATTTTCTTGAGTATACTTTGCAGTCGGACACATAATGGACTAGGCTAGGCATACATGTACTTCACCACGATTCTTATACCAAACAATAAGGTCATTCATATATAATCTGATCTGAAGCAGTTGGTTATTTAGGCTGCACGCCCGTACGACACCTTAACCTTAATCAAACGTCAGTCCTGATCTGGATCCAAATCGTTTGACACTCTGATGGTGTTCCTGAAAGATTACTTTTAAAACCGTTAATTTTGAAATAAAGTCAGCAAATACCAACAAAACCATGGAAAGTTACCTAGCACGCAGCTAAAAATGTGGATTTTTATATCTTGGTTTATACCTTCTTGGAGATTATGCATTGATAAGTTAGGGGTCTTTCATTCATACCAAACACATATGTGTCTTGATTCAAATCTGAACTAAGGGTGAGGTTGGCACGCCGTGAAACTAGTTTAAGCCCTCAGCTGACCGTTCCAAGGCCGTGCTTCTTTTGTGGATCATTTATGTTATGTCTGTCTTGTTTTTGTTATGCTTTCGTGCGCGTCTGTTAATCGATGCCTTGTGGTCACCTGCTGGGAACGGGCTGGCCTCTTGGCTTTTGTTTGTGATGTCTAATTGTGAAGTTGTCACTTTCCCATTGGTATCCTGGATCAGGTGTAGTGCTTGATTGTATCGATTACTAATCGGATGAGAACGTCAAATAAAGTTTGAATGCGAGTGGTAACATACAGATTAAAGAAACAATTTACCGAACAAGGGGGACCAAACGTTATTCTACTATACACTATGGATTGTTGGGTTCGATTTCTGGAAGTGAGACACCAGAAACAATGAATTGCGAGGTCACTGACATACATTTTGGCTGATTTGAAGAAAGTCCACCGACAGTGTACCGAGATCTATGAGCTTGAGTAGCAAAATCTATCTGTTAGCCGCCTGCATGTCTGTCTGTGTGTACTCCACTCTGTCACGAACCCACGTTGCCAAAACAAGACTTATTCAGACAGAGACGTCTCGAAGTCAAAATGCTCTGAATTGGTCAATACAAAGAAAGTATGTGGTGGCGATTTGACTGCAATAAAACATCATTTAAGCCAGTGAATGTGATTTCCAACAATGTGGTATTTTGACATCTGTAGTCTCGGACGAGCCTCTGCAGCCTCGTTTTAAGCTTAGAAACTCCAAATGGTGTTCTGTCAGTAGCTTAACAATCATAAAATACTAAAGCGACTAGCAAAGGCTCTGATCAGACTGCGCGTAGCGCAGGCTGATCTGAAGCTATGCTGGTCGCGTATACCACATCGTTGGAAATCTCATGCACTGGCTCATTTTCTTTATGAAAATGGTTTCATTTTAAAGAACACCATTAATTTATGACGTACTGTTAAACAGGCTGTAGAAATAGGAATGCTACGTTTCTTCTTCGTCAGATCATTGTTTATATATAATTTGTACAGAAAAATATAATCATGCTATAAAAATGCAGTTTTGCTTGTTGCACCCTGCACATTCTGGATCAAATTGTTCCCTTAAGAGTCATGTCTGTCTATATCTAAGGCAAACGCAATGCAATGTGCTTTAACTGGCGTTTATCATAACCGTTCAATTGACAATTTGACATAAATCGTTTACAATCGGTTTTCAGCTTCCATTATGAAGCTTTTCCTAAGTCATTTCAAAGATTATATGGAAAGCTATAAAATCATCCTATTTATCTATAAAATAAATATCGCGATTGTACCAGATTTCCTCTATGTGTATGGGAAACATGCGTTAACACACTGAATTAAACAGACTAGGCTGCTTATTGGCAAATGTAGTTGTTTGTGAAGACATTTCATCCCTGTGATAGATTTAAGTGTGGCTTTTACACTATATGTACAGTAATCACAGGTTAAGATAAACAAAAATTTTCTGCGTGAAACTGTAAATATTTTCTTACCACTCATTTTAAACATATGTTTTGGGTGCTAAAAAGAACCGTCTCAATGAGACGGTTCTTTTGAGTACCCACAACATATGTTTTGGTTGAGCAATAAGAAAGTAATTTTTCTGATACGCACTCATTACTAAAGGCCAGGTACTGTAATCGGAAGATAACTTTAACGTGACGTCAGAGCGTATTTCGACAATTGTTCCAAACGGATAACACAATTTCGCTTAAAGTGTACACATCGTTCTTTTATCATTGAAATTGTCCTTGTCGGCGTAGCGCCGCGAGCGAGTACTTAGACTATCCGCCCCAGTCACTCCTCATTCTAATGCACTTAATTTTGTAACGTGGCGTCTGATTGGATAACGTCAATAATTTGCGATAGTATATCCTGCGATATACTGTCAGAAATAGTTTGACGTCATTAATTACGTCACATCGTGTTGGATGACGTGCGGCTACGACACGACACTGCAGACCTGCATTAGCATGGGGATAGCTCGTAGTTTTCCAACCGTATATCCGACGAATATTTGAAAACTGTTATCACCGGTTTAAGCGGAACCCAACTTTCTTAAAGAAATAATATTAAAACATGTTTCGAAATAAGATTTTCTGGTGGAACATCTGACCATGTAGATACGGTAGCCAATATTAAGTCCATTTCTTAGTAAAGTCGTAGAAGGCATGCAAATAACGACGAAATGATCATTCGCTCCTGATTTCCTGGGAGACTTGATGGGCTGCCAAACAAAATCGACTGGAATATAATGGAGGTTAGGACATACAATATTGATGAGAAAACACGATAAAACAAAGCAGAGAAATGCAAATGTACAAACGAAGTGCTAATTTGCATCTATCCAACGTTTACAGCCGACAGGGTAATTGTAGATTGATGTGCATACACATATACAAAAGAAATGTTTGTGATCATTGTTGGTTTAAACAAACATGTCTCAACAATATTCGCGATAAAAGTTCTCTCGAAAAGTTTTGAATTGTCAGTAATCAATTGGGCCAGTGTGCGGGATTTTGGTACTGATCGTATATGCGCAAATACCTCTAATAAACGCCTTTACTGACCTATCCAGTAATGTAAGATGTCTGACTTTTGGTAAGAGTCGTACTTTATGAATGCGAGCAGCGAAGGCTCTGGCGAGTCTGCAAAGAAAAACCCACAGACTCTCCTAAGCATTTAGGCTGTTCGCTGCTAGGAAAAGCACCGACACATCTCTTTTGCATTATCCCATTTGTTTTATTCCTGATTATACCATAGTATGTTGTTTTATGCGTATCTGTTGTATATCTGTCTGTCTAGTCATTGCCATAAACTAAGAATAGGATGTCCTTGGTTTCTTTGCGTAAATCGGTAATACTTAAAGCGATAACATAAAACAATGCGAGGACAAAATTCTATTTATATAACATTTATTTTTATAAATGCGTACTTGTGCTACAAGAAGTAGTATTCCCGTTGAAACTATACTAGCTACTAGTCTGATAAATAATATTCTTATATTTTCAGTAAAAGTTAGTTTATAATCAATATTTTATTTCGAAAATACATAGCATGAGAGAATGACAGGATCTGATAACAAGCTCCACTACTTATAGCAAACACCTCCTGCATGCAATGAGCAATGTGAATGGCGTTGACTAGTATTTTTTATAACAGCGTACAAGACGTGCGCGAGTAGCTTCGTTTGGAAACGCCTGAGCGTCTCAGTTTCAATATGGAATGCCCAGACGCTACCAAAACCAAGACGAATATACAACTAAGTATGCCAGATCAGAAATATAATGTTGCATGTTATTCGATAAACTGTATGCATATCATATATAGTATCATAAATATTAAATTTGTAAAGATGAACTGATTAAGAGAGAGAGAGAGAGAGAGAGAGAGAGAGAGAGAGAGAGAATGAGAGCACAACCTCAGTGAACCTCCGTTGCTATTATTTTGGCGCTGGATCATATGTACTCAAATTCAAAGAGGCACTACTGGGGGTGGCTGACATGAAAAGGGGAAGAGACGTAAAATTGTTCACGCTGAATTCATACATAATAACAGAGTAGAAATATGCTGATTTGTTTAGTTTTGGGCCAATATCCAGGAAACTAAAGCGTTAGCGCTGTATTATTAATTTGCAAATCGTTTTGAAATTTTTATATATTTCTATACTTCTTTAAATATTGTACGAGGGGTGACCAGAAAGTTCGCGGAAAATAGTTGCCATTCCTACATCGTTTGAGCAATAGAACTGTAATTACAACACGTATTACTGCAACCCATATGCATTTGATCGGTCACACCATTCTTGATGTTAGTCGTCTACGTGCATTACAGCTGTCGTCAAGGCAACGCTATATATAGCGCGAAACGGTCCATTTTACGTTGCATTTTGACGTTTTACTACCATATCAATTAAACTTCAACGTTCTTCTTCAGGCTTTGAGAAATAAAGTACTGTAATTCATGAAGTGAAATATATTTCATAAAAAAAAGTTTAATAAAAAATAATATAAGAAGGAGACTTGCATAAGTCTAATATTTGTCTTAAACTTTCAAGTTGTATCACCCTCACCCGGGTCACTTACATTGTATCTTAGACTCAAGGTTATGGACTTAGAAAGTTAGAAACCACGTACAATGTACAATATAATACAATTATTGACTTCAACGAGGTAGACGTAAAGATTTATTTACCCGAAAAAGTGATAATTCACCGAGGCTGCTCAGCGAGGCCGCTAGGCGGAGGTGAATATCACTTTTAAAGGTAGATAAATCATTATGTATACCAAAATTGAAGTCAATAACTGTGAAAATTTTGCTACTTTCACTTTTGTTGCTAAAGACATGTTCAACCTTCATTCTTTGATATCTAAGAACTTTCTCACAAGTTTCAGCAAATGTTATTAAAATATTTTAATGTAGTATTTTGCATTTTCAAATTTATATTAATACTCTTAATTGGGAATATAAAATATTATCATAAAAGTGTTTTTACAATTTGTTTATTAAAACCAAGATAAATAAGCAAATGAAACAAAACAAAACTGTTGTAAAAATCATGAAAGTCTTTAATTTACCTGTTGGGAGGTGAAACAACAAATCATGTCAATTTCATGCAGCACATGCTAGTTTTCACACTCATCGTGCAATTTTAGCCCTCTAGAGGGTAATATTGCAGAAGTGTCAAAAATATTAACTTTTGGAAACTAGTTCGAGCTGGTTTTCATGCAATATTAACTTGTGGATCGGTTTAAAATTTCCAGGTAGACACAGAGATTCATGAAGACAAATTGGGCCAATCAGGAGACAGGATTCTCTCCAGTCATATATCTAATATGTATGACAACTGAGTAATTTTTGCACAGGTGTCATATTCTGTCCATTTCTTGCGATTGTGACAAAAATGAAAACAAAATATTTGCATTTTATGCAGTTTATTTTCATGATACATCAGCTCATACTTTAAAGTATTGCTCCGGTGCGTATGGATTTCAAAGAAGGGCTATATATATCAGTAAAACGGATACCGACTATAAGGTAATTTAAAACAGTGTTGTTTTATTGTAGGAAACGTGGCACGCATTTTATTCTTGGCATTATTTTTCCGTTATTATTTTTTCATTGTGATGCAGCGCAATGGCTTTCCCTCATTGCGAATAAGTGTCTCTGTCACCAAACTAATTTATTTCCCAGCTTCAGTTAGCTCATGGGAGTTATTAAAGCACATGTCATTGCGTTAATACGACTAAACAGGATTGTCTAGTCTTGTTTGTTTTACTAAAAGACACATGAGCCACGGCATGTGATTTCCAACAATGTGGCATTTCGACAGGTGCAGACTCAGACGAGCTTGTGCAGCATCCTTTTAAGCTTAGAAACTCCAAGTGCTGTTCGGTCAGTAGCTTAACACTCATAGAATATTCAAGCGACTAGCAAAGGCTCTGATCAGCTGATCTGAGGCTTTGCTGGTCGCACATACCACATTGTTGGAAATCTCATGCACTGGCCCACATATTGTCCTTAGCAACGTGTTGGATTGTCTCCCAAAAGAGAAGATACCGTATGATCTCGAGCCAGGAAAACCTGACCCCGAGGTTTTACAACTTTTTCATATCCAACTCAATTGAGCATGGAATTTCAAAAAAGTAAGAAAAAGGGCCAAGATCAGGAATCGATACAAACAAGCACCATTCCTGACCCAGGATGCTAATGGGAAAGTGACAACTTCACAATTAGACATCAAAAAACGAGAGCCAAGAGAACAACCCTTTCCCAGCAGGTGACCACAAGGCTTCACTAAACAGACGCCAAAAACAAGACAAAAATAACATAAATGATCCACAAAAGAAGCACCGCCTTGGAACAGTCAGTAAAATATTTTACCGGAGGGCTTAAATCAGTTTTACGGCGCGCAAAAACATATAAACTAAAATGCTGATATAATAAACTTTAATATATGTCATGCTTTAAAACTCTCAACTTGCCAAAAATATTTACATCCCAACAATTGTTGGCATTTTAACATTTATGAGCAGGATTAGTTTCGTGCTCAGCAGGGTATGCACTCATTGCTAAGAGTAAAACAAACTTCAGGGACAGAATGCATTGTAAAGGAACTTCTATCTGTGGTCCCTTTAAATACAAAACAGCAAATCTCTTACTTATTCTATCAATATGTATGGGGAAATTCATCAGATAAAAAGGGGTTTGTTTTTTGTTTGTTTGATTTGATTCTTTACGTCCCATCAACAATCTTTCAGATATATGGGACGGGTCTTCCTGGGTTGAACCAGTACTAAGCTAGGATTAATGTTCCTGCTCAAGGACACAACGCAGTGACGCCGGTGAGGCTCTAACCCGCGGCCCTTTGGTCTCGAGTCAAGCACTCTACCACTGAGCCACTGCGCTCCCCATAAAAAGGGGTAACAAAGATGCTTAGCTGGTTGCAGCGGTGCGACTTTACACACTTTGTTTAAACTTTATTTTATCGATGCAATACATGACAAGTATACACAGAGGATCTTACATGAGTACTCATGTTTTTATTAAATTTATTAAATAAGTTGGGGAAAAGAGATAAATGCGAGGCTTGCCGAACATTTTATATCTTTTTGCAACGAGCTTAATAAATTCAATAATATAGGAGCACGAAGGTTAGATTCTATTTATCTCATGACATTAAAATTACTTAAAAAGTCGTATTTTTCGGCGTGAAAAAGTCAAGATTTGCCCACTTTTACACACCGTTAAAATGGGCGTAATTACGTTACTAAATCTGTAAACCACTAGTGGTTTATCGGTTTTATTTCATGGCGTTTTATCACTCCCAGACTCGACGGCATGTTATAAAAAGCAGCACAGAATACGATTACAATACGACCACTATACAAATGGGATTCAGAAGAAAGTCAAATGACTTATTTGAATCTGAATACAAAACACTTTGATCGAGTAAAACCCGTTCAACTTGTATATACGCACACACGCAGACACGCACGTAAAAGATTACCATCTTACGTCTAAGTACCAATGGAACTTAAAACAATGTTATTAGTTATCGTTATTACAATGTCAGATTAGAAATTGGCAGACAGTATTGCAGACGCAATATTGACCATCAGAAACATTTTGTCTGTAGCTGTAATTATGTTGTCGGTTTCTCAAATCCGCGAAGTGATTGATTGAATTGTCTTTAAAATGTCAGTTAGTGCGGGGCTCGGATCGAACTTTCTAGCTGCAACTCCACGTGTGTGTGTGCATCACAGGAACCACGCCACGACAAAAGGGTCAACTTCTGAATAAGAAATCTGAAATTCGGATCCCCTAAATTAAAATGAACCTACATAATTGAGTACAGCAGCTTCGGTTTGAGTGGATGTAATTTCCACGATAACTTGTAGCCCACACGCTACCAGCTCCGGTATTCTACTTTCCGCCCCAAAGTATCAGAATATGAAAAATATTAATACATTATTCCTTATGAAATTTCACACCCTTATCAAATGGACGAATCCATTTCTAATTTAAGAGTTGATGGGATTTCATCCAAATTTTAAAATTGCACAATGTGAGCAAACAGGGCTGAACGTTAATGCGGCATCTGATCTGGTTCAGCACTGTTTGCCAAAATCCCATAAATCGGACCCTAGGCCTATATGGGTTAGATTAATATCGATGCATTATTAAGCCAACAAATTACCCTAATATCCTGCCAGCCAAAAATGACAGTGACGTCAAGTTTTGTTTACAAAGTTATCATAGACTTATAATCGATAGCTCACTTGTATATTAATCCTATCCGCAGGATAGGATTAATATACAAGTGATCTATCGATTCGCTTTGGTTCAAGTGGAGTGTACAAACTACAATTTCACTTAACAATTGTAAACAAAATATTACGTCACTGTCACTCTTGGCTGGCAGGACAGTAGAATATTGTAATGTTTATATACCAAATGTGTGTATATAATGTTGTATTATACTATCTTTGTAACGAACAATAATGACGGTGATGAGCTGATGCGAAGTCTTATCCGTGTCATTGTTGATCGCTTATCTGATGCGGCTACCATGTGACCGCTGCCCTACCAATAATAATACGTCCTTAATCGGAACGAAACCTATAACATAGGGGAATAGTTTAGCAATTTATAAAAAAGGGACTCTCCAGCAGATTCTACACTGAACAGCAGCAGCAGCAGCAGCAACAACAATAACAACAACAACAACAACAACAACAAAAACAAACAGAACAAAACCAACACAGACTCTGTTTCGTTGAATCCTCAAATGAGACTATGTTATTGTACGTACATGTACACTTGTTATGCATAAAAGTAAGTAAGGGTGCAAATATCAGGAATCGATACAATCAAGTACCACACCTGACCCAGGATACCAATATGGGAAAGTGACAAACTCACAGCAGACACCACAAACGAAAGCCAAGAGGTCAGCCCTATCCCAGCAGGTGACCACAAAGCACATATAAATAGACGCGCACAAAGACATAGCAAACACGACAGAACAAAACATAAAAGATCCAAAAAAGAAGTACCGCCTTGGAACGGTCAGTAAAACACTCCACCGGAGGGCCTAAACCGGTCCAAAGGCGCCAACCTCACCCTTAATTCAGATGTAGATCAAGACACATGGATATTTGGTTTGCATGAAAGACCCCTAACTTAAAACATGTTGATTTGTATTAAAGGAAATACAATTTGTTTAAACCAACTCAAAAGTACAGCTTGGTTTATAATTACTGTGAGGTACACAATGTTTAAAGCAATTAATATGAGTTGTGCTATTCGCCATGAAGCGGTACCATGGACTTAAGATTCTAATCTTTTGTTTAAATGTCAAGTCTGCACATTTTAATAGCAAACGCAATTAAATTAATTCTTCAAACAACTAGGCAACTCGGAATTTAATGATTTATTTCCAGGAAATGCGCAAAAATGATGGATTGCTGTGGGGTTTCAATTAGCAATAACGGCTGATTAATGTTTTTAGCGCAAGACTCGAGCGGTTGTACCGCGTGCACGCTTGACACCATGCGTTCTACATGTATCTGGCCCACTTCGAATCGAACTAAAGTTCCTACTATAGTTATTACGTAATAGGTGCGCGCGCACGTTTACACCCGAACGGCTGCAGTTGGAACTTTAGCTGGTTGCCAAGTAAAGAAAGTGAATAGCCATGCAAGCCCCCTTTCAATTCTTCATTGCAGACAAAAATGATGTTCATATACTGCACAGCCAACTCTAATTAACAATTACGAATAAGTAGGACCGCGAATAAAGCACAGAGTATTTATTTTCTAAAACAAATTATTTTGAGGCTACTGACAGATCTTGAACCCATGTTGTTAGATAGGGCTAGAGGAGGGAACCAGACAATCTAATAGAGTAACGGTGTAGTAGGACTAAAGTAGCGACTGTCGAAGTTCAAATCAAACTGTAGTTACTATAGTAGGAACTATAGTTCGATTCGAAGTGCGCCTCTATGAATAACTACAGGTAAAGATGACGTATTGACTACCACGTGCATATGCAGTTTATTATGTGATAGATTCATTAGAACTGTAAATATGCCCAAAAAAAAGATAAACTCGCCAGTGTTTTACAACGATTCTCATCTATCTTTGAAACATCAGTATGAGTAAATTCTTTGTTTACAGAGGGTACCCCAAAAATTCATTATTGCTTTATTGCCAATCTCTTCCATGAACCCATGTTTACTAATAAGTAACCAAACCTTATAAATATCTCGTATAGATGTACCACGACCTCTGATTAATGACCTTTGGGACTTTCTATTTCAAAAGATTGATGCAGAATGCGTAAAATGAGCCAATCGAGCTGGAACATCTGTGTTTGTCAACGTTTTTATAATAAATGTAAATAAATGCCTGAAACCCTTTTTCTAGAACATCATAGCGATATTGTAAAAACAGTCACGCTTCAAAGCATTTTGTTGATCTGTACGTGGAAAGAAGCGTGTTATGCAATAAATAAACGTCACCTCGAGGAGGTCCATGGAAGACCAACGCATTAGCTCGACGCCATCCACAAAAAATGGTCTCTCGAGTTTGCGAAAAGAAGAGGCTCTAAACAACACGCTTAGCTACTGTCGTGCCAACCAAAAGTGACAGTGACATAATACTTTGTTTACAATTTCTATATAAAACAATAATGTGTACACTTCATTTGAGCTAACGCGAATCGATAGATCACTTGTGTATTAATCCTATCCTGCGGATAGGATTAATACACAAGCGATCTATCAATTCTTAGTCCATGATAACTTTGTAAACAAAAATGACGTCATTGTCACTCTTGGCTGGCAGGACAGTTCACAGACCAGCTAGAATATTTATAATTCGGATCGACCAAGTAAGGCTATAGACCTATTACAATAGTGTATAACAATGCGTCGAACAGACTGTGCAGACGCAAGAGCTGGCCTTCGCCTTTGCTGTTCGCAGCCAATGAAAGCAAATTTTCTTGCGACGTGGCTAGTGCCACATAGCCTTATCACACACGGAGTTGAATGCGAAGACGATGGTTTGATATACGCATTCCGAGAAAACTGAGAAAATTCACTTTACAATACCACTCCCATAGGCTTGCAACGCCGCCATCGTCAGAAAAAACCCTGATAAATTTCTACTTAATATTTGCCTACTATGTACTTTTGCATCTTTTTTGTTGTCTGCTGATTTTTTTTCAAAATCAACTATTTCGAAAAAAAATATTTCAGGACTAGGTCAACATAGTGCTAAATAGTTTTTGATCCATGCCCGACGTTCTGTTGAGCCTGATCTGGGTCCAAACCGTTTGCAAAGAATATTGACAGACGAAACTAGTGAGCAAAGAGTTTTAAAGCAATACCACTCCCATAGGCTTGCAATACTATTATCTGTCAGTTTCAGTTTTGTTATTTTATGTCTCTAGAAATATACATGTTTGTCTTACATACATCTTTAGACATTTGTAA
Organism: Loripinus fragilis; assembly: GCA_964019695.1. Lineage (NCBI taxonomy): Eukaryota > Metazoa > Mollusca > Bivalvia > Lucinida > Lucinidae > Loripinus > Loripinus fragilis. The sequence continues at coordinate 46,963,333 of OZ026514.1, forward strand.
ATAGCACATTCCCAATGGGAATATGCTGTATTATAAAAGTAGAAAACATGGTATGGTATCGATAATTAATCCTAGAACCACTAGTAGAAACTGCATCAGGCGACACATTTTGTGCCACTTTTCAAGTTGGGGAAAACTTAAGCTTGATTTACATTGCACCACGCTAATGACGAATCTCATTAAATATCGAGAAACTTTTTTCTTGCACACCGGATAAGACATCTGAGATTTTACCCTGGAATAGAATATAAGAATTCATCATGAGTGTGAGGATGGGATAGAAAACCCCGTCTCGAGGATCACCGTTTGGCTTCACGAGGCTTTTTTTAATTTCTAGTATGACAGGGCCATCTCTCTGAAAGCTGCAGCAGAGAGCGCTATGTAAAACGTGTTCGGTGCTATTGAACCTATTGTCTTAGTAAGGAATCTAATCTGAAATCACTCGTTCGCATATGATGTAGTATTTTACTTGACAATATGGATAAATTCCCGGACTATGTGTTACCGAACTTTAGTTGAAGCACATGATGTAGTTATGTGGTCCAGTAGGTTTCATGGCTTTGCTAATGAGACACTGTTGTTTTCCATGTATTCCAAATAAAAATCAACAGCATTACTCTTCTTAACCCTTAATGCACCAATCGCAACAAAAGTCGTCTGCTTTTCTCGTCTGCTGAAATGTTTAAGAAGCCTCTATGACAAATAGTGTAGACCCAGATCAGACTGCCCCTATAGGAGCAGTCTGATCTGGGTCAACACTGTTTGCTTCTATACTTAAATTAGTTAGTAATGTTAGGCAATTATTTGAAGCAGATGACTTTAGCAGACGACATTTTCAGAGGCATTTTTTTCTTGGCGCTTTAAGGGTTAAGCATTTAGAAATGGTCTGGGTTTGCTGGCTAAATTAATACGAGTGTTGTTGCTCTTTAATATAGCTTTAATAACCAAACATTGCAGACACCGACCATACGCGGATTCAGAAATTTTTGTCAGAGGGGGTCTAACTTTGATATAGTTTATTTCTTTTTTTTCTTTTAGTTGATGAGGGGCCAAATACCAATATAGCGGGTCATCATCGGCCCGCTGGCGTTTCGCTGGCGTGCCGATTATGGTCCAACATTGAATGCTGGCTTGGCAGCTTTGTGATTTTCAGGGGATCCGGACCAGTGTTGCTAAGAAACCTTTATTTTTTGTGATTTTTCAGGGGGGTTCGGACCCCCTATCCCCCCACCGGATCATCAGCTACTGCTTTCCTATGACTAGCTACAATGTTCGTGTATGTCCCTGTACTAACCTAATCTTAACGTATACTTGATATGCGCAGATCCAGAAAGTTTTGTCAGCAGGGTCCAAATCTGATATGTTTTTAAGTTGACGAGGGAGAGATCGGTTCTCGAATCTATTCCTAAATGCTTACATAAATCGCCATGCACATACTGAATACTCAAAAATGATTGAAGTCTATAGTCCTTTAGGCATATGGCATGTTTTTCTATATAGTATTAACACCAATATCTACCACTTCCCGTCTATGAAGTACCGGCAATACGCGTAAATATCACCAGATCGACGTGTACGCCTAGAAAACCAGGCCCCGAGGTTTTACAACTTCATATCCAACTCAACAGAGCATGCAATTTCAACAAAGTAAGAAAAAGGGCCAAGATCAGGAATCGATACAAACAAGCACCACACCTGACCCAGGATACTAATGGAAAAGTGACAACTTCACAATTAGACATCACAGACGAGAGCCAAAGGTCAACCTTTTCCCAGCAGGTGACCACAAGGCATCAATAAAAAGACGCGCACGAAGCATAACAAAAACAAGACAGAAATAACATAAATGATCCACAAAAGAAGCACCGCCTTGGAACGGTCAGTAAAAATATTTTACTGGAGGGTTAAATCAGTTTTTACGGCGCGCAAAAACATATAAACTAAAATGCTGATAAAATAAACTTTAATATATTTTTTTGCAGCTTGCCAAAAATATTGACATCCCAACAATTGTTGGCATTTTAATATTTATGAGGAGGATTAGTTTCGCGCTCAGTCGATTGAGCATAAAAAGATTTTATAACCTCGAGGCCTGTATTCAAGGTTTGCCACCAGATAAAGTATTCTTTGACTTTTCGCTTACTGTAAAGGCGGCGCCTCATGAATGCGTAATTAGGACTGGTCAACCTTAGGCATAGGTAAAATCTGGAAATGAGGCGTGGTTTATTCAAAAGTAACTGTATCACCTTGCGCCATTATCTCAGTATAGACGCAAAACTCAGTATTTAGTCCTTAAAACGCCAGCAAAATAACTGCATCTGAAAATGTCTATTTAACATAAGCATAGAGGCAAACATTGTGGACCCAGATCAGACTGCTCCTACAGGAGCAGTCTGATCTGGGTCCGCACTGTTTCTCTTTGAGGCTTTGCTAGAGCATCTAGCACTGTTTCTCTTTGAGGCTTTGCTAGAGCATCTAGCTATATTACTGACTTCAACACTCACAATAAATTGTTAACTCAGAAACTTCTTAAACAGGGCTATCGGTATCATAAACTTCGCAAAACATTTTCAAAATTTTATAGACGATACTATGATTTGATTTCTAAATTCCAAGTTGGACTTAAATCTCTCTTGCGCCAAGGACTTTCGGAACCTGATTTCTATGGTGACTTGGTGTATAAGTTGAAGAAGATTGTTGGTTCTAATAATTTTTCAGCGCAATTCATTAAAATAATTTCCCATTATAAAAAGATTGGCTATAACATTAATGTATTGCAACAGACTGCATGCTTGGTAGTCAACCCAATCACGGTTGGCAACTTTGCTTTCCTCTTTAATTGCACGCCGGTGGGTCGGACTTCAGACTCTATGATGGTTCCGACTTAAAGACTTATCTATTGATGAGATGGTAGGGGCCTGATGCTTTGGCTGTTTGTCGGGCCCACCGGGGTTTACCTGTTGGATTTCTTTTGCTCCGGTATTCAGTTTAATTTACTGTTGAGTCCTTATCCTTGCTTTATCTCCTTGTTATATCTTGATTTATATGTTTTAGGAGATGATGCATTGATAAGTTAGGGGTCTTTCATGCAAACCAAATATTTATGTGTCTTGATCCACATCTGAATTAAGGGTGAGGTTGGCGCCGTTAAACCGGTTTAAGCCCTCCAGTAAAATATTTTACTGACCGTTCCAAGGCGGTACTTCTTTTGTGGATCTTTTATGTTTTTGTTCTGTCTTGTGTTTGCTATGTTTTGTGCTTGTCTGTTTATATGTGCTTTGTGGTCACCTGCTGGGGAAAGGGCTGACCTCTTGGCTCTCGTTTGTGGTGTCTTCTGTGAGTTTGTCACTTTCCCATTGGTATCCTGGGTCAGGTGTGGTACTTTATTGTATCGATTCCTGATCTTTGCAACCTTACTTACTTTCATATATTTTAGTGGACGACAAAAACATACATTTTGTAATTATGCGCTTTAAGGGTTAATAAATGTGAGTTCAGTGTGTATACGGTTAGGATTTTCATGAAATGCACGCACGTTTGCGCGACCCAAGCAACTTACTATTTCTTCATCAAATTATAAATATAACCTGTCTTCCCTTGTCTAGCAGATGAAATAGCCGAACAACGCCCAGATATGAATATTAAAGTTACCGCCTTTACAGTAAGCGAAAAGTCTATTAATATACAACTACAATGACTAACGAGACATATTGGAGTTTTTGAACGTTGTTAGAATAGATATTATGTTGTATGGACTATTAACCCTTTGTATACTGCACTCCCCCCACAAAAAAGGTTACTTTGGCAAACAGTGAAGAGCCAGATGAAATGCAGCATGATGCTGCATTTCATCAGGATATGCACTTTTTGCTAAGATTAAAACAAACTTCAGGGACAGAATACATTGTGAAGAAACTTCTACCTGTGACCCCTTTAAATACAAAACGACAAATCTCTTACTTATTCTATCAATATGTATGGGAAAATCCATCAGATAAAAGGGGTTGGTGTGCATATTTTAACTAGTTATATTCTATTGTTTATCAGTATTATTTTAATCTAACCTTGGTGACGCTAATGACCCAAAAGGGTTGATGCGTCGTTAAACACTTACTCATCATCATCATCATCATCATCATCATCATCAGATAAAAGGGGTGACAAAGATGCTTAGCTGGTTGCAGCGTTGCGACTTTACACACTTGGTTTAAACTTTATTTTATCTGTGGAATGCATGGCAATACACATAGGTGATCTTACATGAGTACTCATGTTTTTATTTAATTTATCATATGACGTCGCGTCTGGGAGTGAAATAACGCCATGCAATAAAATCTGTAAACCACTAGTGGTTTATCGATTTTCGGGAAACGTTATGACGTCCATAACAATGTTGCGTAAATAATGACAATATCATAACGTTTTACAGCAGAAATGAGATTTCAAAGTGATCTAAATGTCAAATGATAAATAGAATCTAACATTCGTGCTCCTGTATTATTGAATTTATCAAACTCGTTGCGAAAAAAAGATAAAATGCTCGGCAAGCCTCGCATTTTATCTCTTTTCCTCAACTCGTTTGATAAATTCAATAAAACATGAGCACTCATGTAAGATCCTCTATTTATTAGATAAGTCTGGGAAAAGAGATAAATGCGAGGTTTGCAGAGCATTTTATATCTTTTTCGCAACGAGTTTAATAAATTAAATAATAAAGGAGCACGTTGGTTAGATTCTATTTATCACATGACATTAAAATTACTTAAAAAGTCGCATTTTTCGGCGTGAAAAAGTCAAGATTTGCCCACTTTTACGCACCGTTAAAATGGGCGTATTTACGTAACGTTACTAAATCTGTAAACCACTAGTGGCTTATTGGTTTTATTGCATGGCGTTTTATCACTCCCAGACTCTACGGCATGTTATAAAAAGCAGCACAGAATACGATTACAATACGACCACTATACAAATGGGATCAGAAGAAAGTCAAATGACTTATTTGAATCTGAATCCAAAACACTTTGGTCGAGTAAAACCCGTTCAACTTGTATATACGCACACACGCATACACGCATGTAAAAAGATTACCATCCTATGGAACTAAAACAATGTTATTAGTTATCATTATTACAATGTCAGATTAGAAATTGGCAGACAGTATTGCAGACGCAATATTGACCATCAGAAACATTTTTGTCAGTAGCTGTAATTATGTTGTCGGTTTCTCCAATCCGCGAAGTGATTGATTGAATTGTCTTTAAAATGTCAGTTAGTGCGGGGCTCGGATCAAACTTTCTAGCTGCAACTCCGCGTGTGTGTGCATCACAGGAACCACGCCATGACAAAAGGGTCAACTTCTGAATACGAAATCTAAAATTCGGATCCCCTAAAGTAAAATAAACCTACATAATTAGGCGTTGAGGGATGGATTGTGCGGTTAGTCCAGGGAATGTACGCTTATGCACGAAGCCGGGTTCGTGTTGGCGAGGGTTTCAGCAAAGAGTTTGAGGTGAAGGTCGGGGTCCATCAGGGATCCGTACTCAGTCCCTTGCTCTTCATCATTGTGCTGGAGGCCTTGTCACGTGAGTTTCGGGCTGGTATTCCCTGGGAGGACCTATATGCAGATGATCTTGTCATCATTGCTGACTCCCTAGAGGAATGTGTCAGGAGGCTCTTGAGATGGAAAGAAGCCATGGAGAAGAAGGGATTGAGGGTGAATGCAGGAAAGACAAAAGTCATGATCTGTGGTACAGGCCTGGACCTCTTGCAGAGTTCAGGCGAATACCCATGCGCTGTCTGTCGTACAGGAGTAGGCAACAACAGCATCTACTGCAATGGCTGCAAACTTTGGGTGCATAAGAAATGCAGTGGGCTACAAAGACTGACACCAAATCCTGATTATAGGTGTGCACGGTGCATGGGAAATGCTCGCCCTATTGACGGCAGACCACAGAGTGAAGTCCAGGTTGGACCTGATAAGCTTGAGGTGGTAGCTTCCTTCTGCTACCTAGATGACATGCTTTCTGCTGGTGGAGGCTGTGAAATGGCGGTCACTACTCGTGTGAAAACCGCCTGGAAGAAGTTCAGGGAGCTACTACCAGTTCTCACATCCCGCCACCTCTCTTACAAGACCCGTGGCCATGTGTACAGCTCTTGCGTGCGGAGCGCCATGCTCCATGCCAGTGAAACTTGGCCACTTACCAAGACGAACCTGCAGCGCTTGCAACGCAATGATAGGGCCATGATCAGACAGATCTGCAGTATCAAGCCAGAGGATGTGGCCAGGGTAAGGTCAAGCAAGCTACTGGCAAAGCTTCAGCTTGAGGACCTCGACCTCATTTTGAGAGAGAGAAGGCTTCGCTGGTTTGGGCATGTGGCGCGTTCGAGTGGGGCAATCAGAACAGCATATGATATGCAGATTGACGGCAAGCGGGGGGCAGGGAGGCCCAAGCAAACATGGAAGAAACTGACAGAGAAAGACTGCCGTGAGTGGAAGCTCACCACAGTTGACCCTCAAGAAAGTAGCACCTGGAGATCAGGTGTGAGATCTGCTATGCATGCCTGGAAAGGGGTCCACTGATGTGGATGATGCCCCTGCACCTGCACGTTAATCAAAAATCCGATTATGATATGATGATATGATAATTGAATACAGCAGCTTCGGTTTTGTTTGTTTGTTTTGCTGCTTTACGTCCCAAGTCAACAGCTATGGTCATTGCGGGACGGTCAGTTCACCTAACCTAACTTTTTCGTGGGCAGGCTTGAACAAGCGGTTAACCAGTAATTCGTGCACATACTTTCGCTTGTAACTGACAACAAACCTTCTTGAATAAATCAGCGGAAGGAGGAGAATGACCGTAGAAATCATTTCATGATCAATCTCCACGAAAATATGGGACCGGACCGGGATCGAACTCGCGACCCCTGGATCTGCAGTCAGACACGCATCTGTAGCCAGACACGTTACCGACTGCGCTACGCGGCCCGGCAGCTTCGGTTTGAGTGGATGAAATTTGCAACGATAACATGTAGGCCACATGCTACCAGCTCCCGCATAAGCGGTATTCTACTTTCTGCCCCAACGTACATGTATGAGCATATGGAAAATATTAACACATTATTCCTAATAAAATTTCACACCCTTATCAAATGGACGAATCCATTTCTAATTTAAGAGTTGTTGGGTCGAAATTTACAATTTCATCAATTTTTTTTAAAGTGCACTATGTGAGCAAACAGGACAGAACGTTAATGCGGCATCTGATCTGGTTCTGCGCTGTTTGCCAAAATCCCATAAATCGGACGCTAAGCCTGTATTGGTTAGATTAATATCGATGCATTATTAAGCCAACAAATTACCCTAATATCCTGCCAGCCAAAAAAGGCAGTGACGTCATGTTTTGTTTACAAAATTATCATGGACTTATAATCGATAGATCACTTGTATATTAATCCTATCCACAGGATAGGATTAATACACAAGTGATCTATCGATTCGCTTTTGCTCAAGTGGAGTGTTTTATTAAAAATTGTAAACAAAATATTACGTCACTGACACTCTTGGCTGGCAGGACAGTATAATATTGTAAATGTATATATATTAAATGTGTGTATATAATGTTGTATTATACTATCTTTGTAACGAACAATAATGACGGTGATGAGCTGATGCGCAGTCTTATCGGTGCCATTGTGGATTGTTTATCTGATGCGGCTACCATGTGACCACCGCCCTACCAATAATAATACGTCCTTAATGAACGAAACCTGTAACATAGGGGTAAAGTTAAGCAATCTATAAAAAAGGTATTCTCCATCAGATTCTACATTGAACACACTGGTAAATGTATACGTCGATTTGCCGGTATTTGCGTGTATTGCCGGTACTTCATAGAGCGGATGTGGTAGGTATTTTTTTTATTTTTGTTGGTGTTAATACTGTAGAGAAAAACATGCCATATGCCAAAGGGACCATAGACTTCAATCACTTTAAGTATTCAGTATGTGCATGGCGATTTATGTAAAGATTTCGGTATAGACTTGAGTACCTATCGAATACATATCATCCGGATCGGTACTCGGTCTATTCTAAATGCTTGCACAACTCGCCATGTGCACGCCGAATACTTAAAAATGGTCGGATTCTATAGTCCTTTTGGCATACGGCATGCTTTTCTATATAATATTAACACCACTATCTACCACATCCGGTCTATGAAGTACCGGCAATACGCGTAAATACCAGCAAATCGACGTATACATTTACCAGTGTGTTGAACAACAGCAACACCACCACCAACACCACAAACATCAAAACAATAGCAAACAGAACAAAACCAACACAGTCTCTGTTTCGTTGAATCATCAAATGTGATCATGTTATTGTACGTACATGTACACTTGTTATGCATGTCGATTACAATTTGTTTAAACCAACTCAACAGTATTGCAGCCTATAGATAAGTTAAAAGTGACGTAAAAGAGCGTACCAACACTTGAAGGTAATACAGGTTATACCGTTATTAACGGTAAAAGATACATTAATACCTGACAAAGGTTTTCAAAATACGGAAATATTATACCAAGCCGTCATAGCTCAGTCGGTTGAGCCGAGGCAAATATTTGTAATAGTTATACCATGGGTTGTCCGCCTGTACGTGGAGATAATCCACGAGCTTTAGCGAGTGGATTATCTTACGTACAGGTGGACAAACATGGTATAACTATTTTATACCACCTACATCAGTGTAGACCTTGCACATCATGAGATATTTGGTGCTAAAGTTGGTAAGGGTGGTATAAGTATCTTTATCTATAAACGAGAGATTTAAAACGGGGGAGGGTTCGAATCTAACACGATTGATTTTTTTTCATGAAGGAGATTTTTTTAAATAACATTATTGCTTAAGCAAGACTTTTTATCATATTTTTGTTATATTTTAAATGTTTTACTATAGTATTCTTTGAGTGTTTTTTTGTGTTTTTTGTGAGTTTTTTTCTAGTTTTTTTACATTCTTTACATATTCATTTCATTACAATACAATACAAAAGAGGTCAGCACAAACATTCTTTCCGCTTTTCGTTTTCTGTCATATCGGATAAAAATAATAAAGGTCATCATTCACAAACATAAAATATCAAAAAGCAAAGATAGAAAAATATGCTGCGATTGGGGTTCGAACCTTTTATGGCAAAACTTCGGGACAGAGGTCTACGATCTTACCACCGCGCCAGCCCAACTGTGACAAATATTAGTGATGAAAGAACATAATGTACAAAGTAAGCGAAACCGTTTTACCTATTTAGTCCAATTATCAAAACATGCTCTGACGTCACTTTGAACTTATCTAGTAAGGACAGTACAGCTTGGTTTCTATTACTGTGAGGTACATAATGTTTACAGCAATTAATATGAGTTGTACCATTCGCCATGAAACGGTACCATGGACTTAAGATTCTAATCTTTTGTTTAAATGTCAAGTCTGCACATTTTAATAGCAAACGCAATTAAATTAATTCTTCAAACAACTAGGCAACTCGGAATTTAATGATTTATTTCCAGGAAATGCGCAAAAATGATGGATTGCTGTGGGGTTTCAATTAGCAATAACGGCTGATTATTGTTTTTAGCGCAAGACTCGAGCGGTTGAACCGCGTGCACGCGTGAAACCATGCGTTCTACATGTATCTATGAATAACTGCAAAGGTACTATGGCAAACAGTGAAGACCCAGAGGAAATGCCACATAAGAAAATGCACGAAAATGATGGGTTGCTGTGGGGTTTCAATTAGCAAAAACGGCTGCTTACACGTAGGCTACATGCACGCTCTACATGTATAAAGAATAACTGCAAAACCATATGTTTACCCTGTTTATAACAGGTACTTTGGCAAACAGTGAAGACCCAGATGAAATGCCGCACATGGCGGCATTCCATCAGGGTCTGCATCGTTTGCTTGTTTTGTTTGTTTGATTTGATTCTTTACGTCCCAGTCAACAATATTTCAGTTATGTCGGGACGGGTCTTCCTGGGTTGAACCAGTACTAAACAAGGATGAATGTGTCTTGCTCAAGGACACAGCACAGTGACGCCGGTGAGGCTCGAAGCACAGTTAGCTGATATAAAACAACACACAGGGACTTTATACATCATCTGATGGAAGTTTTGATAGCAGCCACTTAAATAAAACACGAAATGGACAATGTATGTGACAATGCATCAGAGTGAAAAGGATTAAATGCGACAAGTAATGGTAGACTATATTAGTACTGATGTTTCAAAGGTGCATATTTTATTTATAGTAATGAGGGGTTTCTATATTTCTTATAAACAGGTAAATATGACCTATTCACTACCACGTGCATATGCAGTATATTCTGTGATAGACTCATTATAACTGTAAACTGAGACTAACTATATGCCCAAACGCCTGTGTTTGTTTACAACGATTCTCACATATCTTTGAAACATCAGTATAACATGTATTATTCTGCCAGCCAAGAGTAGAAGTGACGTCATGTTTTGTTTACAAAGTTATGGGACCAACCTTTTATGACAGGATTGATCTATCGATTCGAGTTAGCTCAAGTGGTAGCGAGGTGGTACTGTAGCGAGGAGGATTTCTATTTAACCGCAAAGAAAATTTCTAGGTTCGAATCTCACTGGCTGCATTTTGTTTATTCAGTTTTTTTTTATTTTTCGGGGGGGGGGGGGGGGGGGGGTCTGATTTTATTTTTCTCTTCATGTCTTATTTTTTTCTTTTTATTTATTATTTTTATTATATTTTTTTTATTTTTTATCCCTTTAATATGTATAAGGCACATATATATATATATATATATATATATATATATATATATATATATATATATATATATATATATATATATATATATATATATATATATATATATATATATATATATATATATATATATATATATATATAAACATCTGTAACAACACAAACTACTATAAATTCGAAAATATACGCGAATAGCGTTAAAAGACTAGGGCATGATCAACCTAAATATCAGTAAAAAACAGAGTGACCTCGCCATTTCGCGAGGATTTTATTTTCACGAAATTTTGTATGTGCGAAGTTTCGCGAAAATAAAACCCTCGCGAAAACTTCCGAATTTACAGTAAGCTGAAATAATGCCGTCTGTTCCTTTTGGGCCTAGTGACCAAAGTCTGAATCTGTGTCAGAGTAGTCGTCAGCAGTCTCCGATGCAGTATCTGTGTCCTCGTCACTGGAGGTCACTGTTATGATGAGCCTCTCCATTTCCATCTCTATAGCTACATCATTCGCCCAACACTCCACAGAACAGACCCCCCCCCCCCCGAAAAATAAAAAAAATGAATAAAAAAGATCAGCAAGTGAGATTCGAACCAAAAAAAATTCTTTGTGGTTTAGTAATCCTCCTCGCTACCACTTGAGCTAACTCGAATCGATAGATCAATTTTGTAAAAGGTAAGTCCTATAACTTTGTAAACAAAACATGACGCCACTTCTACTCTTGGCTGGCAGAATAATAAATTCTCTGTTTTCAGAGGGTACCCAAAAAATCATTATTGCTTTATCGGCAATCTCTTCCTTGAACCCATGTTTACTAATAAGTAACCAAACCTTATAAATATCTCGTACATGGAAAGAAGCGTGTCATGCTATAAATAAAATCACCTCGAGGAGGTCCATGGAAGGCCAAACGCTGGACGCCACACAAAAACAATGATCTTTCGAGTTTGCGACAAGGAGATGCTCTAAACAATTCGCTTACTGTTGTGCCAACCAAGAGTGACAGTGACGTAATACTTTGTTTACAATTGCTATGTAAAACAATAACGTGTACACTTCACTTGAGCTAACGCGAATCGATAGATCACTTGAGTATTAATCCTATCCTGTGGATAGGATTAATACACAAGCGATCTATCAATTCTAAGTCCATGATAACTTTGTAAACAAAACGTGAAGTCACTGTCACTCTTGGCTGGCAGGACAGTAGCTACACAGACCAGCTAGAATATTTGTATGTTAGGCTATAGACATATTACAATAGTGTATAACAAAGCGTCGACCAGACTGTGCAGACGCAAGGGTTGGCCTTCGCCTTTATTGTTCGCAGCCAATGAAAGCAAAGTTTCTCGCGATGTGGCTAGTGCCACACAGCCTTATCACACACGGAGTTGAGCGCGAAGACGATGGTTTGATATACACATCATAAGAAGTTCTTTCCTAGAAAGCTGAGAAAATTCACCACTCCCATAGGCTTGCAATGGCACCATCTGTGTACGCATCGTGAGGACTTACCTTCGGAAAAAGCCCTGAAAAAGTTCACCTCTTTGCCTACTGGATAATTTTACATGCTTTTTGTCGTCTGCTGATTTTTTTTTTCAAATCAACTTTTCCGAAAAATTATTTCAGGACTACTAACAGAGTGCTCAATAGTTTTTGATCCATGGGGCCTGATCGGGGTCCAAACCGTTTGCAAAGAATATCGGCAGACGAAACTAGTAAGCAAAGAGTTTTAAAGCAATACCACTCCCATAGGCTTGCAATACTACTATCTGTCAGTTTCAGTTTTGTTATTTTATGTCTCTAGAAATATACATGTTTGTCTTACATTGTACATACATCTTTAGACATTTGTAAATAGCACATTCCCAATGGGAATATGCTGTATTATTAAAGTAAAAAACATTGTATGGTATCGATAATTAATCTTAGAACCGCCAGTAGAAACTGCATCATGCGACACATTTTGTGCCACTTTTCAAGTTGGGGAAAACTTAAGCTTGATTTACATTACACCACGCTAATGACGAATCTCATTAAATATCGAGACACTTTTTTCTTGCACACCGCATAAGGACATTGTAGTGTAGGCCGCTGTGTCGAAATTTGGGCTCCCGTGGGAATTTTTGGGTAAAAGTGATTCATGTCAATTTTCAACTAGAGAAGTGTATGCAGTTTAAGAAAAACGATGTTTCCAATTTTACTTGCAGTATTAACGTCGCAGTGACGTCACAAAATGACGTACCGTATTTTCACATAAATCGAACAGTATATATCTGCTAGTGCTGTATACACCTAAATAAATCGCATTGTAATATTGTTTATTGCGTTGAAGTGGTTGAAAACGTCGATAGGAGGACCAAAGTGAAAATTGATTCTACGTGGATTTCAATTTTACGTCAAACTGACGTCGATTTGATGGCAGTATGCAGCAAAATAATATTGTGTACAGAAATATAATTCTGGAAAGAATGTGTGTGCCTTGCGATTAAAATCAAATGTTAGCATAAATCAATGTTTCTAGCTAAGCTTTTTGAAACATGTTAGCTCTCTGACGGTTCGGGCGTTTGGCTGTTACAGCATGTAAACTACGTTACCCCTCAATTGTTTAAAACACAAATAATGTAAATACGGTTGTAAAGGTAGCGCCGATATAATCGAATTGGCCAAACATTCTTTTTATTGTACAAGAACATTTCATTTCCTACAAATATTTATGTTTAAGTTATTAGGGCCCATTGTAATGTCATTTATGTTACATTTAAACTACCCCCCCCTGTAAACCCATTGAAATGTTGTTAAATAGTTTCATTTAAAAAGCTTGTCTTTTAACATTCACGTTCTAACTATATGTTCCAAAAGACAATTAATGGGCCATTTTATAACGGTAACCAGCTTGTTTTTATAAAAAAACCTTAGTTATATGCTGTTTAATATGATACCGCTGAAAAGCAAGTTAAATAAGGCAAGAATATTTTCATTCTAAAATTGTATGTAATGCTATATGAAAACCTTTAAACACCATGTGTGAGCATTATATTGAAATTTAATAGTAAAATGCTGTAACCAACATCGTTTCTGGTGTTAGTTATCTTTTTGTTATTTGTGTCGCAATATGTAACGTATTACAGCTTTCAAGACTGTATATGACTTGCTTAATTCCTTATATTATACGTTATATGGTATTTGTTATCATTTCAAAACAGCAAGTAAGTATGAATAGGAAATACCACAATCACACACTGCAGACCAACAAATGGTACCGTGAGGAAGAGCTATAGAACACTAACAGCCATAAGACATCAGGAACACAATTAAAGTAAAGCAACCAAATCTCTCTTCACCATAAAGGTGATTGCAACACTAGAAAGACACAAAGTACTGAATAACAAAACAAGGACCAAACACAACCCTCCCACAAACAATGGGAGCAACAATAAGCAATGTATCAACAACAACAAAATCACTGGCCTGCAACGGACAGCAGCCTAAGCTACTGCAGCGGGAGGGGGCTTAAATGCATTTTACTGGTACCAAATCTTAGTCCTAGCTTATGTTGTTGTTAAAGCACAACAATTGTTTGGTTCGTATGGAAAAATGAACTGTTTTTGCTATAGATATCCAGGTTCCTGTTTGTCTGAAAAAAAAGTATCAATTCCCCCATGCAACATTTGCAAAATATTATATCTTTTAACTTTTTATATCTTCAAAAACTGATTTGCCCAAAATTATAGATTCTAAAACTCATAAGCAAATAAAATGATAGCTCTCAAGACCAGTACTATAGAAGGATACATACCAATTTTCTGTCAAATTTGTTAAAATAACATATAAAGCTGTATAAAGTATATCAAAAGGCCCAATGTTTATCAAAAATGTTGTCAAAGACGATATATAATTGAGCCTGAAAAGCTAATATATCATGAAGAGTTTAGAGATTTGTTTTGTAGTATTTATCTGGAGAAATCTAAGTTAAATTGAAATAATTAGAATCAGTAAAATTAATCACTCTATGTAACTGTTTACAGTTGTTCAAATTATAGGTACACGTATTCAGTTACGTTGCATGATACAGGCTAGATTCCATGTATCCATGATTATTTAGGTTCAATTACCATAAAATAGTAACCCGTCTAATTACTTAATGTTTTGAGGGAGGTATGCATTATAACTGCCTGTAATCAGTTATTGTTCAAAGAGACTGTCACCAAATCAATTTGTATCCTGGCATCTAGTTGCGTATGCAGATGGCGAGGCATTACTTAAGCTTTAAAATTAATTCAAGTTTATATTCAACATAGCTTTCGTTGTTTAATTAACGAAACTGTCAATTACATCAACTTAGTACTTCTGGTCACTTGCTTAACCAATAATGGGAAAATAGTGGTGAGTTTTACTCTAAGGCAATGATAACATTAGATATGACCATATTCAAGGAAACTAGTTACTTCAATACCAATTTTAATACAAATTTTATCAGCCCAAATTATGTCCAGCCAAATTTGATCAGGTGACATTAAAGTTATTGTAAAATTGAATTTACAATGTTCTTTTAGAATGCTGGATAGAAAAGTGAAATAATTAATAAGAAAGTGCAAGTATAAGCTCTCACTTAGTTTTAGCAATACATGCTTACATACCTGAACTGACTGTGACTTTGACAAACTATTACAGGAACATTGTAAACATGATAAATGGAATAATAAAGAGTTATATGTGTATTAAACATTTGAATAAGTTGGACACTCACCAGGATATAGATTCAAAAGAAGCACGCAAAAATGTTAACTGATCTAGCTAATACCAGCATTAAGAGGACACTCTACTGAGTCGCCAATGATAGACTCACTTGCAAAGTACCAAAATTAAATGGGCTTAATCCTTTTAATTATTCTTTCCATTACCATTGTTAATCTATTTTGTTTAATTTGAAATATGCAAAGAAGTAATTGGATGTATTTTGTATTTATCGTAATGTTCACATTTAATTGGTTAAATATCAAAATGATGTTATCTGAAACAAAATTCAACTTCAAGACTAAATCTAATTGATAGAAGTATGCAAAACAAATTAACCAATACTTAATTTGGGTCCATTAATATAGCAATGGCTACAGTATATATGTTATACTTATAATGCCAGGAAGCTTTTCTAGGTGATTAACCATTTTCTTTCAAATGTATGACTATCATGAACCATTAGAACAAATGCGGTCTGTTCAATGCTTCACAAAATTTTAGAACCAGACAGAATGGAAGACAAGTGTAATATGCTCCTTAAACTTCTCTTGTAATGCATTTTACCAACATAAATGGTATTCTTACTTTACCAAACTAGACATCCTTTTTCAGATATAAAAGCGATTATAACCATAGGAATAGGCTTGGTGTGTGTCATACTCGTACGTTGGGAAATAGTCGTTAAGTTTCCAAAACACTTCAGTTTATTGTTTCAAAAGACAAGGATAAAGGTCACGATTTAGACCTAAGTCTGAAATAACTTACTTTTTTTTAACGAATTCTGAGTAAGTTTTTGTCTTTATCAATACAGTTGGTGTAATCAATAGTAGGGTTACAAAATGTGTGATAGATCTTACTAACTTAAAGCTACTTCATGCTTAATATTATTGTGTCATCTAAAATGAGGTGTAGTCAGTGAAGAAAAGCGTCTTTTTTATATCATTTCATGCGCAAAATGAAGCAAATACACGAGTGTCAGTGAGATAAAAGATATCATTTTTGCATTAAAAAAAACATTAATGGATCATAAAATAAGCAGCATCTAAAATGCTGTTTATAAATTTGATAAAAATACACGGAATTGAAATGACGTTTTATGTGATTTCGGCTAACATGTCTTACCTTATTATCAATGCTTTGTTGATATTTCAGGTCATGGCAATTACTGACAGTTAAATGACAGTAAATAAACCACTAGCAGTGTAAACTCATAAATTGCTGTTTTGCTTTAACATAAAGCACTTAAAAGAAAGTAAAGTACATAACAGTAATAGCAGGTCTTTTATTTGATAGAATCATACTGCTAGTCATTTGAATACAATTAAGAGTCTAAGCTTATATTGTCACGTAGGAATAAGGAACAATTTGATAGGAATTCCTATTATTTCAGGGTAACGAAGTAACTCTGTAACCGCTACAGAGTTAATATACATTGTTCTGTGGCTTATATATTTTGGTTTGAGAAAGATGTATTGTACAAAACTCTCCCTCAGGGGTATTTTGGCAGCCTATGGATTAGTACTACATTAAGTATTAATACATTTTAAGTAAGTAACATATATAACTGTCATTTCATAGAGGTGTATTGTTCAAACGCATACTTGCTGTTTGCTGACATTTGATAAATGCTTTTAAGGCAATCAGCATGTCGATAAATAAGAATTAGATAAAACTTTATATTTGCACAATATGATTTGAAATTACAATAGAGTAACGTAGTTAACATGGCTGTTACAGGTCAGAGAGCTAACCTGTGTCATTTTGTAGTTACAGTAAAGCATAGTGTACATTCCAGCAGTGGGAGAGGAGGGTCTATTAGCATATTGTGATCTAATGTCATTTGAGCTTTAACTATAACATACTTTTTCCTTTTGATACTAACGACATTTGTTCCTCTGTTGACATCATTTTGAAGTTAAAGTAACCTCTTTAAAATTCTGAGTCAGAGTCTATACTCCAAATACAACATATCGCCAGTAATATTACTATAGCTGATCAGACAGTACATGTTTGCGCCAGCTGGAATTCATAGTGCTCAATTTTCAAGCCCTAAATAAGCCAAAAATGGGTACATCACTTTGTGACGTCACCATGACGTTAAAACGGCAAGAAAAAATTGGACACATCTTTTTTCTTAAACAAAATACATTTTTCTACAAGAAAATGTATGTTTGACACTTTTACCCAAAAATTCCCACGGGATTACACAGCGGCCTACACTATTGAGAGTTTACCCTGGGATAGAATATAAGAATCCATCATGAGTGTGAGGATGGGTTTGGCATCATGAGGCTTGCCGAACGATGACAAACGGTGCTCGCGAGGGACGGATGAATTATTCTTGCTCACCACTAAATACCTCATTTTATGTTGGAAAAATAAAAAAGACTTCCAGAAAATCTGAATACGCTGAGATGCGACATGATGACGTAATTTTATGATTAAATCAAGTGTCCTGTTTATACACAAAGCTATGAACCTGTTTCTGGTGGCATGGCTTGACACGAGAAACCCTGTCTTCTTGGTTTCAGATCAGGTAATCCTCAAATCAACCTGCTTAGCAACAGAGATTAGCTAGAATACTGAAATTTGCCCAACAGCATGTAAAACTATTATACTCTCCAGAGAGCCAACATCAAATGTTCTGATCGGTCTGCGTGGATGTGCAGATTGGTCTGCGCTGTAGTTGTTCGCATGAAACAAAATCAGCCTCTCTGACGATGAGGCCAATATTATTACTTGGTTTGATTGACTAAGGCTTAAAGTCCCAATCAACAATGTTTCAGTCATGTCGGGCATCTTCCCAGAGGGAGTGAGAGAAAAAAGAAGAATGGGAAAGGCTAAAAAGACCCCACCCAAATTTGCCTAAGTGAAGCTTATTTCATCCTGGCAACAGATCAAATATGACAGGACCATCTCTCTGAAAGCTGCAGCGGAGAGCGCTATGTAAAACTTGTTCGGTGCTATTGAACCTATTGTCTTAGTGAGGAATCTAATCTGAAATCACTCGCTCGCATATGATGTAGTATTTTACTTGACAATATGGATAAGTTCCCTGACTATGTGTTACCGAACTTTAGTTGAAGCACATGATGTAGTTATGTGGTCCAGTAGGTTTCATGGCTTTGCTAATGAGACACTGTTGTTTCCCATTTATGCCAAATAAAAATCAACAGCATTACTCTTCTTAACCCTTAATGCGCCAATCACAACAAAAGTCGTCTGATTTTGTCGTCTGCTGAACTGTTTTAGAAGCCTTTACAACAAACAGTGTAGACCCAGATCAGACTGCTCCTATAGAGCAGTCTGATCTGGGTCCACACTGTTTGTCTCTATGCTTAACTTAGTTAAATAGTGTTAGCAAAAAATTGATGTTTCTTTTCATAATTTTCTCATGGATGGCAATAAATAGGACAACTCATGTTGCTTAACATCTTGGAAAAATCTGCCCTCTGTTTAAATTCGATACCAGGAGCCGTTTTCCTATTTGTATGTCCTTATAAAATTTTAATGTGAAGTAAATGTTTTACATGTTACTGTCAATTGATTTGATCTTAAATTTTAACGTTCCGTGTTTTAAGTTACCATATCAGAATATTGCTTCAGGAACTCTAATGAACGATGTTATATTAATCACAAGGCTTGTGAATCCTAGATTCATGGCTGTTGATCTTAAACGAAGATATAATAGTAACAGAAGAAATGCATTTGAGCCACATCACAAGATTATGGTGCCGTTGGTCCTCCATAAAGTCTTATTTTCTAAACACGAATGCATTGTTAGACTATAGTTTTAGTCTTCGCCGTTTGCGCACACAAAGTATGGACCAACTTCCATATTTTGTGTGTGCGAACAGCGAAGATTCTGTCAAGTGTGCACCATCTCAGGCTCGCCTGAATCTTTGCTTAACGTCTGAGTGATACAATACCATTTTCGCATGTAATAACACGTTGGCTTTCGTATCTCTCACTACCCCATAAATACAGATTGTTAAAAGCATGTTTTTTTTTATAGCAAATGCAAATAAGTATATTGATTGCCACTCGATTGTTTTTGCTAATGCTTGGAACATATCGTAAAAGGAATTTCAATTATAGTTCACTCCGCCCCTTCCTTTGCTTCAAAACAAATCAGTTTGCACAGAAATTTAAAGATTTGGCCAACTTAATCACATACTTTGTCAATATTTGTAATATCTATAAAGTAAAATCATTAAGTAAATCCGTTAAGTGGTCAATGCGACCATTTTCAAAGGAGCAGTCATAAAAGGGGAGGAGAAAACTAAAAATAGGTCATAGCTCACATATTACAATTATTAAGAAATTAAGTGGTGCACTCGCTGCGCTCGTTCCCAATTAATTTCTTTATAATTGTAATATATGATCTTTAACCTTTACGTAGAGTGTAGACTGTCCACGTAATACAAATCTTTCTTTATTAAAATTTATACATTTTATTAAACTCAACGACAAAATTTGTTCATCAGGGAATGACACGGAAAAGGTATAAGAAAAAGTGTAGCTTTGCTCGATTTGATTGGGTAATTTTATGTTTTTCAGGATCTGAAACTTAAATATAATATGAATGTTGCCTTTTAGACTACTTATCAATTTTTAGACAAATACCTTGGAGCAAATTTTAGTCAGAACCGTCAAATATGTCAATCCTTAGAACATAATGATTTCCAATATTATTACATTCAGATTTTATGTTCCGATAAAAAAGGTTGTAAAAAACCCTGGAAACAATATCCCAACTACACCTTAAAAATGGGTGAACACCATTGGCATAACACCAGAGGAATGAAACCTTATTTTGTAATTCTAATATAAAAATAGTCAAGAGGTAAAATTAGAGGATTTCTAGTTTAGAAAACATAATCATATTTTAGTAACAAAATCATTTCTTTTCAAAATAAACACTACAGATAATGACATATGTTCCTTGTGTGACCAAGATTCGGAAACACTAAGACATTTGTGTTACCAATTTGCTAAAGCTAAAGAAGTCTGGTCAGCTCTAAAAATGGTTACAAATAAATGCAGATATAAATCTTGAACTGACAATTAAAACAGCTTTATTTTTCAAGAAAATAGAAAACAAACTACTAAATCATTTACGTCAGTCTACTAGTCAGAAAACAAAATTCGAGACCAATTTTATTACAATAGAAACATTTTTAGCTATGTAAGAAGAAAGACGAAAATATCAAAGTGAGAAGATTATTTCAAGATTTCGATTCCAATGCAAGTGGTCACAATTGAGTCATACGGTTGAAGTATAGATGCACACATTGAAATAGGCTGGCTAAACTGGTTTGAAACAACGGGACTAGCGGACCTGTACCAAATCTTTAAATATATCTTAAATGAATACGAATATCGCAAAACCACTCGTTTTTGTTTTCACTCTTACCTATTTACGATGTGACAACAATGAAACACTAACTAAAACTTAGAAAATGCCATTCCGTTGGTCTACTGAACAAAATGAACGAAGTGCGAGTCATAGTTTTGAAAAGGGTTTAAAAGGGAGTGGGCAATAGTAAAGATGAAAGCAATTTGTCTGATCAGTTTGCAAAAGCGTTAAGAGGCGTCTCTGTAAAGAATACCGAAATATGTGTTTTGGGAGAGAGTAATGCAATTGATATATCATGCTTTAAGTTCCAATTTTACCAATTAAGTATAAGTCCAGTTAATGTTTTTCTCTCTGGAACTTCGGCCTGAAAAACTGCCGTGAATTACAGTATACATGTACATGTTGGCCACTGTCTGAAAAGTGCCGTACTGATACCAATGAACGTTTTTGAGCCACGACAAGTGATTTCCAACAATGTGGCATTTTGACAAGTGTAGACACAATCCAGCCTGTGTAGCCCCCTGTTAAGCTTAGAAACTTCAAATGGTGTTCAGTCAGTAGCTTAACAGTCATGAAATATTCAAGCGACTACCAAAGTCTCTGATCAGACTGCGCATATGCGCAGGCTGATCTGAGGCTTTAGTGGTCGCAAATACCACATTGTTGGAAATCTCATGTCGCGGCTCATTTGGAGAAAGGTCTGCAGAAGTCGATATTGTGATAACATGTGTACTGAGTTTTGCAGTGGGTAACAGTAGCTTCCAAGCAAACACATTATGTCAGAACAATGTTGATTACGTCGCATCGCCGTCGATACGACAATGTTTGAACGTTGTGTGTCTACTGGGTTCGAATTCGGCTATATCACCATGTGTTTGAGTTGTCCTGTACATGTAGTACATAACACTAGATGTTCTAAGTGTCTTCCCTGGGGAGGATATGTTATACTATTGAACCCTTTATGAATCCCACCTGAAACTCATACTGTTTATATCATAAATGGACCTTTGCCCATGACATGACACTGTTCATTTCAATATTCTATCAAGTTAGTTAATTCGCAAATTCTGACGCACATATCCGGCATAAGATTGATGAAACTCGTATTTTGTTGACTGAAACCCGATTCTCCACACTTTTCTAACATAATATAAGTTTGATCAGACTTTAATTTGAATTTACGCTGGTGTTTCTTCATTGATTTCCATGGATTGCAAGATTTTTTAAAACATGTCGATCCTCTTATTTACACGAGAACTTAATTTTTGTCAATATTCACAAATTAGGAGAATCATGAACATAAGCGAACCCAGAGGGGAGGGGACAGGTTAAATGCACCAGAGCATGACTAAAACCAACACAATAACATGTGCACCCAACATTGGGTCAGGTCTGAGTGGGCGTGGAACACCAGAAAGAAGCCACATGCCCTGAACTTTTTTGAGCTTTAAACGAAGACTCTGAATCAGTCGAAGTTCGTACGAAGCTAACTCTTGTCATACAGTAAAACCTGTGCAAAACGGCCACTCTAAAGAAGACAGAAAATTGGTTTTCAAGACCGATTATCGATTAATGGAGGTCAGAAGTATTTCGGAATTCTGCAATACTTTCGACCTTCATTTAGCTGCCATTTGTCATTAAGACCTTTGATTTGTCTATTTTTGAGTGGCGGTTTGACACAGGTTATAATGTATTTTGTTATATTTATCATCACAGACAATCAAACGAGATTTCCATATATCGCATATGCGCAATCGCCACCATAAACACCCATACCGATGCATCCACTAAAGCTATAGATCTAATATTTGGTCTGAGCATTCGTCTACATGCACGCTTCGTCCATGCCAGAAGCGAAGATTACGGCATGGTTAGACTTGCTACAGCCATCACTGTACACTGATGCACTAAGGGCAATGTATCGAAATTTATCAGTTACCTCTCATATTAACTGCATTGTTGTACGATGACCTGATAAACGTTGCCTATCTCAAGGCATGTGCCTTTATCAGGTCATGATGACGTAGCACTTTTTAAATGACGTCGTCGATGAGGCTGAATCGACAAAAATCAACCATTACATCCTATTTGCTAGTTGGAAGAGTGAATCAAGTTTGTAGGCTCGGGAAGCCTCGCGATGTCAACAAGCGTTCTCGAAGCCTTGCCTGGTAAACTTGATATCAAAAGACACTCACCTAGTATTCTCTATATCTTGTGCTTGTATATATAAGGAACGTAGAGTATACGAGTTAAAGTTCTAGACTTATACTTCTTTTCTATGACGTTTGGTTAATAGTGTGCATACTTTCTTTAATTTGCAGCTTATTTGTCGTCCTGTCTTCCTGTTAATGTCATTTACTGGCGCGTCAACCTTTTATCTTTACATACTTAATGAGGTAGAAGCAGTGTGATAGGCTGGTTCTCCGAAAAATACTGCTCCGAAAAATACTGTTTGCATTTTTTTTTATTTTCATGCCAGCAAAATAATTGTTTTAGACACCACCAAGCCATGTTACCAATCCGTTGGTGGTTGGTGAAGAATATACAGAACATAAAGATTATGCAACGGAGAGATGCCAGATATTTGAAGAATAGACACAGAAACAGGTATGGTGTGCACCGTGAACTTGCAAAGTCTTCAAGACAGACGGAGAGATGCTAGGCTGTGTATAGTCTACAAAACAGACAGACATCTGGTGGCTATCAAAAAAGCTAAACGCCTAATTTCACCCCAGAGAAGATCGTAGCGCTCTCATGCCAGAGCCTATCAGACACTGATCTGCAGGACATATCGAAGAAAGAATTCATACTTCACAAGAACAGTTTGTGATTGGAATGCGCTTCCTCCACATGACACTGAAGCAGAGTCCCTGGCTATATTCAAAGCGCAGTTGACAAAGCTAACTTACTTAACAGAACCATAAGGATGATTTTAATTGTAAATGTTGATACTTTAATCTATCTCTGACAGCCAAGTTTAGATACACAGTTTGGTTACAAGATCAGCTCAACATTTAAGGGGCAGATCCATGATTTCTGGAAAGGGGATTCACATGTCTAAAGGTGTGGGATTCGCTTTGCTGATTTTATCTCATTTTTCTTAAATAAATAATTTGGTCTCACTGAGACCAAATTATTTCATTTTCATAGGATATTTAAAAACGGGGGCTAGGGATGGTGGTTAAAGCGAATCCCCTGAACCCCCTCTGGATCCACCACCGACATTCAAGATGCATTGTTCCATTCTCCATGTGCCTCATATATATTATATATAATCTTCAGGAAGTGGAATGGGGCTATTTTCCGAAAGAATCAGAATTTACAGCTAATAGCGTCGACCTGAAATAATGTTTATTGTGCTGTCAGGTACTGTTTTTCTAGATACAATTCTTTATATTAACTTTGTAGTAAAGCTCCGGCTGAGAAAATTGAATAAAAGTCTTAAAAATCACCCTATGACTCCCTTCATTTCCGACTTTCTAAAATGTGTTTTCAACTCTTGCTTCCGATTCCTATTATGCCAAACCATTGCTTTACTTTCGCCAATGGTTATTATAGCCCGCTCGTATTTACTACCCAAGGGCGAACAATGGACGCTACGGCGCCAGAGCGTTTACTGTTCACACAACTAAAGTTCAGAAATGGTAAGAAGTCCAGGTAAAGCCCCTTATTCTTAGCCCAAATGAATAGCAGCGCATGCGTACTTGAATATTTACTTAATGGAAGGCATACTACCTTTATATCGTGACTTGGAGCAGTGAATGACGTTTTGTCTTATGAAGACGTATGCCATGAGACCGAGAACGGATGTGAATTAAGCAAACAGTTATAATGGCAGACTTGTAAACAAGCTTGTAACAAAGCAGTGTTTATTATTGTCGTGGTGACGTGTTCACCTTATTGGAAAATAATTCGACAGCTGCGGCCTGCATCACGGCAGCTAGGTTTGTAGAGTGTTAGACTCGTAACCAAGAGGCTGCGAGTTTGAATCACACAGTCGGTGTGGACCTGTGTCCTTCACCAGGATACGTTTTCCCTGTTTTTAGTTCTGGTTCACTGAATCTTGGAAAACGTCGAGACATGACTGAAAACTGCTGACTGTCCAGAACGTAAACCATAAATTAAGTACCACTTTTCCAAGGTTTGCATTTTCCCCCTTTTTTGTGTGTGCATCACCCTTGTTTTAAATGCTTTTCTGTTTTATAACAAAAGATTATCTTTTTCATTCCTCCGAATGAGTTTGTGGATTCCGTTTTTTGTTATATTTCGATGCCATCTTTTAAAAATATTTAATTGAAACATAAGTAATGTTTATATATATAAAAAAACATAATAACAATAATGATACCAAATGGCAAAGGGGCTAGCTCACGATATTTTAATACTTATACAGGCCTCCAGTTAAAAATGCGTATTTAAAAATTATTTTTCATAAAGATTCTTAACCAAAACATATGTCATTGGTACTAAAAAGGTTTAGTATCAAAATAATTTGCTTTAGGCCTTGGTCCCACAGAGCCTGCGACCGCACCGCGACCTCACAACGAATGATTTTATTTGAAACTAAAGCCCCATTCTCACTGTGCCGATGTAGCCACGGTACATCCCGATTCAGGACAGCCGGTATACCGTGATCTACCGGGACACATTTCATAAAAAATAAAGTGCGTTCTTACCTCACCGGTATAGACCCGATCCTCGAGAAAGCAAGAGGCCGTTCACCACGGAGCACTTACGATGCAGCACGGTCGAGCCACGGTTCATGCCGGTATACCCCGGTGTTACCCAGGTTGTTTACGGTGATGTCCCGGTAACTGCCGGTCGCGCTACGGTTACATGCCGGTAGCGCCACGGTTGCGTCCCGGTGTTGCCCAGGTCACACATTCACGGATCACCTCGCCGGCTCCACTACGGATCAAATCTCACGGATGACCCCGGAAATTCCAATTTCCGTAGTCCGATACGGATGCACTATAAACGTATGATTAAGTGCTACTACGTATGATTACGAATGCAATACGGAAAGCTACGGACCAATACGGATTGCCACGAATGTACATCCGCTAATCCGGCATCCAGTCCGTGAATGTGTGACCTGGGTATTACACTATAAATCCAGGATAAAAACGTGGAGTAACAAAAGCTTTCTTCTGTCTCTATCGCATAACAGTTATGAGGGTCTGGATGGGGGGGGGTCTGGTATTCACTATTCATTAAAAATTTAGCCCATTATTCATCTCATTAAAATTTTGGGTTATTCATTAAAGTAAGACCAATTATTCATTAAAGGTAAGAAAGGTGGCAAAGAAATCTGATAATTCACTATTCATTAATTTTTTCTTCAATTCATTAAATAAATAGGATTATTCATTATTTTTTAGGCTCTCATTATTCACTATTCATTATTTTTTTGGCTCATTATTCACTATTCATTATAAAAAAGGGTCATTATTCACTAATCATTATACCCCATCTAGACCCTCAGTTATGTCTTCATAGAAAAAGGCAACGAACAGACACAAATTGGACTGCACGGCCACATACGGTAGATGGAGACTTGAAAATCCAGATTAAGTTACCAGAGGAATCATGATCTAAGTAGCGAAAACAAATGCTTAGTAGCCTCGAAGCTCATTTGCATGGATATTGTCGTATTAGCAGAAGCAGACCATGCCCCGAGGTTATAAAACCTTTTTCATGCTCAACTCAACTGAGCATGAAATTTAAACTGCTCATAAAAACTAAATTACCGGCAAATAAAGAAGTTTCTTGCTCTAAGTCTCTCAGGTGTTGTATTTATCATGCTAATAAATGTAAAAATGCCAACATCTGTTGGCATTTTAACATTTATGAGCAGGATAAATTTCGTGCTCAGCTGAGTTGAGAATGAAAAAAAGTTTTATAGCCTCGGGGCCAGTTTTCTTACGACGAGGTTCAAATGTTGTTCATCTGGGCCTATAATGCCTCCTTAAAGTAAAGGAAGACTTAATTTAAGAGTTGATATTCAACATGTTACATTAAATGCATCGATCACTGCCAGGATCGATGCATTTCTTGTGGTCAAAAATATCATTGTGATCTATAGAAAAAAGAAACTATTTTGATTTTAAGCCCTCCAGTAAAATTATCTTACTGACCGTTCCAATGCGGTACTTCTTTTGTGGATCTTTTATGTTTTTGTTCTGTCTTGTGTTTA
The DNA here is from genome assembly GCA_964019695.1 of Loripinus fragilis. Lineage (NCBI taxonomy): Eukaryota > Metazoa > Mollusca > Bivalvia > Lucinida > Lucinidae > Loripinus > Loripinus fragilis. Next base: position 46,990,428 of record OZ026514.1, read on the forward strand.
CTATGTCTTTGTGCGCGTCTGTTTATATGTGCTTTGTGGTCACCTGCTGGGAAAGGGCTGACCTCTTGGCTCTCGTTTGTGGTGTCTACTGTGAGTTTGTCACTTTCCCATTGGTATCCTGGGTCAGGTGTGGTACTTGATTGTATCGATCTCTGATCTTTGCACCCTTACTTACTTTAATCAGTTTGAAAACGTTGTTTTTCGCATCCTGAAAATTCAATACTTAAGTCTTCCTTAACTTTAATGGTGCATTGTAATTCTTGGCCGAGATTGTCTTGCTTTTTAGTAAAAATATATAAAACCTATGAGCCGCGGCATGTGATTTCCAACAGTGTGGTATTTTGAGAAGTGTAGACTAAGACAAGCCTGCGCAGTCTCCATTTAAGCTAAGAAATTCTAAATGTTGTTCGGTCAGTAGCTTAAGCAAAGGCCCTGATCAGACTGCGCCTAGGCACATACCCCATTGTTGAAAAATCAGGCATACCGGGGGTCTTCATCGCGCACGGTTTATCACGGTGGAGACAAGGATGTTCCCGGATTGCGCCGGTATCGCCCCGACGCCGTCCCGGTGGAGACACTGTTGCTCCCGGCGTCGTCCCGGTTTTCCGATGTATTTGACAGCCTTCCCGGTTACTCCTGGTGTGTCCCGGATGTTTTAAACATTTAAAACAACCGGGGACATGAGCCGGTTCAACACGGTTCATCCCGGATCTCCAAGGTTGTCCACGGTGCCGCCACGGTTGTTACACGGTTCATCACGGTTCATCCCGGATCATCAAACCGGGATGAACCGGTACGTTAAACTGGGACAGTGAGAACGGGGCTTAACAGAACAGATGTTCTTAGGGATAAACTCGTATCTGATCTAGAGGCAGAGCTAAATGCCTCTATATCATCAGATTGATTATTGTCAGAAAGGGACACGAAGTCTTTCTCACAGCATAAAACACACACACACACACACACACACACACACACACACACACACACACACACACAACAAAAAAAATTCTGCACCAAGAGGAACACAATTAGTAAATTCGACTATACAATTTTGAGCCAGACCTTTAAAATTTATTGTATAAAGGATAATGGAGAGCGTCACAAACTTTCTGAAATGAACACAGATTATATATTTTATTATTCGGTTATTGTGTCGGTGTGCCTCGGTCCCTGCGCACGAGGCATATATAATTATATATTTTAGGATCTTCAGTACTGAAAAAACGTGGTTCTCATTACAAGCCAAATAAAGTGAGCCCTTCCTATTAAAAGTTTGTTGAATTAATTCAGTTGTTTTATATTAGATTCTGGGGTAAATAGAGAGTAGAGAAATAATATGCAGACAATCTAAATGGTAGAACAATTGAAATTTTATTTATTAAGAATCTCATCTGAATTTTAATAAGCATAAATAGATTTTTGCCATTCCTCTCATAAACTTTTTCACAATATTTTATTACATGTTTGTTGTTCGCAGTGAGGCAAGATGTCATACTAAGATTAAATGTACCATAAAACAATATTGCAAATTTTGGACGTTTTGTGCGTGTTATTAACCTATTAGGTTACTGTTGAGCCAACGCCCCCACTGGTTCCTATCTTCGCCAGCTTTACAAGAGACATTGCACACCACGTTGCGATACAGTGACCTACTATTTATACATAATGTAGCTTTAATAGAAAAAGTTCATGTGACCTTTTGTCAGTTGTACAGAACAGAACAGAACAGAATTTTATTAGACATAAACTAACAATTAAGTTTCTAGTCTATCCTATATATTATACAACACAAAACAGTATTGGTCACGTGTACACCTAATTATCAGACTTATACATAGAATGCTGAACACAAGTTGAATAGATTTTCGTAAACTGGCTATATCCTGATGTAGATATAACCATGCTCTTCAATAAGATAAAAGTTATATTACTTGAACGGTGGAATAAATTCGCATTTTTCGTTGTTTCTTTTTTCGGAGGATGAACTCGTCTACATATAGATTAATGTTTGAGCCCGACAGTAGCCGGTAACTGAAGGCGCTGGCGGGCTCATACATTTATCTGCCAAGTATATCAGTTATTTTACTTTGATGTGGTAAGAATTTTCTTGACAAACGTAATAACATATAATCTGTGGCACTTCACAGTTCAGTTCACGAGAAAGCCAGTAATCCAAACCGCTTACCTTCTTACCGTTATATATGAGTCGTGACACGTGACTTCCAACAATTTGGCACTTCGACAAGCGCAGGCCCAGACGAGCCCGCGCAGCCCCCTCACAAGCCCAGAAACGCAAAATGATATCCAGCCAGCAGTTAAACACTCATATAATATTCAGCTGACAAGCAAAGGCTCTGATCAGACTGCGCGTATGCATAGGCCGATCTGAGGCTTTGCTGGTCGCACATACCAAACTGTCGGAAATCTCATGCACTGGCTCATATGATAAAAATCGCAAAGGCTAATAATCCCCACTTGAATAAAAGTATCAAAGGACTGACACATATCGTGAACTACCCTGTAGACAGTACCTGTATTTTACAAAGTGTATAGTAAAATTATGGCTTTTGACCGCCGTACTCGACCTGCTAAGCGCCCCTTCCCAAAACGGCTAATCAGTCAGCCCTTTAGTTGCCAAAGACATCAGCATCCCCTTAACGCAATCAACCACACAAAATAACTATTATATGGAAAAATACAGTGCGCCAGGCAGGTCGAATGCGGCATAAGCAATTTCTTTCAAAAAGATAACCAGTTTTGCAAATGAACTACGCAATACATTTTGTCAATTAAAATGGATTTTATAATTCGATGCACAGGTAAGAGAGTGAGAGAGAGAGAGAGGTGGGAGTGGGGAGTAATTATGTACATACATGTTACATGTGATACAATAGTCATTCAACAATATATCAGTTATAGTCAACGGAGTCGCCTCGATACGACAGCCCATCCAAGCACCGCTGTGTATAATAATAAACTCAGCATGTGAATAGCGTTCAGTTGTGCAAAATACCAACACAGGCAGGGGCCTTATAAAAATAAGACCAGGCAAGATGTGTGTTGATCACACCATAAAACAGCGAAAGTTATATCCAGTGGAACTGCTTTACCGAAACGAAATGCAAAGCAGTCGCTAGGACAATGCAGCATCAATGCTAGTATCATATATTTATATATATTCGCTGTTTCATTCAGCAATGATAATTGAACATGTATTTACCATAATAAATAGTGTTTTCTTACCCATTAGTTTCAACCTATGATTTGGGTGCTCAGATGGGCAGTCCATCGTGCCGAATTCCTATGTTCACCCACATCCTATTTTTTGATTAAGAAATAAGACATTATACATTAGAGCCGTGATGTGGGATCTCCAAAAAATGTGGCACTTCGGAAGGCTCAGACCCAGACGAGCCCGCGCAGCTCCTTTCATGCTTATCAACCCAAATACTACCGGCCAGCAGCCCATCAGTCATTAAATATTCAAGCGACTTGCAAAGGCTCTCATCAGACTGCGCGAATGCACAGGCTGGTCAGCGTCCTTGCTGTCGTGCATACCTCACTTTCGGAGACTCCACACCGCGGATCTTCAATTATTTTAAGATGCAGCGGTGTATTTAGGTAGTTTACGTAAGTAATCAATTGACTAAGAGAGATTTCCTAAGATTAAATGCTTCATATATATACTTTCCTAGCTTTTTAAGTATGCTCATATTTTTATTTTGCATTAACTGAGTAAACTTAAATACGCTTGGTTTCCTGAAATAATACGGATGGATATACATTTGCCTAAGATTGATATAAGAGGGGCAAATAATTACGAAGTGGTACTCATCTTCAACTTCAGACTTGTCACATAAAGTACATAAACGCTGGGCTCTGTCAGTTCTATTTTGCAAGTATCGGCCAGTTTCTATGCGCAGCTGATGTGCAGACAACCTTAATTGTGACATCGAGATTCGAAATTTACTAGGGAGTTTTGTAAGATATAACTCATACTCAAAGTCTTGCTTGTATTCCTTATACAGAGCAAGACTACGACTACGAGCAATATCGTTATGCCAGCACTGTTTAAAGGTATCAATAACCCTTTCTTTAAATTGTAAATGAAACGTTTTTAGGTTCACTGCAGCCGGGTTATTCCATACATATGAAAAACCATATGAATCTAACAAAGTCCGAACATTTGTCGCCCAGTTATTCACACCTTTGTTACAACCATCTACAAGTGATTTATATAATTGTACAATCAAAATGTTATCCGATTCAACTATGCGGGACCAGTACTTAACTATACGTGCGAATCTAGAAACAAATAATGGATATCTACCAAGCTCTCCATAGACGCCTGCTGAACAGGTGGAAGACTTCACTTTTAAAAGGGCTTTACAAAATTTGAGATGAACCCTCTCTATTACTTTTGATTTGCCAAATCCCCATATTTCGCACGAATAATTCAATACTGAACCCACAAATGCATCGAATAGCTGACACATAACCTTAGGCGACAGTGAATACTTTTTAGTATTATATAGAAGACAGTTAAGCGCTTTCAAGCCCTTCCCAACCAGCGTTTCTTGGTTAACAATAAATGATCCCGTATATTTAAAAACAGTACCTAAGTAATTAAACTCATTAACAACTTCAAGTTGGGAGCCTTTATAAGTCCAGGTTTCATTATCCCGTAACCCCCCACGTTTTCTAAAAACCACGATTTTTGTCTTGTCAGTATTGACTTGTAAACCCCATCTGCAGCAATATACATCCAAAAGGTCCAGACTTTTCTGCAAATCATTTGCATCTTTACCAAGTATCACCATATCATCTGCAAATAACATGAGAATGAAGGTAATATCATCCAAACATAAACCACTACTTAGATCACCCTGTAAAAACAATTCCAAATCCTCAATAAACAAAGAAAATAGTAACGGAGAAATTACTTCCCCTTGTTTCAACCCAACAGCACACTCGAAGAAATCGGATAGGGAGTTGCAATTCCTGACACAAGTTTTTACATTATTGTACATGTCTCTTATAATTGCCAAAAGTTTCCCGTTAATACCAAGTTTATACAGCTTAAACCAAAGACCATTCAGGTAAACACTATCAAAAGCTTTTTTAAAGTCAATAAAAGCACAATACAGGCGTCCTCTCTCATTCAAAATCTTCTGTATTATCGCATTTAAAACAAAACAAGCATCTGTAGTTGATCGACCCTTACGAAAACCAAACTGAGAATCTGAAATAATACTATTATTTTCCGCCCAATTCTTTAGCCTATTATTCAGAATACCTGTAAATATTTTCGAAAAACAGCTGACAAGTGTTATACCCCTATAGTTATTTACGTCATTTGGATCATTTTTTTAAATAATGGAACAATAATACCCTCTGATCACTGGCTTGGGAAGAAACCTGAATTTAAAATGGCATTGAACAAGTCTACAAGGTGGCCAGACAAAATATCTGCAGACTCAATGAAATATTCATTTAACAGTTGGTCACCAGCTGCTGATTTGTTTCGTTTAAGAGAACGGATAACTGTTTCAATTTCAAAAACTGCTATGGGTTTGTCCAATTCCTCGAAATTATTTTCATCAAAAGAAGAAGCATTATTATTTTTGACAAATTCCTCAGACTCCTCATCCAAAACAGTGGCTAAATCTTGTTGCATTTTTGAAAAATAGTCAAAAAATTCATTAAGTGTAATTTTGGAGTTGTTTTTCTTATTTTTCTTAAATAGTTTCCAAAAGTCTTTAGGTTTAGCGTGTCTTAGTAATTCAATTTCTTTTATCTTAAGATACTCAAACTTCCGCTTTTTCTTTCTCACAATGGCTTTATAGCTGGCTTTAAGCGTGCACATGTTGAGTCTGTTATCATCCGTCTTATAACGGTTAAATTCGTTTAAAGCATTAAAATATAACTGTTTAGCTGCACGACATTCGTCATCGAACCAATCAGCTTTTTTACTAACTCTATTGGAAAATGCGTTTGAACTATTTGACTTTTTGCAAACATTTTGTCTGGAGAACAGTGGCTTTGCAACGTCGTTTAATATTTCAGCAAAATTTTCGACAGACGAATTTATAGAATTTCTGTCACATGCATCTATATGACTTACTACATAGTTTAGGTCAGTTAGTCTGGCTATGAGACTGCGGCGAAATTCGTCGCGCAATGAATCATTCCATATTATTCTTGAATCGCCGCTCTGTAATTCCTCACATGTGTATATCTCGGTATTACACACGATGTTGAATGACAGCGGGGCATGGTCAGACCACTCGTTGAATGATTTAACATGAAAATCACTTATACAGCCAAAATCCTGCTGATTTAATAGAACATAATCAATTACACTATTGCCCAACTGACTGGCATATGTGTAAGTACCAATGTCACAATCACGACCCAAACGACCGTTAGCTATACGCAAGGACGTAGCCTTACACAAATCTAAAAGTTTCAGGCCGTGTAAATTAAATGCGTTGTCTAGAGAGCGGCGTGGTAACGGCTCATCAGGTGAATAATCATCTTCGTCAATGCTATCGACCGAAGTATCGCAGACAATGTAGTCCGGTCTTGTACCGTTACCCACGCGCGCGTTCCAGTCACCGCACAAAATCACTCTACCTTTAGAGCGATAGTCATTGATATCATTTTGCAACAAGGAGAAAAAATCAACATCAACAATATTATAAGCAGGTGAATTTTCGCACCAGATGTATACCCCTGCGATGTAAACATCAGACTCAATTTTGAAATAGTTTTTATCCAATTTAAGCCAAATAATGCTGTTAGCATGGTTTTTTACTACCTTTATTCCATCAGAAATACTGTCTTTCAGATATAAGACAATACCACCACTACACCGATTAGCACGCCTATTCTGAAATCTGCGATAAAAATTAAAGCTTTCCTAGCCGTTAAGTTTTATATCAGATTTATTGTGCGTCCATGATTCATACATAAATATAATACCGTATTTACATATATAATTCAAAAAATCAGGATCTTCGAGTTTAGACGAAGTGAGTCCATTTATGTTCCATGATAGAACACCTAGCTCAGCCCCCGGGTTGTCCTATTGAGTGTCAGTTCGCACCGGTCGCCCATTAATGTACAAGGTATCATAGCTTATCCATGATGATTTCCCCTCACGTATGGCCTGTCTCATTTTTGGGAGAAGTTGTCTGCGGCGATCAGCAATTTCCTTTGGGAATTGTTCATTAACATAGTAACTGGTGCCTTTCAGATGGGAACGAGCTCGCCTAACCAGTTCACGGTCTTGAAATTGCAAGAACTTAGCAACAATGCTTCTAGGACGGGGTGTGGCACCTGGCCTAGCAGAATCGTTGCCAATTCTGTGTACACGCTCAAGGCGGAGACTGTCTACAAAATCTTGTGCTAATTTTAGCTTATCGACCATAAACTGGCGAAGCTTAAGCTCAGTAGAGTCAGATTTTTCATGCAGATCTTCAGAAATACCGTTAAATATAAGGTTATTACGCATTGACTGCGACTGCATGTATAATAACGAGTCATTCATCTTACTTTTATCAGTGCTCAGCTGTGTAAGTTGCTCTTGGGCGATTCCAAGGGAAATTTCAAGGGTGTCAATACGGTCACTAACTTTGGACAGATCATCTTTGCTGCACTTCAACTGATCATGCACATAGGTCCATAGCTTTTTTAATTCAGATTCAAAATTACCAACCTTTTGTTCTAGTACATCCAGCTTATTTAACTTAGTATCCATTTGCGAAATTTTATGGTCCATCCTTTTTAAGTACTTTAGTAGGTCCAAATTTGATGGCGATTCAGCCATATTGCCACCTTCAGAACAAGCGCTACCTTCCGTACTCACACTATTTGTACTTTCTGACATTGTGGGATCTGTTGTATTGTCAAAAACCGAATTATTTAAATCCGTATCAGTTCCGTATAACACCGAATTAGCTTGGTGTATAGAATCACTCACACTGTTACCACTGTTTAAAGGAGACCCGCCATTACGCGCACTCTTTGTTTGACTATTGGCGCCATCACTACCGCTGCTCTTTTTGCGTTTTGCAGCCCTTCCTCGCCTCCCCATCAAATAAATTTGGCATATATCACTAGACTGTTAGCTCCTAAATAACACAGCATCCAAAGTTCTTCGAAATATAATTATTTCCAACAAATATTTAGCAAAATATTGAGAGCCCAGATAACATCAACCGACTTGCAATCACGTGACCTAACGTCCTACAGTTGTAGTTATGTAGCTGAAGCTGACTGCTCTCGAGCTGTGGTCGACTCATTGGGCCTTGCATGAGCGGTTATTGGAACATTTTTCACGGATGCATTGGCATGCTCAAGGATCCACACAATGAAGTTCTAAACAATTGGTTTGCTTCCGTTAATAATATGTTTTAGTTGCTTAATGTTTTTTTTGATACTATATAATAACATGCTATGAGCTCAAGCTTGTCTTTTGAAAGACGGCAAAGATCAGGCAACGATACAATCAAGTACCACACCTGTCCCTGGATACCACATGGAAAAGTAGAAAAAATAACAAAAATACAATAAGCATAACCAACAAGAGCCAAGAAGTCAGCCCTTTCCCAGCAGGTGACCACAAGGCAGCATTGAACAGACGCATAAGCATGAGAAACACAAGACACACTTGATTCACATAAGAAGTACAACCTTGGAATGGTCAGTAAAACTATTTTACTGGAGGGCTTAAACCCGTTTCACGGAGCCAACCTCTCCCTAAAATCCGTTTTATAAGCTTTAAGATATAAGTTTAGATACTTTTTTGGGCAGAATATCGAGTTAATAATAATGATGGATAGTAAGCCCATATAAGTTCAGCGTCCCTTTTGTGGGACATAGTCAAACAGCGCAAACCCAGATCAGACGCCACAGAACGCGGCGTCTGACCAGGGTCTCCACCGTTTGCTCTAAGAATATTCTATTAGAATTTGAATACATGTAGCAATGAAAAATACCACCCAACACCCCTAAATTTTGAAATAGACTCGTCTTACCAATAAAGATAAGAAAATTAAATTGGCTTAACTTTCTTTTCGGTGGTTCCGAAGTATTGTTGATGTTTCTGTCCATTGGAAGGTTTGTAACCGTTTATTTTTTTATGTATTTTCCCCTACATATTGATAAAAAAGTTCTGGACTGCCAATTGTGTACTTTAAGGGGCCAGAGGTAAAATGTCCTAATTTTTGATGTATGTATGTCCCATATGGTTGTTTTAATCTTAGCAAACAGTGCAGATCATGTATTTCATCTGAGTCGTCACTGTTTGCCACTGTATCCGTATAAAGGTTTCCAGTATACAAAGGGTTAAAATTAAATTGGTTGTTAACCAACACTGATATTTTATTGGTATACAATATTTACCTGGTACTCTTTAATCTTCGACACCGTTCGGTCATATTCGGAGCTTATTCTCGCTAGTTTGATTGATAAATGTGTGGCACGTGTACCTTTCAGCAAGTGTATATAACATTGCTATGGCAGTCGCGTAGTGTGAGATGGTTAACTCACATTCAGGATTGCGAGAGTTCGATTCCAACTGCATATATTTTATTTTCAAGCATCATTTTTAACCCTTAATGCACCGATCGCAACAGAAGTCGTCTGCTTTTCTCGTCTGCTGAAATGTTTAAGAAGCCTCTATGGCAAACAGTGGGGACCCAGATCAGACTGCTCCTATAGGAGCAGTCTGTTCTGGGTCCACGCTGTTTGCTTCTATCCTTAATTTGTCGGTATTGTAAGGTAATTATTTGCAGCAGACGACTTCAGCAGATGACATTTTCAGATACATTTTTCTTGGATCTTTAAGGGTTAAGTTTAAATATATACATTTTAAGTTATGATATTGTATATGCAAAATTTTTGTTTATGTTTTATATCTATATTTGTTTTTTATGCTATAAATTTTATTGTCTTACAATACAATACAATGACAATACAGTTCACTCTGTTTGACTGGCTGTATCTGTAGTACTGCCCATACGCACTGTTTTTGTGCTGCTGCCATCGTCGAAATCAGTCGCTACGTATCGCAACACACAATGATGTCTATAACAAACGCCCATATTGACACACTACAGATCAAACCTTTTGTCTGAGCCTTCATCTTCGCCTATACTGTGCATGTACGGCGCATGTATGATACATATTGAAATCTCGTGTACTGGCCCTTATATTGATTTACTTGTACATGTGTGTAACTCTCATTTTGTGTTTAGTTACAGGCCATTCATGAGCAAATTAGTTGCAAAGTGATTTATGAAGAAAAAAAAAGGAAAAATAAATTTTAAAAAATAACGACATGTAAGATTCGAACCCACCTTCTCAACCTTGATAGCTGTATGCTCTGCCCACAGCGCTAATCGGGACAGTGCTTGGCAGCAGATTAGAAAATGTTTGAACGCACATTCTTCCATTGTACCTTGGTGGGTGCTTTATATATTGTTTGTATTGTTAGGGCTTAGACTAATTTTATGGCACAAAAAGCAGTCTGAGAGTAAATTCTGGTCAGCTGGCTTAATAAAATATTTTCAAAAAGTATGTAGAGTTTAAGAGTGTGAGCACAGTGCGCTGGTAATGCCGAATAAGATATGGTTTGTGTTTATCACAATCATAATTTATCAAAGTATGGAGTATGCTTTCCCATGATTTGATGTCCTTCTTGGGCCCCGTTAACCCATTTCAGCCAAATGGATATTGTAACCCCAATCTATTGGACGCATTCATTTCCTAATTTAGGGTTATTGGGTGGTATTTTTCATTTGTATTGGAATTTTGATAGGAACTTTTGTTAGCAAACAGTGAAGACCCTGATCAGACGCAACGTTCTGTGGCGTCTGATCTGGATCTGCACTGTGTGCATTTTCATCATAAAAATGACACCATAGGCTTAAATGGGTTAATTGGAAATAAACCATTGTCATTGTCATTGCCTACGTAATAAACAGAGATGGATGTTATGTCATAAACCTGAGAGGGCAAGAACCGAATTACTCACACAGGAAAAGCGTGTACAAAAAATAGTTCCAGATCAGCCGGTTCCTATGTGAGCAGTCTGCTGAGGAATCATCTGTTAGTTTTCTCTAACTTGTTCTGGATGAAGTGTTTCAGATTATCAACTGAATGATTCCATATTTAGAAATGCAGCACTTAAAGAGTTACCCCTTTTCATGCTGTGTATTTTTATGCTTTTTCAAAATGACTCTTTCAAAAAAAATCTTTCAGGAGTTTTATCAGAGTGGCAAACGGTTTGGATCCAGATCAGGACCGACGTGTCGTCGGTCCTGATCTGTGTCCAAACTGTTTGCAAAAGTAATCATCAGACGAGCGTGATAAGTCGCCACTGCCAAGAAAAGAGTTAAACCGATACATCATTGTTTTCCATCGCCGTGGTCTTGGTATTTTATGAGATTATTGTCACCAATAAATAAAACCACCAGTGTGACAAGCGCCATATCATTTTATCCATGAACGAGTTTTTACCCTTGACATTCTAAAAACTATTGTTTTAAGTGTTTTGTGAAAATGCCAAATCTGTGATTGCTAAGGTTTCATGCATTACCAGGAAAATCATGGGCCAGCATTTTACTGATTTTATTTGGAACAAACATTACGTAAAATATTTAATTTTTGATTATAGCCATATAAACGCCGGTAGACAGCGGTAAAATCGCAATTGGTCAACTCTTATGTGTGCAAACAAACATAATCACAACCGTCCAATAAGATTGGATTGAATTAACGCTAATGGACGTTATTATATGGCTGCCCGCAAAGTCCCTATTGTAATATATATCCTATGTCTTATAAAGTACATGCTGCGGTCTTGTCAAATGATTCATAGTATGTATTTGTCTTAGTATAGATATATAAAGTCAGTCGGTAAATCGCCTAGCAGATCTCGCCTTGGTGTTGCTTATAAGTACATTACATGGTATAAGAAACAGCTTGTAAAAAAGCTCATGCTTGATCGTGCTTTCTAAATTTAACTCACTGGTAAAACTATTTCAGTTGTCAGGCAGTCTGTCTTCAGCTAATTTTAGATCTGATGCCACAAGTCTCGAAGCTATTTATAGCTGTTAGGTAGCCTGTCTACATCTAATTTTAGATCTTATGCCATGTATCTCAAAGCTATTTTTAGCTGTTAGGCAGTCTGTCTACAGCTAATTTTAGATCTGATGCCCCAAATCTCAAAGCTATTTATAGCTGTTAGGTAGCCTGTCTACATCTAATTTTAGATCTTATGCCATGTATCTCAAAGCTATTTTTAGCTGTTAGGCAGTCTGTCTACAGCTAATTTTAGAGCTGATGCCATAAATCTCAAAGCTATTTTAGCTGTCAGGCAGCCTTGACAAAAGCCATGTCTACATGTACACAAATATTTAAGTTCTAATTACAGCCTAAAAAGTAATTTAGCAAAAACGATTGATGCATTTTGTTCGGTTAGCATCAGAATTTGTCAACCTTTGAAAGTGATGTCCACCCCAGCGTAGCCTCAGAGGACATCACTTTCTCGGGCTGACAAGTCCTGATAATATCCTCAAAGGAATGGGCTTATTTAAAAATGTGGGCTCTCGACGTTGTCAACGGAAAACAAATACATTTATGTGCGGATCCAGAGGGGGGACAGGGGGTTCAGACCCCCCCTGGTAAATTACAAAAATATAGGGTTTCGTAGCGATACTGGCCCGGACCACCTTATAATCACAAAGCTACCAAGCCAGCAGTCAATGTTAGGCTATCATCGGCCTGCCAGCGAAACGCCATTTAAATAGTGGTATTTGGATCCTTCCTCCCCTCATCAAACTAAAAAAAAACTTGTCAAAGTTGGACCCCCTTCTGACAAAATCTTCTGAAACCACGCATGACATTACTTCACAAAAGGTCACTGGTTAATTGAATAATTGCTTTCAGTAAATGAGCCAACACATGTGATTTTGATACCCACGCACTTAAGCGTTAACGCCTTTGATAAACGCCAGTGCTGACGTAAAATAGAGAATACTTGGTGAGTGTCTTTTGATATCAAGTTTTACCAGGCAAGGCTTTGAGAATGCTTGTTGACATCGCGAGGCTTGCTGAGCGATTCAACATGCATTCTCAAAGCCAAGATTGGTTTAACTTGATAAAAGACGCGAACCTGGTATTCTATTTATCAGTTTAACCTCTAATTCACTCTTCAAACTAGCGATTATGACATCATTATCGAGTTTCGTGTCGATTCAATGTCATTGACGACGTCATTCAAAACATGCAACGTCATCAAGACCTGATAAAGGCACATGCTGTGAGATAGGCAACGCTTATCAGGTCAACGTGCAACAATGCAATTTAATGATAGGTGACTGATAAAATAAGGTGTTGGTCCATAACATTATAGTGTGACAGGGCCTTAAACAATATACAAAATTCATTCTGATCCCATGTTTGCATTAAATTTGAACATAAAATTTACATTTATTTTAACCAGAACGTTATATGTACATTCTTTGTTAACGTTTAGATAAACGTATACAATATTGCTATATTCCAATCTATGTCACTTATTGACTATTTAACTGAAGAGAAGATAAAACAAATGGTTGGACATGAACGGGCCGCCACAATGCATCGATACCTATGTGTATTGAGAAAATAAGTTGGTTCATCTTCAAATTTAAGTTCTCTAACAGTCTCTATATACAATATTGCATTTATTTCCGTATTTCGACAACTGTACCGCTTCTTGTGGGTCTAAAATGGTCATTTTTTGTATTAAACATATAAAAAATAAATAAACATTTTTTACATGACACCCACCCCCCGCCGAGTCGTTATCCTTTTGGCAGGTAAATGCGTTCTCATATTTTACAAAAAGAGTGAATGGCGTGTTCCGACTCAAGGGGGGGGGGGTGATACCGCACAGCCGCAAAAATGAAGTCTTGTTAAAACCAAACATATGTATTTGATTCTTTTGAGTGCTCTATTGAAAAATCTTCTTTTCCTATATAGTGCTATAAACAGTACAAGTAAGTTTCCTTTTCATAGCCTTTTAGTCATGAAATATGACACCTTTTGAGCATATTTTTCTTTAGATTATGAAAATTATCCTTAAACTAAATTCTGTTGATAGTTTATTTTGTGCGTATACTGTATCTACCCAATACACAAGATACATGACCCCTCAATAGGTGTACTTTACGCATGGATGAATGTTGCTGCATAAATTTGCACCAGGTAGATATAGTGTTATCAAGATAGAATAGACTACAGTTGCACTTCAAAATAAATGAATCAAATGAAAATGGTACAAAAGCCTTTTTTACATATAAAATACCTTCTTAACCCACTTAAGCCTATCGTTCATTCTGTCAGACATAGGCAAACAGTGCAGAGCCAGACCAGATGCCACAGAACGTGCCGTCTGATCAGGATCTTCGCTATTTGCTATCAGAATGCTCAATTAAAATTTGAAGATAAATGAAATAAAAAACAACATCCAACAACCCTTATAAAATGAAATGGGCTGGTTTAATTGGTGGTAGTGGGAAAATCCATTCGCCTTATATGGGTTTAACTAGAGTAGAAATCGCAAAGATTATTCCCACCACATGTATTAAGACTGTGGGTGACCCAAGCATTACACTTATTGGTAAATAATGTGCCATTACATATTAAATACACTCCTTTAATATTTCTTTTTTCTTTCTATTTCTTTTGCTCTTTTTATATTTCTACTTTTATGTCTATCTCTTTCTCTGCTTTAACAGGGCCCTGCTTTTTCTTGTGATCCGTACTGCATATGTTTTACTGCGAAGCCACGTTCGAACTTTTTTCTCCAAAATACGTCCCCCATCCTATAAAAACCAAATTATTATCCCTGTCAATCGAAAACGTAAGTGTTTGAATATAATGCGACTCATTGCTGCAAAAAGATATAGGATTTAAAAAAAGAGAGCCAGTATAAAGAGTTTTCTCTGTAGATGTATAACTTCTCACAATATAGTAATTAATTTGTTAGTGATAAAAGAGGTAAACACAGCTTTGGTGCGAATATGGAGACTTGTGCTTCTCTGTTAAGTTGATAAATAACGTTAAATCATCCAAACTCAGGACAGCGTTAACTGATGAAATACGATTTCCTGTTTAAAGATTGACCAATTGGTGTTTATGGGGGAGGAGGGATGGGGTGGACTTTCTTTGAAAAAACAACATAACCAGGATTGGTCAACGAAGAAAAACCCATACAGGATGGACCACAAAAATAATGCCATGAACCTGTAAAGATGGAAAGAGCAAGGGACATAGAAAAAGTTTTTACCAATATTAGCATACCATCCTTTTTGTGGGACACATGCAAACATTGTATTGTTTTGTTGCTTTACGTCCCAAGTCAACAGCTATGGTCATTGCGGGACGGTCAGTTCACCTAACCACACTTTTTCCTGGGTAGGCTTGTTCAAGCGGTTAACCAGTAATTCGTGCACATACTTTCGCTTCTAACTGACAACAACCCTTCTTGAATGAATCAGCGGAAGGGAAGAGAATGACCGTAGAAATCATTTTATGATCAATCTCCACGAAAGTATGGGACCGGACAGGGATCGAACTCGCGACCCCTGGATCTGCAGTCAGACACGCATCTGTAGCCAGACACGTTACCGACTGCGCTACGCGGCCCGGCACACATGCAAACAGTACCAAAGCAGATCAGACGCGGTGTCTGATCAGTGTCTCCATTGTTTCTTTACAGATTGTTTAATACAAAATTGAAAAAATGAAAAATACCACCCAACAAACGGAAATGGGCTGGACCAGTCGATAAGAGTGGGAAATACATTCGGCTTATATGGGTTAAATAGTGGTAGATTTTTTCATACATTCATCAATATGTATGCAGGTATCATGCTTTAAACGCTTTGCGTATAGATGTTCCCATAAATATTGGTACAATAGGTTTGGGGCTGTCCATTGTGTACTTCAAGGGGTCACAAACCGAATTATCTAATGTCTTCTCTAAAGATTGTTTAAATCTAGCAAATAGTGCAGACCTTGATGAAATGCAGCATTATGCTGCATTTCATCTGGGTCTTCACTGCTTGCTAAAGTACCCGTTTTTTGGTTTCCATTACAAAAAAGGGTTAAGAGATACCCAGAAAGCTCAACAATTATATATCATAGCCTACCCAGACACACATAAAATTGCATACATATATGAACATTAGGGTAAAGTCGGGTATATTCGGACAGACAGCTAAATTCGGACAGCGACCTTGTTTGTTTCGTGTTTCAAATATTGTAATAAAAAGTAAATTAACTAAGCAAACAGTGAAAATGTTGATGAGACGGCTCATAAGGAGCCGTCTCATCGGAATTTTACACTGTTTGAAAATGTGTGTCCTCAATTACCTGATGTCCGAATTTACCCGACTTAACCCTATATTCCGTAAAGAAAAAAGTAAGCCTTTTCCCAATAACTATGATCATAATGAAAGGTTATCTCTACTTCCGTGAGAAAAAAAAAACATTGATAGGTGCACCAAGTTTGTAATTGAAATTATGATCTCTTGATTATTAACTAGCTATTTAAAGGATTTGACATTTGTAGATGCTTTTTGTCGTCGCAAAACAAGACTTTTATTAAAATTTGCAGCGCATATTTTACAAAACATGACTTAATTATTCTCACATCCATCTCCAGGCCGCTACCAACGCTTGCTTATGTAATATTTGTTGGTCTTGTTTTTATACGCTGACCTGTGATTGTGGTATTTCCTGATCATACTCATTTACTATTCTGGATGAAAAAAATCTGGGACAGCACCACACACAAAATAAAAAAGCAGGCTACAGCGCATCAGGACCAAAGTAATATTGGTATATATTTAGTTCACCTGAGCCATTGGATCAATGTGAGCTATTGTGATCGCTGGGTGTCCGTCGCCCTCGTCAACAATTGCTTCAAATAACACCTCCTCTTAAACTATTTGCTGGGTTTGTTTACCAAACTTGGCAGGAGTGATCCTTATATGCCCTTTTTTAATAATTGTTCAAACGGTTATGGTCCTTTGTATATAAGTCACACATGCTCAAATAGATTTAAGAGATGAAAACTTTAAAAACCGTATTATCTTGTACCACAAATCCTAGAGCCTTGATATTTGCTTGAGCCTTGATTGGCATGTAGCATCACCTAGTGGTCCTCTACCAAATTTGTTCAAAATTATGCCCCAGAGCAAAAAATGGGTTCGCCCGGGGGTCACATGTTTTATTTTCTCTCTTTGATTGTCAAAAAATAAATATTGCCTTTTCTAACACTCTAAAGGCTAGATCTTGTATTGCAAAACAGGTTCACAATTCAAAAACTACTCTCAAGAGAAAAAGAAACAAAACACATGTTTTGAAATGCCGCTTCTGCTTCAGATTTTCGACAAAGCTATTTATTAACATATAATTTATACAAAAACAAATCCATATACAATTCCCTTTGATTCCTGTTGCTCGTCTTGCCACTCAGACTGTAAATGCTACCATCCTGAAAAACGTAGAAAACCTGTTCAAAAAATCTGTTTTCACATATCTCAACACTTCGACCGAATTATTTCCTGACATGCCCTTGCATTATTTATTTATCTTTGTTATTATTATTATTATTATTATTATTATTATTATTATTATTATTATTATCTTAAGTCTCAGCTCATAACAGTATAACAAACACTTTTCGCAAACAGCATAGAGCAATATATATATTGAAATAATCTTTAATAAGCTCGTATCCGGGTTGTATTTTCCTAATGCTGCGAGCGGGCTACCAAGCCTTAACTCCACATGGATGGGGGAGGTAGGAACTTTCTATGCTCTGACTAGCAGGGTGCTCACTCAAAGGCATGTTCACAACCCAGAATTTTTTAACATACAGAAAAGTTCCATACTTTTCTCTACGTTCAAAAAGCCTTTATAAATATAGAACCTCAACTCTATGCTCCCGTCCCTGGTGTGTTTACTCACTCTTCAATTATGTTTACTCTAACTGTTTTGCCAAAATATAATTTCTTAAAACCACCTAGGAAAACTGAAATGCTTTAAGCAACAATCCACGTATAACTGAATTTCTCATATATAAAATGCCTATACCCCCTTTTTAACATGCTTAAGAACTCTTATGATCCTAAAATACTGGGTTAAGAAACAAATTTCCTGCTTTTCTTGAAACGCATAAAATCGGTACTTGCCTACTAAATGATTTATGAAAACAACTTAACGATAAAAATGATGAACCAGAGACCATCTACCAACATCTCACAGAGACTATGAATATCCAAACTTTATAATTAACTTAACATTCAAATACGGAGTCAAGAAATCAAACATATATGCTTGTAGTATGGTAGAGCAAAAAACTGGCAAAAAGTCGCTTATTTAAGGCGGAACCCCTCCCCATCTGTAAAATGGAAAACGATTGCATGAATGATATGGCAAGATGTTGAAGTTTCTTGGATTGCCGGAATTACTTTTTCAAAAAGGGGCAATGGTGTTAAAATTTGACAAAAACTTCATTTTTAGAAGTGAAATTGTGAATTTCTGAAATCCATTTGCAGCAACAGATACATGACACCGGCAAAGAAAGACTGAAAAATGATCATTGAGTTTTATATAAACCTGACCTGACTTTATTATGAAGTCAAAGTGAGAAATGAAATGTCTTTATTTTTGGGTGAAAATCAGTATTATAAAAAAAAATAATCCATTTTTTGGCAATTGGACAGGTAACGTTTTTAAAATCTATAGTTTTTTTTTTTATCTTGTTTTGAATTTGATGCTGCATTATTCAACTTACATATATCCTGTAGTGATTGCTTATAAAACCTGCCAAAATATTTTCTTTTATTGCCTCGAAAACTGACATTTATATATCCAGGTATATTTTTAGAAATGCATGTTTTGCTATTTCATAGATATCAGGGCATTGTCATATTACTTAAACTGACGTGCATATAGTAAACATATCAAATGGAAACATCATTTATCATCTTCTGTGATATCATATCAAGTATTGACACACACTAAAAGAGGGCCAAGTGACCCTGAATCGCTCACCTGAGTTTTTGTTGATAATCGCTAATCTCTATGTATCTATTTAAAGCTATGGTATCTATTAAAACCATGCTCTGGTGAACCCTTGGTGGGACCATTGCTGTCCCCAGAGCTCTATTTGGAGCATATTTAAATATGGTCCATCCACTGGGTGATATCAGGGATCTAGACCTAGTGGTTTCAAACCAGGAGATTTTGTATGATTCAATTTATAAGTCAATGTAAACTCTGTGACATCTAGGATGATGCCATTTGACACATAACCACAATTTCAGCAAACTCGGTAGAGTACCACTAGGTGATGTTACACACCAAATTTCAAAACTCTGGGGCATTTTGTTTTCTGGCAAAAATATTTTTAAATGTTTTCTCTAAATAACCTATTGATCGAGGAAACATATGGCAAATCATAAGTCGCTCAGTTAAAGTGGAACCTCTCCCTACTTGTTAAATAAGATTGTGATGTATCAATGGAAAGTTTTATTACTGTACATTATGAAACCATTGGAAATACCTTCAAAACAGGGACGGTGACTCTTTATTAGGCTTCGAAGGGGGACACCTTCATTCAAAGAATCATATTATAGCATCTGAAATAAGAAAAGTTGGCTGGGTGAAAAGAAATGCAAAACTGCAAATAATTTTAAAGCATTAGGGGTGTATATTTAACCCAATAAGCTATGCATTAAACAGTTAGGCATATTTTAATGAAAGCAGATCTGACAAAAGGGACCTTAAGGAATCCAGTAATTATTACGTAAGAGACATTTGAAAAATACTTAAAATAACATACTTTTATATTTCAATGAAAGTGCTTTTAAACTTTAATACCATCAAAATAACAAAAGTTTCTGATTATACTTTATTTAAAGTTTTCTATAAGGGTTGTTGCCATGTGAACACTCAGATCACAACACCTACAAGTGGGTCATTTTGAATGTCTATACTACTATCTAGAAGATATAAATTCATGTAACTTCATATGCATTTTCATGATTGCATGTATAAGACATGAAAAAACTTCATATATGCTAGATTCTTATGCTGAGCATGCAATAATCAACAAACGAATATAGACCAACACTCTGACGTCATCATACGGTTAAGGCCATTATTGACGTCACATTCCAAACCTGATTACATATGTTGTTTCTAGCATCCATATAATCATCAGTTTCGAAGATAATCATTTCAAATTTTCAGGAAATGCTCTAAACAGGTAATACTTTGCAGATGTAACATTAGCCTGATTTTGATTATCACGATCATAGGGTAGCTTTCATTATATCATGGCCCATATATTTGCAGAATAGAACTACCTGATTTATCATTTTGACATCATTAATAGTACTATGTTTACATTTATTTTAATCTATTGTCTTCATTTTACACATATTGTCAGTGCGTACGATTTGAACGCATTCCAAATCAAGTATGGTATTTTATTCATCAGCTAATTAAAATATAGGTTTTGCCTTTGGGTAGTAGTAGCAGCATGGATATTGTGCATCACCAATTGTCCTCCCAAATCTGTTTTAAATAGTGAATATGTTAGTGCAATAACAAGAACTTGCCATTTAACTTTATGCCTCGATATTCACATGTGTCTATGGTGTGTATTTCAAATTATCAATATAATCTTGGAGTTAAAGGTCAAGGTCAACTTAAGACCAAATCCGTAATATGACTCATAACATGAATTCCTCTTTCATTTCTACGACCGAGGGTGTTCACCCTAGTATATGGAACAATGACTGTCTATGGTGTGTAGATTACAACATAGATGTCTTATCACCGCTTTGCCATTGGTGTCAAAAGACAAGTACAAATATACTTACAGTCAGTTTATGGCGTTTACGCGCGCTCCTCCTTCATTTTTGACCAATGGTGTTCATGCTTAGCAAAATTTATGGTGTGTAAATTACAAAGTACGTTACATATCACCGCTATGGCCCTGGACTCAAAGGTTAGTTAGAATTTGTCTTACAGTGGCATGTTTTGACAGAAGTGCTTCATATTTTGTAGAATAATTGCTAATATGGCATTTAAGCCTTAATTAAAAATAATTTGAAGCCTGAGTCTGTTGTATGGATTGTAAAGCAATCTCTCTAACATGTTTTGTTGTATATGGTTCATATTTTGCACACTGATTATCTAAGGTGTTATTTTGTCAATAATAGCTTCTGACTGCTGATATGACCTTTGTATCAAAGTTCAAGGTCAAACTGCTTAAAACCTAAATTTTAAACCCCCAAAGTGGTACTCATCATAAAAGTGTTTATGAATCTACTAGGTTCTATGCGAGACAGACCAAATTATTAATTCCGTGCATGGGGTAATAAAGAGGTCCTTAAAGGTTTTAGCTATTTTCTGATAACGTA
The DNA here is from genome assembly GCA_964019695.1 of Loripinus fragilis. Taxonomy (NCBI): domain Eukaryota; kingdom Metazoa; phylum Mollusca; class Bivalvia; order Lucinida; family Lucinidae; genus Loripinus; species Loripinus fragilis. The sequence goes on from OZ026514.1 coordinate 47,011,931, forward strand.
TTTATATTAATCTTAGTGAACCTATATAGGCGGAAAGTCCTCTCTGGGAGCCCCCTAGTCCGGTGAGATATTGAAATACACTTAGACATGAAATAATCTTTCCCTTACCAGTTAATCTGCTGATGTCCACTCATAAACCAAAATGTAGACCTTTTAACTCTGCATATACGGCATGTAATGCATTCTGTTTAGGAGAAGATGTATAAATGATAATATTTGGGACATTGGCTGTTTATGGTTTTATGATGGCACAATCTCCTCCTAAATTACTGGCTAGATTTTAACCAAACTTTGCAGGAATGATTCTTATATGACCCTCTTTAATAATTGTTCATATGGTCCATTGCATATCTAGGTCACATGGGCTAAATGAAAATCTTCTTTTTTGATACCACAAGTATTTGGTATGTAACATAACCTAGTAGACATCCACCAAGTTTGTTCAAATTATAGCCCTGTGGTTTATTGTGGATATTTGGCACATTCCTGGAGGTGGCATATTTTACAAAGGCATGTGATCACCTACTGGGAAAGGGCTGATCTCTTGGCTCTCTTATGTGTGGTGTTTTCTTGTATTTTGTCACTTTCCCATATGGTGTGTCGGGTCAGTTGTGGTACTTGATTGTATCGATTTCTGGGTTTGACCCTCTGCTTTACTTTTATATTGGGAAAACAAACCAAAACTTCTTGCCAGAAACGACAATGCCTAGTACTTTGAAATTTGGTATGCAACATCACCTAGTACGCCTGTAACAATTTTGTTCAATTTGGGGCACAGGGACTAATAAGTGGACCCGCCTGCGAGCTCACACATTCCCTATAGGAATATATTGGAAAAGTCTTCTTGTCCTACACGACAAGGCATAGAACATTGATATTTGTTCTGTAGCATCACCTAGTATACCTCCTCTAAGTTTGTTCACATACTGGCCCTTTTGTCAAAACTGGCCTAACCGTAGGGTCACATGTTTTACATAGGCTTATATATGGAACACTTAAAATAGTCTAGTCCGAAACCACAGAACCTAGAGTCTATATTCGGCATGTAGCATCATCCAGTAGACTTACTAAGTTTGTTAAAAAATATGGCCCTGTGGTCGAAAATTAGGCCGCCTCCGGGATCAAGGTTTTATTAATAGCTTATATAGTGAACATATTAAAAAAACATTCTTGTCAGATACTAAAAGGCTTGATATTTGATATGTATCATCACCAGTGGTACTCTTCCAAGTTTTTTGTTTCAAATTATGGTCCTGTGGTCAAAATGGCACCGTCTAGGGCGTCACATAGTTTATGAGGCTGATATTGCTCTTTGACTCTTCCTCTCGGTGCCGTGGGTTTGTATGCAGTTTGTGAGTGTGGCATTTCCTGCTCATACATTATTTTTTACATTGACTTACATATAATGAAAACATAAAAAAATCTTCTTGTCTGAAACCACCAGGACTAAAGCCCTGATATTTGGTATGTAGCATCAGCTGGTAGACAATATTTAAATATGTTCCAATTATGACTCTGGGATCGAACATGGACCTCAAGGCAGGTCATCAGGAATGTGGCCAGTTTCTAATAGATAACTGTAGATAAGACGTTTAAAACAAAACTCTGGTGAGCGATCCAGGGTCACTTGGTCCTTTTTCTATGATGTCATTACTTGATATGATATCATTGTACATGATAAATGCTGTTTCTATTTGAAAGGTTTACTATATGTACGTCATTTTCTTAAAATGGCAATGTCCAGATATACAAGTAATAGCAATATATGCATTTCACAAAATATACCTGAATATCAAAATTCCGGATTTTGAGGTAAAAACGAAAATATTTTGGTGGGTTTTTTAAGTATACACGACAGAGATATATGTAAGTTGAATAATTCAGTATCAAATTTGAAACAAGTTAAATAACAACTCTAAATTTTAAAACTTTATCAGCCAGATTACAAAAATTCGTGTTTAAATTTATAAAAAACACCTATTTTCACCCAAATATCAATACATTTAAATTCCGGTTTTGACAACATAATAAAATCAGAGTGGACTTCTATAAGACTCAATAATCATTTTTCAGTTATTCTTTGCTGTGTCATGTATCTGTTGCTGCAAATGGATTTCAGAAATTCGCAATTTCACTTTTATAAACGAAGTTTTTGCCAAATTTTAATACCACTGCCCCTCTTTGCAAAAGTAATTCCGGCGATCCAAGAAACTTCAACATCTTGTTACATCATTCATACAATCATTTTCCATTTTGCTGATGGGGAGGGGTTATCGGTCAATTTTCGCTATTTTTTGCTCTACCAGTATACTGGTTCAATAAAACATTTACGAGCAAGGAAAATATAATACCTCGTTCAGCTCTATCTTAAGCAAAAACGTCGACTGATGTCAAAATGTCTTTATTTTCCTTATATAGCATGCTTTCTTGAACACAAGACTACTAAAAAGCGTGACTGTAATTAAAAACATACTTCAAAATAAACGTTTAAAACCAAAATCCCCTGATAGATGCTTTAGACTGAACAATAATATCACAAGAAAGACCGACCGAAAAGAAATGAATTCACATAGGCTAATATAGGGACTACATAAAATATTTTCTTATCTAAAACCATGATGCCTAGAGCCTTGCTATTTGGTATGTAGCGTCACCAAGTAGACCTCTACCAACTTTGCTCAAATTATGCCCCTTGGGCTGAAATGACCCCGCCACAGGGGTCACGTTTACATAGTTTATATAGGGAAAACATAAAAAAACCTTCTTATCTGAAACCACAAGGTCTAGAGCCTTGGTATTTGGTATGAGGCTTCAACTAGTAGACCTCTACCAAGTTTGTTGAAATTATGCCCCTGGGGCCAAAAATGGTCACGCCCCTGGGGTCACATGTTTTACATTGGCTTATATAGGGAAACATGAAATAATCTCCTCGTATGAAACCACACGGCCTAGAGCCTTGATAGTATGTGAGTAGCATCACCTAGTGGATCCCCCAACCATGTTTGTTCAAATTATGTCCCTTGGGCTAAACTGGCCCCGTTCCAGGGGTGAAGTTTTACATAGGCTAATATAGGATTACCGTGAAAAAATATTCTTGTCTTTAACCACAAAGCCTAGAGACTCTTAGTTGCATCGCCTAGTAAACTTCTACCAAGTTTGTTCAAATTCTGCCTCTTGGGCTAAAATGGACCCACCGCAGGGATGACAAAGACTTATATAAAAGAAATTCTTCAGAATATGATCATGTTGCATATCAATTTATAGGGAATAAAACATACTCTAATATGTTTGCAAATGTTTTGCCCTCACACTTACCCTTGACCCCTGGAGTGGAGTAAAGCGGTCATTGTTTTTCTTTTTTGAAAGTAGTCATGTTGCATATCAAATTAACCTGAATGGAGCATAGAGCATCATGCAAGCAAAAACTCTAACCTTTTGCACACCCTCGAACCCTGGATGGGGTCAAAAGTTCAAAACAAATATCTTTCTGGAAAAGGTTACGTTGCATATGAAATTAAAAGAAATGAAGTGTAGAACATAATGCATCTTAATTATTTGACCTTATGAACACCCCTGACGTTTTGAGTTGGGTAAAAAGGTCAGACATTGAAATTGTGCTGATAAGTATATTTTGATTGAACTAAGTGACTTGATAGGCTTTGGTTATGATTTTAGTAATCCCAAGATGGACTTATATTGTTGGAGAATGGGATTTATATTTTATGGTAAACATCCTCTCTTCGTAACAAGGATGCCAGTGAGCGATGCGGTGCCCAAGGGCCCTCTTGTTGATTTAAGCCTTATCATTCTGATGGAGTGTCCCAAACATATTGATGCAATACGTATGATAGTCTATTTTATATTTAGAGGAGCCACAGGTTGAAATCTATAAATTATGGTGTAAGCTTTAGGTACTATTAATAGTACATATCCTGGTTAAATGCCGCTTTATGCTGCATTTCATCTGCGTATTCAGTGTCGTACCTGTTTATCGGGCCATGTTTCCAGAGTAAAAAGGGTTAAGTCGTGCTACAATTAGTTGCAAATGCCCACGTGGGCCTTAATTCTCGCTATCCTTATTATAAAAGATTTATTTATATAAGTTCTCACAATGCATTTAATTCTGTGAATTTTGATAGGATATTCAATAAAATGAATTTTCTGGCATTGCGTGACGAAGCAATAATAAGAAAGAAACTAATTTAGTCTGGGCGTCGAAAACATGCGTCGCCTTTTTGTTACTGATGCGAAATTTGATATATGATTTAATATCCTTGAACACGTAAAATAGGCCCAGTGCTCACGCTAGAGAACCTCTGTATTCGAACAATGCAGTCATCGCATGTTGGTTGCAGTCGACGAGTGCACAAAATAGTGTAAATAGCTGGTAAAAAGGGTAATATTTTGGTCAATATTCTACTTCTGAAAATAATTTTAACCATGGTTCATATGTTCTGATCGATTGTATTGACCAGGGCCCAAAATTACAATACTTCCTTGAAGTTAAGGATGACTTAAGTTTATTATTGATATTTCAACATTTTACATTAAATGTTTGATAAATTGCCAGGATTGATGCAGTACTTATGGTCAAAGATATCATTGTGATCTACAGAAAAAATGAAACTAATTTGATTTACATTATTTTTCTCACCCTAAAAACAGTAGTTAACTTAAGTCTTTCTTAACTTTAAGGAGGCATTGTAATATGGGCCACGGAGAATTATTACAACAATAACAGGTTTAACATTTAATTATCTGGAAGATATTGACCTCAAGCGTTTTAGAGGGAAATTAAGTGTTAGTTTACACCAAAATGGGTGGCACCTCTTTTGATTTTAACCTATACTTACTTTTTTACAGTGAGTATATTTAAATTTTAGCTTAAACATATTCTATTTCAACTTGGTAGGATACACATACAAATATATACAAGTTACGGAATAAAAAAGAAAGGGGTACGTGCATTAAGAGGCTATTTTGCCCCCCCCCCCCCCTATGAGGTCGAAAAATAAAAGTTGCTCTTCACAAGTTTCTTCTTATTAGTTTATTAGAACAATAGCCAAAGTGTAAAGATCTGGTATTGATTCGACTTTAACGGTTGCTATGGTAACAAAAATGGCCGCCAAATAGGCTGAAAGTAGGAAAATGTAACAGAGGAATCGATATAGAGCACAAGCAAATAACCAAAAAAAATATTTTAACAGATGATGAGAATTGTCACGGCAAACAATATAATAAAATGATGTGCTGGTATTTGCTTGTGCCGATATCTAATTCTTAAAAATTCGGTCTCCAAAAGCATCAAATTTGGCCAAAAACGGCAATTTCTCTATTTTAAGCCTATTTTGTCTGCCATTTCGGTTACCATAGCGACCCGTAAAAGTAAATAAATACTAGAATTTTACACTTGGGTTGTTCTTCTAATAAACCAATAAGATGAAATTGGTGAAAAGCAACTTTCAGTTTTTGGCTCTAGAGGGGGGCAAAATAGCCCTTTAATGCACGTACCCCTTTGGAAGCCTGCGTTATTCTACTCCTTTTTAAATTTTGAAGCAGCATGAAATGTTCAATTAAACCTATTCTGCGAACAACAAAAGCGGATACGGAGGCTGATCTGATCGGAGGCTGATCTTTGCATGTGATAACAAAGAACAACAGGCCAGTTTTGTCATAACGCGGCTCATTTATAATATATATAATTTATTTTCGTGGAGCATCCGTTCCGTAGGATGTCTGTCTCCAAAACACTTTTTACAGCCAAAATGATAAATGGATTTGAATTCTCACGAAATATGAAACCAAAACTTCTCGCCCCCAGAATAGTGATAATAGCATCTCTCTGTCTGTTAATAATCAATCTTTAAGACATTAAAATCTCATGCCCTTTCGTGTCATCATGCAATACACGCCTTCGCCATTATAAGATGCGACCTGAAATGCATGACATTGGCACACTTCGAATCGAACTATAGTTCCTACTATAGTGACTATAGTTCGATTCGACCATCGATAGTCGCTACTATAGTTCTACTAGAGATCAACGGTGAGTCAGAGCACCGTTACTCTAGTAGATCGTCTGGTTCCCTCCTCTAGCCCTATCTAACAAGATTGGTTCAATCTCTGTCAGTAGCCTCAAAATTATTTGTTTTAGAAAATAAATACTCGTTGTGTTCTATTTGCGGTCCTACTTATTCGTAATTGTTAATTAGAGTTGGCTGTGCACAATATGAACATCATTTTTGTCTGCAATGAAGAATTAAAAGGGGGCATTCAAGGCTATTCACTTTGTTTACTTGGTAATCAACTAAAGTTCCAACTGCAGCCGTTCGGATGTAAACGTGCGCGCGCAACTTTTACGTTAGAACTATATTAGGAACTTTAGTTCGATTCGAAGTTGGCCAGGGTCTTCGTGAAATGAAAAAGAGAAGGCGCATACATGGGTGAAAGTTTTCAGGATTAATCCTGAATTCAGAGTTTTGAGGCTGACTTTCCATAGAAAGTCAGCCTCAAAATGCTGAATTAAGGCGATAATAATAGCTCCTTTGATTAGTTTTCAGATTACCTAAACACTATTTATCATTTTAACTTTAAAGTATCCATTTTTGTAACCATCCTGCAAGTTTGAAAGTTTGAAATTCAAAAGTTCAGGATTTTGAAAATTTTGAACTTTCACCCGTGCACATATTGTATGCCGAATTGCACGCTTTAACAGCATTAGTAAGTGGTACTATACTTTTTAAACACATAAATGGAGAAATATGTGGCATCAAGATGTTTTAGAAGGGAAGTAAGTGAAAGCTTACACTGCGAAAAGAATAAAAGGCTCAGCTACCACCTCTATTGATGTTATAAATACTTATTTTGTTTTACTTAACAAACAGTAAAACCTGTGTGGACGGCCAATCAAAAGTAGTCAAAACATAGATCTTTATGACAACTGATAGCTTAATGAAGATCGAAAGTATTGCAAACTGCTTCCATTGAAGCATTCTGCAATACTTAACTATTGTATATATTTGTACCAAACAAAACATTAGCGCACCAATAAGATTTTCTCGAGATTATGTCTTGAGTATCATGAGTTCCATGCGCGGATCCAAAAAGTTTTGCCAGAGGGGGTCCAACTCTGAGTTGTTTTGTTTTGGTTTTTGTTTAATGATGGTAATATATGTTATTGGCTGTTACAAGGTAATTGTGTCATTACCAGAGTGCTAGCATATTGCAAAATCCTTGCAAGATGAATCTGATAGAGGATTAATTAGCTGTTTTGGAAAATTCTTTAAACCCTTGGATATTATACGAGGTGTTAGCTTGGCAAGAAACAGCTTTATAACTTCTACCTGATGGGTTGTCTTTGATCTTTTAAGTTGTTAGTCACATATTGCACTGTATACTACAAATTTTCCATGAGTATTATGTTAACTATATTTGATGTCTCTATAAAAGAAAAGAGGGTGTATGGTAGTTTATGTTTTGAGTTACTTCCTCAGCAAATGAGCCAGAGAAGTACATAGACCTGTGCCAGTATGCAAGAAGTACAAGCAGGTCGTGTTGGAGTCCCTAGCTTGAACGTTTAATGATATTCAGAGAGTAACGTATGTAACATGGGCTGTAAAATAGTGTAAGACTCCATAATAAATTCCTCAATTCATTTGAATAGCAGCCTTATAGATTTGCTATATTCACTGACGTATATACTACTTGTATAGTCAATAACTGCCATAATGATACTTGGAAATAACATATGAAACACTAAATAACATATACCACGGGGAAAAACTCAAGACATTTGTAAAATAAATGCTAAAATTATGTAACTGTCTTATAAGAAGTTCTTAAACCTGTGGCCGACTTAAAAAGTATGAATATGTCATGTTGGAGACATTATCTGGAAAAGTTAATGTTATTTTGCGGGTAACATGCGTAACATGATGGTACACGCTAACGCTGCCACTCTCAGAGGGCTAACATATTTCATTTTGTGGTTCATATAATGTAGTATTTGGAAATTATAGTGTACGAAATTCCCCCTTGGGGGATGGGGGTCTATAGCCAGCGCAAGGCCTAGAGGTTTACATTTGACATTTTGTGTGACATGGGGCTACCATGTTCAACATCTAATAACTCAAAAAATTATGTAAGATAAAACGTAATGCTTGCAGTTTTGAAACTGTAAATAAAAATTCCTTAATACAATACCAAATTAATGAACATAAATCAATACAATTTAAGACAAACTATATTAGATTCATGTATCATTTAAAAGGGGGTTCAATGAAACCATGTAACATGCGCTACACCGGGGGTGACTATATTTGTTTTTAAAAGTCAATATCCGTGTGGCCCAGTAATAGCTTACTTGGAAGATATCACCAGTTTGGAAATCTTACCTTATTTTTTTCACTTTTCTGAAGTCTCAAGAAAGAATGTTAGTTATCAAATATTTTGTAGGGTAACGTATGCAACAGGCTGTTACAGCTTAACGCTGCCATTGTCAGAAGGCTAACATGTTGCAAAGTCCTTGCAAGACATTGGGCTTCAAGAAAAATATGGTCTACAGCATTCCCCCAGCCAGTGGCCTATTATCATTAGGATGATTCCATTTCCAATTTCAGGATTGTTGTGTGGTATTTTCATTTTTAGTAAATTTTTATTAGTACCTTCGATAAAAATGAACAGCAACAGTGAAGACATTGATCTGGGTCTGCACTGTTCGCTCATACCCATTAAAACGGCGCTACATGTAGAATGTTCCATTTAGTAACTTTGCCGACTAGTGTTGTCTGCTCATCATCTTTGCAAACAGTTTGGACCCAGATCAGAACCGACTTAACGTCGGGCCTGATCTGAAGCGAATTTGTTTGACACTCTGATGGTATTTCTGAAAGAATTTTTCGAAAAACTTGATAATGAAAGAATTCAGCAGACGACAAAAAAGCATGCAAAGCTTTACATGATAAAAAGGACAATAAATTTACTTTGGTTAATCTGGTATATTTTAATTTCAGGTGATTTCGCCTATGCTCACGCCCCAGTGGGAGTGCTCTCCACTGTAACGAGTGGGTGGGGTTCGGAAGATACGGGTAACGTCTGTGTTATATTTGACGCTTTTGTCACAGGGACAGAATCAACCACCGAAGATGTTCACGTCAACGTAAACGTCAATACAGAAATCAAAGGGAACCGCAACATATCGCAGACGGTGGAGCTCAACGGTAATGGAAGGTAAGAAAAGTATTACTCCTCCTAATCTTACTGTTGTATTGCATCTCAAATGGAACACAGTTTTTCGTTTTTAAATTTTTTACATACAAGTTATTTCATTCTGAAAGTTTGCATGCGCATAGAAATAGCAAAACCCTAACTAGATTTCAGTTTTGGCGGAGAATGATATCAATTTAACTGCTCTAGGTCCAGAATTACAATGCCTCCTTCAAGTTAAGGAAGACTTAGTTACATGTAAGTATTGATATTTCAACATGGTATATTAGATGCTAAATAAATTGTCTGGATCGATGCAGTACGTTTGGTCAAAGATATCATTGTGATCTACAGAAAAAATGAAACTATTTTGATTTTAATCAGTTTGAAACATTATATTTTGCATCCTGAAAAAATCAATACTTAATTTTAGTCTTCTCTAACTTTAAGAAGGCATTGTAATTCCAGGCTCTGATATATTGTAAAAATAAATAACTTAGTTTTTTTAGTATGAAAATACCCTTTCAGTATCCATTTTTGTTCTGTCGGTGCAATACACCTGGTATAGGGGCTGAGATCAGGGCTTGGATAAAAAAAACACTGTGTAATAATCTATAGTTATTACCCAACCGTCTATATACGGAGTAATTGTCTATTTTTTGCTATTTGCTCATCTATAAAATGTCCATTAGAGATTACAGCAGACGACCAATTTATTGAATGCATCAAATTGTGTGGCTTACGATGCAATCCAATCTGCTTTTACAGGTATACGAAAAGTGGCCTTTTTTGGGTCACCATTTTTGTGACACGGTTAGAAATAACTAAAACATTATTGACTAGGTTGATAAACGGCAACGCAAGCCAATATGTAGCTACATTTAAAACCACTGAAGCATTTTTATAAATTGTCTTATATTAGTTTATACATGGCTTTAAGTTCAACTTATGGTAATTGATCCGTTTCTCTCAAGGTATTAGAAGAAATTATTATTTGGCCTTTAACTTTAAGAATGCTTAAATGCCATCCTATCACAGCATTTATGAAAACGCATGCAAACTTCAAAATATTTTTAATTAGGGTTTTTTGGTTTAAATATATATTTCAAATGAAATTTAAAATTCGAGTTTAAGACTTAATGTTATTGCCCAAAAACAGTGTTCCGGAAGGGCAATACTACAGTAACAATTTTTGGTTATAAAGATTGATACAATAAAATCAGGATTATCCATTGTAGTATTGAGGGATTACAGGTTATATTTCTAAAATATGTCAATTTTTATCACTGAAGATTGATTTTGTCTTAGAAAACAGTGCAGACCCTGATGAAATGCCGCCTTATGCGGCATTTTATCTGGGTCTTCACCGTTTGCCATAGTACTCGTTTAGGGGGTTTCAGTCCTCAAACGGTTAACATACTGAACAGTGGATCAACGTTGGGCGGATTTCGATAGGACGTGTCGTATCGATATCGGTCCGATGTGGTACCGATTTTACATGTATGTGCTGAATTTTGTACATGATACGCTTTCTAGTCTGGTCGAGTCTACTTACATCAAGTTTGATAAAAAAAAAATGGTTTGAATGTCCAATTTCATAGAGTTTACCTTCAGAGCATAACATAGTGTCTGCCTGAATATTGTTTTTAATCTTAGCGGAACCTGACTCGAACGCGACACGTTCTCGAAAGAGTTTTCAGTAACATGATTAGTATATAATGCAGGAATTCGGAGATTTAAGCTGGTTGATTTAATTGATTTGCAGGTTGAGAGGATTCGGACGAATTTCGAACACTACATTCATGTATCCAAATATACTAGAGGACTTTGGAAACGCATACCATATTTTTGCACTTTTCTTGCAAACCGTATATGCGATTGAAAAGTTACTCCCATGTTTTAATGTTCAACCCAGAATTGGTATGAATCAGCCGTTAATTTGGCTGCACTATCACGTGAGGCTGCTGATGACATCACATGGGTGCATACAACATCCAGCACCTTTCTGTACAGAAAAAATGAAGCGTTTTCGTAATTTTTATTTTTAATCTGTGGCGTGTTTGATACCATATCACCAGAAGAGTTTATAGATTTTTTCTAGTTAAAAGTAATTGATACTTCAATATTTCGAAAATAAACGTAAATTTTGATCATCAATTTATAGCTCCTTTTTAAAAACATCTCCATAAGTCACCCTTATGTACGCTTTCATTACTAATTTTGACTACATACACTGGCAGTCATGTGGGGAAGACGTTTTGATGTAAAGCATGGCAGGAGATATGCTGTCATGTGATCGAGAACTCTTAAAAAATTACGTTAACGTCACTTGCACAATAAAAAAGACACGTGATGCAAGCGTAACTTATGCATAATCTGTCATTTGTGTATGCCCTTAGCCTCTTCCAATAAACCGGACGTAACAAAATGAAACTTTGAAAGGCCCAAGACTTTGAATTTTATTACTAGACTATAGTAATCAGGGTGGGTGGGGTATATCGGTATTTTTAAAGGGGTGTAATTTTGAGCATACCGAACTGTCAATTCATTTCTAATCTTTCAATGATGAATGTACACTCGTGAAAGAAGCAAAGGACGCAAATATGTTGAGTCAGGAATCAAAACTAACGCGTGTTAACTTGCATCTGAATTTGTGTCGTTCAAAATCGACCACACCTGTCTTAAAACGGATACTTTTTCAATACCTTAAAGTAAATTTACAACCATGAATTTTCTAGAACACACTACAAGGTTGTCAGACTATGATATGCAATAACACGTATCTCGCTGACATTCTCAGGGTTTGTGAAATAAAAGATTTAATCTGGGTGATGCGTTTTCAAAGCCCTTAAGTATACATTGTACAAAGGGCAATCTTTCATAGAAAAAAGTCCCCATTTTATTTAAATTGGTTTCGGGGAGCGGGGGGGGGGGCCTAATGAAATGCTATTGATTTTTTTTCATATTTTTTGAAATTGTGAGCTTCGACTGTATACGCTCGTATATTAACAAAATACTTAAATTATGCAATATTCTGTGAGGCATATACATGTTTTAAGCAGAAATTTTTATGCGGATATGTATTATTGTTATTGCTTTTATGCCACAATAACTGACCAACCCAAAGCACTGTGGAGAAGAACTGGAACGTCATTAATTTCCGTTGTTTATAACTTTTCCCGGAGAAAGGTTGTTAAACCGAAACTAGTTGGGAAATAAATAAATAGAAAGAAGAACTTAGGATGTCATTAAACTCTGTTGTTTACAATTGTCCCTTGAATTAGGGTTGTACAAACGAAACTAGTTGGGAAATTAATAAAAAAGAGAACGTTAGATGTCATTAACTCCATTGTTCACAAATGACCATTGGGAAAGATTGTAAAACCGAAACTAGTTGGAAAATCAATAAATAAATAAAAGAACTTGGATGTCATTAACTCTATTGTTCACAAATGACCATTGGGAAAAGTTGTAAAACCGAAACTAGTTGGAAAATCAATAAATAAAAAGAAGAACCAAACTCCATTGTTCACAAATGTCCACTGAAAAAGGATGTAAAACCGAAACTAGATGGGAAATAAATAAACAAAAAGAACTTGGATGTCATTGATTCCATTGTTTAAAAAATATGTCCCTTGAGAAAGGTTGTAAAACCGAAACTATTTGGGAAATACTAAATAGAAAGAAGAAGTTGAAGTTTGATCTATATACCTATTTATGAAAATTTGGACCCAGCTGGACAAAACGTCAGTCCTGATCTGGATCCACACTCTTTGTTTGACACACTGGTGATATGTCTGAAAGACGTTTTCGAAAAAGTTGATTTTGAAAAAAACAAAAAAACAACAACAACAGGCGACAAAAAGCATGCAAAATGACCTGGTGGGCAATAAGTTAATGTAAGCACCGATTTTGTTACCCCAATGCATTTTGTAACCCGGCAACAATATGCGTTTAAAGGTTAACAAAATGCGGGTTCATTGTAATAAATTTTGCAAACTGGTCACAAAATGCGTAACAGGCGCCACGCGAACCGTCAACGCATTTTGTATAGGTACATTTTTATTGTAATAGTGTAGATGTCATATACAGTACCCATGTACAGTACCCATGGTACCCACGCATTTTGAAACCATTTTCTGACTAAGCTTAGAACCGTTCTCAACCCAAACTGAACCCGAACTGAAAACCAAAGTGAACAACAGACCAAACTGAATCACCTTAAACAGACTCTAGAAACTAATTCCTAACAGACCTAAACCGAACAGAATCACAAACAAACAGAACCACACCGGGTAGGCGGCAAACGAAAACGCCAATACCATGGAGGAACGTAGATAAAGAAAATGTTAGAAACAGAGTTTGTCGCCACACTGGCTACAAATGGCAATCGAAAACACTGTTTCTAAAACCCAGAACCGAGCCCAACACCGAGCCGAGCCCAACACGAACCCAACGGTGACCTGAACTGAATTTCACACAACTCTGAATCAAACGAAACGCTTCACACCAAAAGCCAAACAGAATCGAACTCGTCTTCAAACAATCGAACACAACACACATCGACTTGAAGTTTGTCAACGTGGCACGGATGCCCCCTACAATATTGGACAGATCAGAACGTACACACGGGACCTACCGACAACTGTATGCCCAAAACAACAAAAGGGTTACAATAGCTGTGAACGTTGCATTTTTATCAACATTATCCCCGCATTTTTATACCAAATGAAGGTGACAAAATGCGCTGCCCTGTAGACCCGCATTTCGTTACCCTAAACGCGTTTTGTTACCGGGTAACAAAATGCGTTCGGGTAACAAAACGGTGCTTACAGAGCTTGCATATTGTTCATGAACACAGTCTCTTGTTTGTTTTCTACCATGGTGGAGAGACCTAGGGGAGTGATTAAGTTCGGGTACAAAAATGGAAATAAAACAATTAATTTTGAATGAAGTCACTATGAAATTGTTTTTGATGTGAAAAATTTAGTGTTTTTAAAAAACAATCCTATTACAAAAAATAACTACTCGAGTGTGATTGCGTGTATTCGATTCGTCAGAAATGAGTTAACTCTTTGCATGCTGGAAATTGTTCATAATTTTTTTTCGTCTAAAGTTTTTATTTTAAACTTAATTTTTTATGAACCAACTAGAGCGTTTAAAAAGGGTGAATCTAGATCAGAACCGACAATTATGTCGGGCCTGACCTGGGCCCAAACTGTCTGAAAATGGTGTTGGCAGACAAAATTAGCAGGCAGAGCATTAATTGAAAGCTATAGCGTTGCTGTCTTTTTCAAGAAGCCTTTAAAAGTCTGGTGTATCGCGTTTGCCCTCGAGAATTAAACCAACAGCACAATAAAAAATGTATTTACAACTTTTTCTTTTAATTAATGAATTAAATTCTCTCAAGCAAACTTACAGTGATAGACTTGGGGCTAATCAAATTGTACATCATATACGTATACGTCTAGCTGGGCGAATGTGTAACACAATTAAAGATGAATTATGCATTTGGTGCTTGGCACGCTGCATTTTAGATGGGACCACTTCAAAAACGTAAATCCATATAAACCTAGCGTTCGTTTTTGTTGGGCATAGGCAAACAGTGCAGGCACAGATCAGACGCCGCAACCCCCACCGTTTGCTTACGTAATGTTATTTACATTTTAATAAAAAAGAAAATTAACACCTAACAACCCCTTAAAACGGATATGGACGTGTCTAATTAATATTAGTGGAAAATCCCATTCGGCTTAAATGGGTTTAAAGCCATTGTCACCCCTAATATGTGCTGTAATCGTCGCCATCTTGTATTTTGAAAATAGCCACCAGATACATGTATAGGCATTTTCTGAGACTTCCTCAGCCACTAAGTTAAATGATCTTGTGTTTGCAGTCAAACATGTATTACTTGACTTTTCGCTTACTGTAAAAGCGGCAACTTTAATATTCATATCAGGGTGTGTTTCGGCTATTTAATCTGCGAAGGTAGGGAAATCGGGTTTTATTTATAATTCGGTAAAGAGTTAATAAGCTTTTTGGGCCGCGCAAACGTGCGTGCATTTCATGAAAATCCTAACCGTATACACACTGAACTCACATCTATTAACCCTTAAAGCGCATAATCACAAAATGTATGCTTTTTGTCGTCCACTAAAATATTTGAAGCCTCATAGACAAACAGCGTGGACCCAGATCAGACTGCTCCTGAGACAAACAGTGTGGACCCAGATCAGACTGCTCCTACAGGAGCAGTCTGATCTGGGTCCACAATGTTTGCCTCTATGCTTATGTTAGATAGACACGTTCAGATGGAGTTATTTTACTGCTGTTTTAAGGACTAAATAATAGGTTTTGCGTCTATACTGAGATAATGGCGCAAGATGATACAGTTACTTTTAAATAAAACCACGCCTAATTTTCAGCTTTTACCTATGTCTAAGGTTGACCAGTCCTAATTACGCATTCATGAGGCGCCGCCTTTACAGAAAGCGAAAAGCCAAAGAATACACATTTGACACGTCAATATCATATCTATCTTTTCAAGAATGGTGATTTCATCTACTGTGCGTCCAAGATTTCAGTGGACCTCGTTTTTTTCTTTTCTAAAATGACTTTAGTGATCAAGTTTGGACTACAATTTTTCATATGCATATAATAAAACATCGCATATTATACCATCGCATAGATGGAAAATAAGTCTGGAATCTCTTGTAAAAGTCGGTTTCGATTTAGAAATTTCCTAATTCTCCCTCATTATGTAGTCATATGCTTCACGTGGTTTATTTAGCTCAATGCTTGCCATGTTAACGTGAATCTATCAGGTTGTATAGGTCAATTTTGACCTCATAAGGATCAAAGGTCAGACGAGTCTACTTAGGAGCACAAGAAAGGTAAATAAGATAGTAACGGGGTTTTCTCGCCTAAGACTTACTGCTCGTGCTGTCGACATAACAAAATTGGCAATAAGTATGTAACGACATGACCAATACAACTACTGGCATAGTCGAGCAGTCAACGTCTTGAATTGCAGATATTCCCTGGAAGGTTGCAGAGTTTGAATCCCAGAGTTCGAGTCCCAAAGATCTTTTTTATTAACATATTTTTAAGGGGGGGTGGGGTAGGGGGCTAGGAATGGTAAATCTACTGCCTAAGGGTACCAGTGACATGACAATTTAGTACATTGTAGTTTTATTCTAGAAAAAAGGAATGGCGGCCCGCGGTTCAGAACTTTACTATATTATTTTCCTGCTATCTTCAAAACAAGGTTACTTTATTTTGATTAACCTGCGGCAAATTGTATCACCCTATTGTTTCATTGCGAGGAATAATTTCGCCTTCACCTTACTGCTATCAAAGAACTGATTGAAGAGGGCATAAGAGGCATTACACCTGGTGACTGGGCGAAGTACGTCGAGCCTGTTTTGTCAGAGTTGCGGGTATACAATCGTCATCTGGTACCCATATTTTGTACCTGATACCTACTGAACAATGGCACAGCCGAATCAAAGCACTGAAAGTACTGAAGAGGCTGTGAATGATAGAGGTTTGGGTAGTCGGGAGGCTGAAGAACATGTTGAATCGATTATGAATTCGCAAGTGGTCTCTGTTGTTTCAACATCTGAGGATCCCTCGCCGTTGATAAACAGGAAACGTAATTTATCTGAACCTGATTATACTAGCATGAAAAAAGCTAGAAGTGCCAGTCAATGTAATGATAGCAAAGAAACTGCAGAAATACAAGGAGATATAGAGGAGAGCAAACAGCAGTTGGGTGACAGCGAAGGAGATAGTGGAGCACACAAAGGGCCAGTGATGGGTCATATAATAGCAAGTGCTCGACGTTTGTTGTATGGCCAAACCCCAACACGGGGGAAACAATCGGAATTAATGATTTGTTCTGACATTATTTCAGCTATCATGCAAAATAGTAAATGAGTAAAATCAGGGAACACCACCATCACAAACCGCAGACAACCACAAGGCACTGCGAAGAAAAGCCGTTCAACCATCATGAGACACCAGGAAGAAAAATTAAGCAAAGCAACCAGCTCTCTCTTCACCATCAAGATGATTGTAATACTAGAATGGACATAAAGTAACGTACAGCAAAACATAGTACAATTACAGACTCCCTCGATGGGAGTAACAATAAACAAAAATTCAACAACAACAGAACCACCGCCTTAGAACGGACAGCAGCCTAAGCCA
Organism: Loripinus fragilis; assembly: GCA_964019695.1. Classification (NCBI taxonomy): domain Eukaryota; kingdom Metazoa; phylum Mollusca; class Bivalvia; order Lucinida; family Lucinidae; genus Loripinus; species Loripinus fragilis. The sequence goes on from OZ026514.1 coordinate 47,029,346, forward strand.
CCAGGGGGCTTAAATGCGTTTACTGGGGGGCTGAAATGCGTTTTACTGGTACCATATCTTTGCCCTAGATTCTGCTGTTGTTGAAATACAAGAAATGTTCAGCTCACATAGAGGCCGTCAACTAATGCAATGTATCATCATGGAGAAAAACTTTAATCAAATTAACAGGAAATCTGCAGAATATATTATCAGAACTGAAAGCAGTAAATACAACACTAGGAAAACGTATCACTTCAGAGGTCAAAAAGGTGAATGAGTCGGTGTCTAATAGGATAAGAAAATCGGAAACAGACCTTGATAAAATTGTCAAACAGGCTTGCTGAGCTTGTAGACAAAAGGGTGAATTCAGAAATGAAAAAGACCAAAACAGAAGTGGATAATAGAATGTGTAAGATCAGGTGGGACATGAAATCTGAACTAGAGGAACTTGGAGTTAAAGTGAACTCAATTACAGATACTCTTCAGGCTGATATGAGTGCGTCTGCATCTGATAATAGACATATGACCGTGGTTGTGAGAAATTTCCTAGATTAATGATGCGAATGTGTCAGCTGCACGCCATATAGCAAGCAAGTCCGACAGTAAACCTGGGGATGTTATTGCAACATTTACCTCAAGAGAATATAAAGATAAGGTGATGAAAGCTAAGAACAATCTTAAAAATTTGGTTTACAAAAAGTTGTTTATTCACAATGATCAGCCTAAAGAAGATAGGCTTTTGAACTCAAGTCTGAGAGTCATTGTTGAAGCCGTTAACCATGGTAATGCAAACTTATCTGTAAGGGGGACTAGAGTTGTACGAAATAATAACAGGGATTCAATAGGGCAGCAGAGTACAGAGGACAGAAATAACGATGCTGTTGGGGAAAATAGAATACCCAAAATTATAATGCTACATCCAGGGGTAGGGGTTTTGGCAGGGGTAATGGAAATTTTCAAGGAGGGAATCCGGTTTCTAGTGGTGGAAGTCACATAGGCAATAATAGTAACCGTGGTGGAAATAATGGTTCACATACACACAATAATGGCTCTCGACGTGACCAAAAGCCGTAGGTTTCAGCAGATTTTTGGAATGTTAATGGATGGAATACTGATAAAGACTCTGATAACTATTGCTTGCGAGCTGCCTTTGTCGAAAAATTGAGTCATGATATAACAGGAATTGCGGAATTACATTTAACCAAGACGAAAAAACTTGAATTAGATGGCTACTCTTGGATTGGAAAAAACAGACAGTTTTTACATGTAAATGCAAAGAATGGGTCTGGTAGTGCCCGTTGTTTTGATAAAGACTGAATATTGCAACGAATTTAGCTGTTACAGTATTTTATGGTTACAGTTAAAATATAGGGACTCAGATTTATGCATTTTTGCTTGTGTGTGTTACCTGCCACCCAATGGATCGTCAAGACAGGAAGACGTACATGATTATTTGATACATTATTAGCAGGGATATATAGATTTCAGAATTTTGGAACTGTATTTATATGTAGAGATTTTAATAGTAGATGTGGATCAAATGAAGATTTTATAGAAGGTATTGATAAGATCCAAGAAATGGAAGCAATAAATTTTACAAGTAATATGTATGGTGACTTACTATAAGATATCTTGATTAACAGCAATATGTGTATGAAATACGGACAGAAATGTATCAATAATGACTTCACCTCTGTGTCAATAAAAGGGCTAGCTGTTGTTGACTATTGCTTTATAAGTCATGATAATTTAATTATGTTTAATAAGTTGATTGTTATACGAGCATCAGTTTTGTAACAAGATATTACCCAACAGTTTGGGTTCATTCCATCTTCGATTCCCGATCATTCTATTATCACATGGGACATCAGTGCTGATTATGAAACACGTCCACATACTAATAGCCCAATAGCAACGTATGATCAATTTGATACGCAATCGATACCAGAGGATTTCCTAAAGAGTGCTGGTCGTCTAGCACAAATAAATCAGATCATTGGGGAGCTCAAGGGTAGTTTTAAAGCACAGTCTGATGTTGGTTCTGCTTATAAAAACTTATGTTTGGTCATTAAGGATGAAATGTCTGAAAAGCTGGCACATAGAAAGATAAAAATATAAGGGTTTGTCAATTAAATATAGAAGGGTTGGGAAGCCCTGGTAGAGTGATGACTTATCTGTAGTATGGAATGAGGTATGTTTAAAGGAAAAGTTATGGATAAAATGTTAGGAACCAAAGCAAAAAAATATCTTAAAGCTAGATTATGCACAGAAACGGAAACAATTTGATAGACATTTTTAAAGGGTAAAACGCATCCATTGGTTTAAAACTCAGTCTGACTTATTAGAAAATTTGGAAAATGATACAGAGAAATTTTGAAAGAAAATTGGTAAAGTAGGAGTTTCAAATTGCCAATATAAATTGATCCCAATGTAAGTTGTTTCAGAAAATGGCGAAATAGTGAATGATACAAAGCTTAGTTTAGACTGATGTATGCCTGATTTTAGTGGATTTTATAACAGGCCACGTGATAAAAGCCCTAACAATATCCCATACTATGAAGTTAATAGGAATTTTGATCTCCATGATACTAGGATGCTAGGATGAATGAGCATATTTCTATTTTTGAGGTAAAAAGGTAGTACACGATGCAAAATGAAATAAAGCGTGTGGGCTTGATGGTATACCTGCAGATGTACTATAATTGACTCTGATTCTCTTTGATTTTGATAAAGTTTTATCACTAGGAGGAGAATATGCAAGGAACCTAGCAATCAATATAAGAAACCCATTTGGGAAAGATATTCTGATTAGTTGGGCTGATTTCTGTAAAAAAGTGAAATCTGAACAAATTAAATCTGTTCTCAGCTCACCACTATGATTTAACACACACCTAAGAAAGGGAAATAACTTGTATGTGAATAACTGGTATAGTAAAGGAATAAAAACCATAGGAGAAATTTCAGATGACAACGGTAACTTCTACACTTTTGATAGGCTAAAAGAGATATATAGAGTAAGGGTTACCTTTTAACTATGAAAACATTTTACAGAAAACACCCAATCAGTGGAAAAACATAATAAATGAAAACAGAGTATTTATATATCAAAATAGGTATAATATATTACTTTCAATGTATTCGTGGCATACTTATTAAAGGACAAAAAGGCAGTAGAAGATTATATGACATCTTAGCGCATGTTGGCGAAATGGGTGTAACAAATAGGTGAGGAAATCAATTTGGAAACATAAACGATAAAGGATGGAAATTGTACAATTCTTCAATTAAAGACATCAAAGAAGTAAAACTAGCTGATTTTCAATTATAAAATTAACAATAAAATTTTGGTGACTGACTCGTTTTTATTTAAAATCAAAAAGATGAATAATAATGGGTGTTCTCACTGTAACGACCATGGGGAAACTATAAAACACTTGCTTTTAAACTGTAGTAATGTAAAATACTTCTGGAACAGCCTTCAAGATTGGTTAAGCAACAACTGCAATATAATTTTGAATTTAGATGAAAAGTCACTTATCTTTTCATCGCAAAAATCAAGAAGCATAGAAAATTATATTCTATGCTGGCAAAATATTGTATATATAAGAACAAGTTTACAAGGAATGCCTTAAGTGTACAGAGTTTTATCTCTTTACTTAAAAATAGATTTATTAGTGCAAAATACATTGCAAGTATATATAACCAGTTTGCAAAATTTATGACAAAATGGTCAAAAGTGTATAATTATTTTACCAATAATTAGTATGTAGGCTGGGCCCCTGACAAATGTAAAACAGTACTTGAAATAGAATAATAACTTTACCACCGAACGCACAAGCCTTCAATATGTTGAGGAGTAATATGTATGTTGTTTCTTCCTTTGAGACTTTTGTTTCAAAGGATTCCCAACAACAATGTCCATATGGTTATTTTATGCTAAGATCTCCGATAATCTGCTATAACTACATATGAGCCGTGGCATGTGATTTCCAACAATGTGGCATTTTGACAAGTGTAGACTCAGACGAGCTTCTGCTGCCTCCTTTTAAGCTTAGAAACTTCAAATGGTGTTCAGTCAGTAGCTTAACAATCATAGAATACTCAAGCGACTAGCAAAGGCTCTGATCAGACTGCGCTTATGCGCAGGCTGATCTGAGGCTTTGCTGGATGCACATACCACATTGTTGGAAATCTCATGCACTGGCTCATTATAGCTTTGTACTCCTAGAATAAATTTACCGTTTTCTTGTAATATCCAGTAAAGAAATGTTTTGATATTATATATATACTTAGCTCTTCTCCCTCTCTTTCTTTCTTCTTCTCTTTCTTTCCACTTGCTATTTAAGTCTTAAAAATAATATCAATTTATCTTAGAGCAAAGTAGTCTTGTAATAGAAGTGTATAGTAGATTTCACGTAAAAATTTGGATTATGTTGTAGATATATAAATACTGTATGCTAATAAAGAATTATAACAAAAACTGGTATTGTCGACTGGCGATGTCGGCCTTGTCCTTTCAGGCATTAAACAGTCGTCGGTTGTCTTTTAATAGGGCAATTCCATTTCACACTGGTAAATGTATACGTCGATTTGCTGGTATTTACGCGTATTGCCGGTACTTCATAGACCGGAAGTGGTAGATATTTGTGTTAATACTATATAGAAAAACATGCCAAATGCCACAAGGACTATAGACTTCAACCATTTTTTAAGTATTTGGCATGCATGGCGATTTATGTAAGCATTTAGGAATAGATTCGAGTACCGATCTGGATGATCGGTACTCGAATCTATTCCTAAATGCTTTCATAAATCGCCTTGCACATACTAAATACTTTAAAATGATCTAATTCTGTAGTCCTTTAGGCATATGGCATGTTTTTCAATATAGTATTAACACCAATATCTACCACTTCCTGTCTATGAAGTACCGGCAATACGCGTAAATACCACTAAATAGACGTATACATTTACCAGTGTGCAGTTGCATCTAATTCTTTCCTCAAACGCGTTATCTACTTCAAGCGTTGTTATAACAGTTTGCTTTTCTATGAGGTGTAATAAATTTGGCAGGGTTTAAACATGACTCGACATAGACTACCTCATGATCCGAGATACCAGCAATGACTTGTACTTTATTTACCAGTGGCTGGTTCTTGGAGTAGAAGAGGTCAGATATGTTGTCAGTATCCTCTGTTAACCTCTAAAACAGCTGGTGAAGGTTATTGTCCTTTCTGATATTGAGCAATTGGTGGCTTAGCCCAGACTTGTTGGAATTGAGTTTCACACATTCGTTGTGCCAGTCTATATCACCACCCAAGTTGAAATTGCCGCCTATCCAGTGTGTACACATAGAAGTAGGGACTGAAATCTAATCTAACAAAGAAATTAATGTTTCCACAAAAGTTGCCAAAACGAATCGACCAAGTCGTTTAAGGCGAAATTCCCCAGACTTTTTCACACCGGATAGGCGGCAATAGAAAACGTTTATAATATCGACGAACGTAGATAAAAAAATATGCAGAAACAGCGTTTTCGATTGCCATTTGTCGCCAGTCGGGCGACAAATGGCAATCGAAAACGCTGTTTCTGCCTATTTTTTAGTTTCACACATTCGTTGTGCCAGTCTATATCACCACCCAACACTGTCAACCGAAAACGCTGTTTCTAGCGCTTTTAATCCACGATCGTCGATTGTTAAATTGTTAAGAGCGTTTTCGATTGCCTCCTATCTGGTGTGTTTTGGTGGATGAAAGCCAACAACACCATCTAGTTCTGTGCATTTATCGCTCCAGCGGGACTTTATAATACAGAACGGCGTCGCGTGGCTTGTTTGTTCTATTTCTGTTGAACATAAGAATAACAGTCATTGAAAGTAACAATAGACAATAGATTGCATCTTTAAATTTGCCAGAAGTAAGTGTATTGAATTTACTCTAAATAATGTAGCACTTAAGTCCTTCACCCATTCAAGCCAAATTGACTTTCTAATCATTATCAATTGGACATCGTTTGTATTGAGGTATTTATTTCGTCTGACATTTTTTTTAAATAACTTTTTTCAAAAGATTGTTTTAAGAACTCTATCAGACGCGCAGTCTGATCAGAACCTTTGCTAGTCGCTTGAATATTCTATGAGTGTTAAGCTACTGACTTAATATTATTTGGAGTTTCTAAGCTTAAAAAGAAGCTGCACAGGCTTGTCTGAGTCTACACTTGTCAAAATGTCACATTGTTGGAAGTCACATGTCATGTCTCATATATGTTCGTTTGTTGAGTACACCATAGGGCACACGTGGACATGATGAATGCAGATACATGTATCTCAATAAATAAGTCAAAACTGTTGGAGTTATGCAGTTTCTATGGTTTCCAAGCATATGCCATTCCAAGATGGCTTTATTACAAGGTTCTTGCCCTCTAACATTCAAATGTAGCTTTATTACGTGTGAAAATATTGCGTACAGTTCACGAGTGCATTTATTTATTGCAAACAATGACCCAAAATTAATTGTATGCACAAGTTAATTTGTTCTTAGGCGCCAGCTTGGTTTATAGTATAGCACTATCTTAGGAGAATACGTCAATTTAGGTGCAAATTAATTTGTTCTTGGGAGTCAGCTTATGTATAGTATAACACTATATTATGAGCATAAGTCAACTTAGGTGCAAGTCAGTTTTTTTTCTGAGGAACCACCTGGCTTATAGACTGGCTCCAGCCCTTAAAACAATTTTTCACCAATGTGTCATATAATATACACTGACCCAAAATGAAAACTTTACACTTTATTTCTTTGAATAACTGTTTTGTTAGTATAGATGTCGTTGTAAGATTTACGCATGCTTATCGAGACTTCGTCGCAGATAACGATTATGCAATTTTTATTCAGATCCCAGGTCTATTCAAGTGTCAACGCCTGAAAAACGTATTTCGTACGCTGCACGTGCTGAGGAACAGGTGGGTCATTAACAGCTTTAAAACCGACAAGAAAACATTTGCAGCTGAGTCCTGGTAAAAAAAATAATTTATTGTTACAAAACGCTTCGATTTAGTGACGCCACGTCTTTCAAAAGATCAAAGAAACCACGTTATTGGCGTGCTCAAGGCGGGATCTACGGTAAATGATATCGCACATCAATTTGGGTGCTCTAGACCGACTATTCATTATCTTATGAACCAGTAAAACAGAACTGGGTATGTCAGAGTTCATGCAAAGACCTGGTCGCGCAATTGTAACGACGTTACGTCCTTATCGCGTAAACACGTAAACTCACCAACGTAATCGTTTTAAACGGAAATTATTATTGCTTGTCTTTAAGGGGTTCATGCTCTAAAGATAATTAGTCATTTCGTGCAAAATAACGGCCTGGCATTTTCCAGCATGACAACGCAAGGCCTCACACAACACGTAAATAACCACACAATTCTATGCTAAAAATTACGTCAACCTCTTGCCTTGACCTGCTTCTTCCCCGGAAAAGAAACCCATAGAACATGTATAGGACGAATTGGGTCGGAGGGTCAGGTCCAATCATCAAATGGATGCGTTAAATGACTTCAATATGCACCTCTGTTAACATTTCATACGTATCCCTAACGTGCCCATACAACGTTACGTAAATTTAATGAGGCGACGTTTCCTGCTAGGCATTCGTAAAAAATGAAGGTCACACTGGTTACTGATGATCTTTTAACATCGCTTAAAGCACGCAGTCAGTAATTTCTTGTTTCCAGAATCTGTGTAACTGGTTTATTTTTTTTTTAGAATTTTTCATTTTGACCCCTCTGAACTGAATTATTCATAAAAATGATGCAATTTATGTTTTTCATCCAATATTTTTTTCAGAGACATCGATAAGGCATTGAAGATTCCATGACCGAAAAAATTAACCCCGAAACTTAACTTATCATCAAAATATATACTTTTGAATACTATGTAAAGTTTTCATTTTGGGTCAGTGTACTTGTAGCCAGTCTAACTCTGATGGCTCTGTTTTAAAACAGAGCCATCAGAGTTAGACTGGCTACAAGTATATTATATGACACATTGATGAAATAATGTTTTAAGGACTGGACACAGTCTACCTGGCTTACTATACGAAGCACCGTTTTGACAGCTGATGAGGACATCATACTTCGGAAGCACACTACGAAAAGTCACTGTGGTTAAAATGAAGTCGATAATTTGAGTTAACGTGAAAACGTTTTGAGTTCACACTGTGAAAAATAAGCAACTTAATACCTAATTGCTGCCACTGGTGCTGATGTAACTTTCAACTGTTTAAAATACTATACTCTGTTCGATTGTATTGATCGAGAGAATAACTGCAACAATAACAGGTAGAAGTAATGACGTGCTTAAGTATTTGGTTGCTTCAGTCTGTATCCCTAGATTTTGCATTTATTTTCAATGAATATTATCCCCCCGGAATGAGTTTGTATGGTCAGTCTGGTAATTAACCAATTAATTTTTTCATATTTTAGCAGGTACTCTAATATGCAAGGTTCTGCTATTCCTGATAATTTACCATCCATAATGAAAATATACGTAGTATTTATCTTAATAACAACTGGGCCAATTATATTTACATTTCATATGAAAACTCCTTAGGACAAGGGACAGAAGTCTTTACAAATAGATTTGTCACATGACCAAGCTGACCGCCACACCCATATATGGTAAAAACTCTTCAAAAATATTTTGCTTGGGAAGCATTTGGCCAGTGACAATTACCTTAGTTGTATGACTGGAGAGAAGTCTGTCTCCTGATTGGCCCAATTTGTCTTCATAAATCTCTTTGTCTACCTGGAAACTGGTCTGAACCGGTCCACAAGTTAATATTGCATGGAAACAAGCTCGAACTAGTTTCCAGAAGTTAATATTTTTGATACTTCTGCAATATTACCCTCTAGAGAGCTAAAAATAGCATGATGAGTGGGAAACTAGCATGTGCTGCATGAAATTGACATGATTTGCTGTTTCACCTCCCAACAGGTAAATTAAAGACTTTCATGAATTTTTACAACAGTTTTTTTTGTTTGCTTATTTATCTTTGTTTGAATAAACAAACTGTAAAAACAGTTTTATGATAACATTTTATATTCCCCATTAAGAGAATTAATACACATTTGAAAATGCAAAAAACTACATTAAAATATTTAAATAACAGTTGCTAAAACTTTTGAGAAAGTCCTTACACGTCTTTTACAACAAAATTGAAAGTAGCAAAATTTTTATTTTTTATTTAAACAGTTATTGACTTCAATTTCGGGAGACATAAGGATTTATCTACCCTTAAAAGTGATATTCACCTCGGCCTAGCGGCCTCAGTGAATTATCACTTTTTCGGATAGATAAATCCTTATGTCTACCTCATTGAAGTCAATAATTGTATATTGTTTCTATTATTGTGAATAAGCATCTTACCAATGTTGTTCAAATGTTGATCTGTATGGCAAGGACAAATTTTCCTAATGTATTTAAATGGAAAACCTTGAAAAGTTTATTTGAGCCAGTGCATGAGATTTCCAACAATGTGACATTTTGACATGTGTAGACTCAGAAGAGCCTGTGCAGCCTTCTTTTAAGCTTAGAAACTCCAAATGATGTTCAGTCAGTAGCTTAACACTCATAGAATACTCAAGCGACTTGCAAAGGCTCTGATCAGACTGCGCGTATGCGCAGGCTGGTCTGAGCCTTTGCTGTTCGCAGATACCACATTGTTGGAAATATCACGCACTGGCTCATTTTTAAGTTTGAAAACTACTGAAGCCAATGTCATTCTACTTACAAGATATGATTTACCTAATGTGAGTGTGACAATGACAATAGATAAGTACTAAAGATCTATGCATACATTTGATCGTTCATCCAAGGTCGCTCATATTTTACTGCCATCAATATATTTAACATATTTTTCTCAGAAACCACAAGGCCAATTGAAGTCAAATATATTCATTAGATGAGACCAATGAAATACAGTAAAACCTGTCTAAAATGGCCACTCAATAATTGACAAATCAAAGGTATTAACGACAAATGGTAGCTTCATGAAGGTCGAATGTGCTCTTTTGGGGCATTATTTTTGACATACATTAAGCGATAATTGGTATCGAAAACCAATTTTTAGTATTCTTTTTGAGTTACCGTTGATGACAGGTTTTATTGTATTACTTATTGACCCAGGTCATCTGACCAAAATGGATGCCACGCCAATATAAGTCAAATCTCTTAAAATACCTCTGGGACCAATGGATCAATACCCTTGAGGCTCAGTATGAGTATTTCAGATGAGAATTCTCCAATGTTTGTTCAAATGATGATCCTAGGTTGGCCCTGGCTTAGACGACAAGTTCTTTGAACATGGTTGGAGCCAAAGTCATTAAAAGTATTATACTTACTTGGTATAGCTATGCCTAAACTAATGAGACAGTGACTATTGATAACTTTCAAAGGTTGACCATTGGATTTTCATCCAGGATTGTAAACATGTTTTTCTCAGAATTTTATCTGGAGCAACATTAACACCAGACAACCTTAATATGAATGTTTATCCGTTACCATTTATATTAACTGCAGCGTTGAAAGTTGCCTTATAAACGTTGCCTATCTCACGGCCTTAACAGGTCAAGAAGATGTTCCACTTTTTGAATGATGTCGCAAATGACGCTGAATCAAACACTAAAATCGATCATTATGTCATATTCGCTAGTTAGAAGAGTAAATCAACTTGGTAAAGCTGATAAATAGAATACGAGGTTTTCAAGTTTACCAGGTTCGGCTTTGAGAACGCATGTTGAATCGCTTGGCATGCCTCATGATGTCAACAAGCAACCTGGAAGCCTTGCCTGGTAAACTTGATATCTAAAGACACTCACCTTGTATTCTCTATATATACGGTCCATGTCTTATGGCCGGAATGGCTACCATGCCCATGTTAAGTGAAACTGCTTCAAATTCTTCTTCTCCGGAAATAATTGGTCAACTACCTTGGTTTGTAATATTGTGAATGTGGGTCCTGCGAAATTTTGTCAATTGAGTATTCTATGATTATCTAGATATAGTAAACCCTTATGTTAAGGTGATCTTAATTATTGTGAATCAAATTTCATCCCCAGGCTCTTTAGGACAGTATGGTCCACTGGTGTGCATATTACTATTTTTTAAGTTTACGCATTTTGTCTAAAATTTTGCTAAACGTGGCAAGCAGTAAATACCGGTGACCAGGTACAATACCCAGATACAATGCCAAAAGTAGAATATCTTTAAACATCTACTCCTGAACCACTGGTCCACATTTTGAAATAAGGTCACAGGTTGGTTTCCCATAATGCCCTCTACCAATGTTGCACAAACAGCTCCGTTCTTGTGAACCAAATGGCCATAAGAGCTTAATATAGAAATTTCTATAAACGAATTCTTCTCCTACACCACTCGTCCAAAGTCAAAATTGTTTCATAGAATGTTGCTTGCAATGCTCTGTAACGGTTTTGCTTCGCTGTACAAAATGGCTGCATTAGCTAAAAATTGAAATCTAATAAACGACATAAACAACGTCTCCTTCTGAACCACTGGTCCAAATTCATAATAGTTTGGAAGAATGCCTTTAACCAAAATTGGACAATCAGTTCGCTCCGCTGAACAAAATGTCTACCAGAGCAAACATAAGTCAAACGAATAGAAATGAACCGTGACATGTGGTTTCCAACAATGTGGCATTTTGACAAGTGTAGACTCAGACGAGCATGTGCAACTTCCTTTTAAGCTTAGAAACGCCAAATGCTGTTCGGTTAGTAGAATGTTTAAGCGACTAGCAAAGGCTCTGATCAGACTGCGCGTATGCGCAGGCTGGTCTGAGCCTTTGCTGATCACACATCCCACATTGTTGGAAATCTCGTCTCGCGGCTTTATTATCTTTAAACGTTACCTACTCCTTTTCTTTTAAAGTATCTTCTCCTCATTAGCCAGAACTCAGGTGAGCGATTCAGGGCTTCATTGCCCCATTTTACTGTTTGTAAGCAAGGATAGTACATTGTATAAAAATTTGCTGAAAATGCGTGTAATGATAATAGCCATTCGCACGGTGTCGGTGTAATTAGATAACGTAATTGAAATTCGCGCCCTCTGCGTCAGCTAGGTCATAAAAATCGCTATACATATACTGTCCTGCCAGCCAAGAGTGATAGTAACTTCATGTTTTGTTTACAAAGTTATCGGGGATTTATAATCGATAGATCCCGCAGGATGGGATTAATACTCAAGTGATTTATGGATTCGCGTTAGCTTAAGTGAAGTGTAGAGTTCGTGCTCGTGATAAGAGTAGAGCTACGTAGCTGGTCACGTTATGGTACTTTATTCAACTGGACAAATATAGGGGTTTCATTCGTCCTTCTAACTGTAAATCTGTTTCGTCACCCTACTCTTATCGAGCACGTACTATACAAGTTAGTGGTTTACTTAGCAATTGTAGACAAAGTATTACGTCACTCTCACGCTTGGTTGGCACGACAGTACGTGTAGTAAAAGGCTACAGCAAAATTGAGTCTTTGCCTGCAAGTATCTTCTGCAGAAAATGTTTGCAAATAGTTTAGGACTAGATCAGGCCCAGTATGGATTCAAACTGTTTGACTCACCGATGATATTCCGGAAACAATAATTTTGAAAAGCACCACCAGACCAGAACAATCATGTAAAATATCAAGCATGCAAAGTATTAACCCATACAAGCATAGCTTCCGTTTTATGGAACATTGCCAAACAGGGTAAATCAGATTAGACACCACAGAATGCGGCATCTGGTCGGGTTCTGCAATGTTTGCCTACCGAATGTACATGTACTTTTAAAACTTGAATGGAATTGTAAATTACTTCCCAGCAAAAAAAGTGAGTATGATCAGGAAAAACCACAAAGATCAGGAAAAAACACAAATCCAAACTGCAGACAAAACGTGGTACCACGAGGAAGAGCAACACAACAATCACACGCCTACCAACAGCTCGAATGCTAAACAGCTGGTTGAATATTAAAATCAATTCCTCCAGGAAGAGAATCAAAAATCGGGGAATGTCATGCAGCAGACTTTGCATCCCACGTTTGTGGTATAAATTTGAGGTCAGAAAGTTCTCTCGTTTTGTCAGATTTACATTTCGCGTAAAATAGGTGTACCAGAATTCGACAGGAACGTGTTTATCGCGCGAAAAGTAAATATGACATAATGAGAATACTTTTGGAGCTCGTATTTATACCACAAACGCAGGAATCCATAGGCTGTTGCATGACATTTCCCGATTTTTGATTTACTTTCATGGAGCAGTTGTTTTTAATATTCAACCTGATGTTGAGCATTCGAGCGTTTGGTAGGCGTGAATCACGAGACACCAGGAAGACAAACAAAGCAAAGCGACCAGCTCTCTCTTTCATAGATCGGTCTAATTGATTTTGTTTGTTTGTTTGATTTGATTTTTTTTTACGTCCCATCAACAATCTTTCAGCTATATAGGGACGGGTCTTCCTGGGTTGAACCAGTACTAAGCTAGGATAAATGTGTCTTGCTCAAGGACCACAACGCAGTGACGCCGGTGAGGCTCGAACCCGCGGCCCTTCGGTCTCGAGCCAAGCACTCTACCACTGAGCCACTGCGCTCCCTCGGTCTAATTGATAAGAGTGGGATAGTCCATTTGATTTAAATAGGTTGAGAACCGAAAACACGTTACTGAATCGTACATGTATATCATCTAGAGTTGACCATTTATTTTGACCAGACTGTCGCAGCAGTGGAAAAATGGATTCAGATGGGATACAGAGGAGATAGTCTAACGATTTATGTAAATCCTGCTCGAATAATTCAGATGTTCAGACCGTCTGCAAGATTAAACTGAAATGCAACCTAAATTTGAAATCGAGATGCACATCAAATTGCATCTGAATAATGCATAGAATTTGATTTTCGATAATTCGTACTAACAGTTTAAATACGAGCAGAATCATGATTTAATCAGATAACGTTAACGTTATCTCAAAAACTGCAGCGAATGATGAAAATGTCTTTTAAGATTCTGGTTAGTCCCATTTCGGCAGACAAACAACCTTATAACAACGTCGTATAAACGTCGATGCGACGTCACGTCGCATCGACGTCAATACGACGTTGTTTTGACGTCATCATGTGCCTGCTTGGACTGTTTGCTCTTCAGAGAAAGAAATAAAAAAATGTTTTTGTTTTTTTTTAAATCATAACATATTATCCTTTAATACAGGCAAGGGACCATTCTGACTTAACAGTATCAAACTTTATGGAAAAATCCATTGATCTATGAGGGGTTAAACGAAAGCAGAATGAGGTAGCCTTAATGTTGCACCTTCCTCGTCGAGATGATTGCTGACCAAGGAAGGATACAAAATATCTATATCACAAATTTAGACTTAACGTGACAACACCACACATAATGGAAAAGAACAACGGAGGTTACAGCAGCAGTTACCAGGGGATAGGGAGGGCTTACATGTTATTATAAGCCGCGACATGTGACTTCCAAAAATGTGGCATTTTGACATGAATATACTCAGACGAACATGTGCTGCCTCCTTTTAAGCTTAGAAACTCCAAATGATGTTCAGTCAGTAGCTTAATATTAATTGAATATTCAAACTAGCAAAGACTCTGATCGGGCTGCGCGTATCCGCAGGCTGGTCTGAGCCTTTGCTGGTAGCACGTACCACATTGTTGGTAATCTCATGTTGCAGCTCATTTAATCAAGTTACTGGCCATATCTTCGACCTAGATTATGTTGTTAAGCTCGCATAGAAGCTTACTGAATAATTCAGTACATGTACATCATCACAGAGAGACAATCAAATCAAACTCACTAATAACTGTGATGAAACAAAGAAAAAGTTCGTAACCCACAGATAAAACCACTAGTTGTTGAACGTTTTGCCCAGCAAGCACCAACCCACCGATGCCTTTAAGGTCAGGGCCAAAATAAGTTTAAAATAAGCTCTCAAGTGAATCATCACAATGTGACATTTTGTGTGACCATACACGAGATATATTTACTGAGAAACAAGATGAAATTGTATTCGTTTCAGAAAACCGTCGTCATATTCAGAGGCCTGTAATAAATAAAGCGGTCGATGTTCCAAGACACTCCGTCTATCTGTTGTCAAAAATTCAATAGTATAAATTGCAAAACTTGCAAATTATAGGAAACTTGATGAAGTCAAAACCGAAAGATGATGGAGTATATCGCGGAATGAGCCGGCTTTTGATCGAATGGAGCTTATCACATAGACGTAAAGGCAGTGCAATTTGTATTTGGGCCCATGTTACTTACCGCATACCGGCATTCTTAAAGCCCCATTCTCACTGTGCCGGTGTAGCCACGGTACATCCCGATGCAGGACAGCCGGTATACCGGGATGCACCAGGACACATTTTTTTTTTAAAAATAAAGTGCGTTCTCACCTTACCGACGTTACCCCGGTATAGCCCCGGTCCTCGAGAAAGCAAGACGCCGGTTGAGTCCCAGTTCACCACGGAACACTTACGGTGCAGCACGGGGGAGCCACGGTTCATGCCGGTATACATGTACCCTGGTGTTACCCAGGTTGTTTACGGTGATGTCCCGGTAACAGTTACTACCGGTTGCGCCACGGTTACATGCCGGTAGCGCCACGGATGCGTCCCGGTGTTACTCTACACTATAAAACCAGGATAAACGTTGAGTAACATCAGATTTCTTCTGTCTCTATCGCATAACAGTTATGTCTTCAAAGAAAAACAACGAACAGACGCACATTGGACTGCACAGCCTCATACGGTAGATGGAGACTTGAAAATTCAGATTAAGTTACTAGAGGAATCATGATCTATGTAGCGAAAACAAATGCTTAGTAACCTCGCAGCTCATTTGCATGGATGTCGTCGTACGAGGGTCATCCAATAAGTTCTGACAATGGTCTCATATCTCAGAAACTGGTGTTCTTTGGTGCAGTCTTTGCGTCCAAAGGATACCCTTTTAAGAACATATTTGTAATCAGAATTATATTAACCATCGCATGTGGCCGTGGGTGTTGCCTATTCATGTTTGAAATTTGGAGTTTTTATAACGACCTGATCTTATGCTATACAAATTTGTAGACAACACTGTGAGAGTCCATGACCACGAAAAATCACGTTTTTAACTAATTTCTGCTGGGGGGTAGAGTTAGATAAAGATACTGAATGTTTCTTTGGAAAGTTATATTAGTAGTTGGTTATGTTGTATGAATACACAACTGACCAATAAAAGCAAATGCCACGATGGCATTAACCTAGTTGCTTTGAACGTTCTTGGTTGCTAAGCAACAACAGAAAACTGCATTTTGCCTCAATTTAAGCGTTAATTATAAAATAGTATATTTTGAACGCTTAAAAAAGCCATTACGATCAATTTGCATAATAATAGATACATGTTTCGATAAATGTGTTATATAGTCTTCTTAACGCATAGAAAATAATAACTGTCAATAAATGCTATATACCAAATATAATACACTATTAGTACAACCCATTTTTAAGTAAAATATTTCTTGCAAAATCGGTGATATGTCCTAATCAAAACCCTGCTAACACCACAGTCGCAAGCTAAACCATTATCTATAACGTTCAGAATCAACATACATAATGTCTTTATTTATCTACATAAAAAGTTTTTAAGAGGAGTTTGTAATTTCTTAGAAATTTGGGCATGTATACCATATATAGTGTCCCGTCCATGGCCCTTTACCATGTGTTCTTTAGTTGCCTAGCAACCGTTGCAATTGCAACATGGAAACTATTTGAACAGGTCATTCAATTCCCTATATTCTAAATAACATTTGAAGATTATTGAACCAGGCCCTAGAGAAATAGGTTATGTTTTATGGGGTCATTGTCAGAACTTATTGGATGACCCTCGTATAAGCAGAAGCAGACCTGGCCCCGATGTTATAAAACTTTTTTATGCTCAACTCAACTGAGCATGAAATTTCAACTGCTCATAAAAACTTAAATACCGGCAAATAAAGAAGTTTCTTGCTCTAAGTCTCCCAGGTGTTCATCCTTATAATTGTTAAACTGCCAACAATTGTCTGCATTTTTAACAGTAATGAGCAAGATAAATTTCGTGCTCAGCAACAATTGTTGGCATTTTTAACATTTATGAGCAGGATAAATTACGTGCTCAGCTGAGTTAAGTAGGAAAAAAAGTTTTATAAGCTCGGTGCATGTTTGTTTACGATGAGGTTCAAATGTTGTTGATCTTGGCCCTTAAAGTTAAGGAAGACTTGATTTTAGTATTGCTTATAAATGCTTAATAAATTGCCAGGACCTATGCAGTACTTGTGGTCAAAGATATCATTGGGATCTATAGAAAAAAGAAACTATTTTGATTTTAGTCAGTTTGAAAACGTTGTTTTCGCATCCTGAAAATTCAATACTTAACTTTAAGGGTGCATTGTACTGAATTCCTGGCCCAGATTGTTTTGCTTTTTAGTAAAAATATATTAAACACTGAGCCGCGGCATGCGATTTGCAACAGTGTGGTATCTTGAGAAGTGTAGACTCAGACAAGCCTGTGCAGTCCCAATTGAAGCTAAGAAATTCTAAATGTTCTTCGGTTAGTAGCTTAACAGACAAATAATAATCAAGCGACTAGCAAAGGCTCTGATCAGACTGCGCCTAGGCGCATGATGATCTGAGGTTTTGCTGTTGGCACATACCACATTGTTGAAAAATCAGGCATACCAGGGGTCTTCATCGCGCACGGTTTATTACGGTGGAGTCAAGGATTTTCTCGGAATGCGCCGGTATCGCCCCGACGCCGTCCCGGTGAAGACACGATTGCTCCCAGCGTCGTCCCGGTTTATCACGGTATTTGACAGCCTTCCCAGTTACTCCCGGTGAGTCCCGGTTGTTTTAAACATTTTAAAACAACCGGGGACATGAGCCGGTTCAACACGTTTCATCCCGGATCTCGAAGGTTGTCCACGGTGCCGCCACGATTGTGACACGGTTCATCGTGGTTCATCCCGGTTCATCCCGGATCATCAAACCGGGATGAACCGGCACCTTAAACCAGGACAGTGAGAACGGGGTGCATAGCCACGTGAAATGTTTAAATATGGAAACTGCAATTTTGCGCAGATTACATATTTTGTTCATTTCACGCGTGTGCGACAGCAATAATAAAACATCTCATACATTTCAGGACGCGTATCTTTTAAAATGTATTATCGTTTCATTCAGGCTTTAAAGTGTTGGTACATGTAAGGTGCATCTAATGAAACATATTAAACTGGATTATGATTTGACGACCTGGGTCCGGTCCCCATGGTAGAGATAGGGGGCTAGGCCGAGGCCAAAAATTGAAGCGTAGAACAACATGCAAACAATGTCTTTCCTTTACATACACATTTGAACCACTGGAATTGTATGCTAAAACCCTGTGATTCGAGGAAGCGATCACAAAAAGTACTAAAACCCGAATCCGTTTAACGATGAAAGACATTATTTATTTATTCATTTATTTATTTATTTATTTATTTATTTATTTATTTATTTATTTATTTATCTATCAAACGTGTACTACAGTTGATACATGCAACCATCTATATATGGCGATTGATTCTCTGGCTGATGTCGCTGACATAAACGCAGTTTTAGAGATATTAAGATCTGAGGATGAAGCATTTAGTTTTTGATTCCTGTTTATTTGTTATTATATTAAGTTCTGGCAACGTAGTCATTAAATCCTGCCAATGCCAATATACGAGCCAACCCATGTGACACTCGAATTTATCACATGGACATTGTAACGTGATCTTCTCCGAGTATACAGTTACTAGATCCCTGCGGTTTGGTATTGTCCTTCATCTACATTCATATTTTCTGTTTACGAGCAACAAAGGCTCAGATGAGCCTGCACAATAGTGTAGGCTCGTCTGAGTCTTCGCTGCTCGCATTTGCAAAACGTTCATATTTCCATGAATTGGCTGCTGTATTGATTGGGCATTAGCAGGACATATATCTTTCAATCATTTTGCGTCCTATTGTATGCCTTGCCGACCAAACATCACTTAACACCGATGCGGCGAACGGTGGCATTGTGCATCCTCCATACACGCAACGGCAAAGCAATGCAGATACGGTACTAAGAACATTCATGCCAAAGCGGTGCTTCAAGCGAACTGCGCAGGTTCTTATCAGACTGCACGACTGGATGCACAAGATGATCAAGGCATCGGCTTTTCGGTGAATCATAAGGTACCATTTCGTATTAGGCAGATCTGATATTTTATTGAGGAACTTTTGGCTAAGTTTCAGATTGGTTTCTGCATTGTAAAAAAAAGAACAGACGTCGTAAATGCAAATCATCGCAGCTACAGAGACTAGGTGGAATTAGCCATATGCATTTGTAGAACAAGTATCTACATGCATGTATAGTGCTCGAAGATTCAAGGAAGCGAATGACAGCTTTGTTGCGCTAATTCGTTTGCATTTAAGGTTTGATAATATTTTGTTTAATATTTTGGTGCATATGCTGTGAGGTGGTTGTCAATCCGTAGTAAACAAATTAGCCGTACCA
Organism: Loripinus fragilis; assembly: GCA_964019695.1. NCBI lineage: Eukaryota > Metazoa > Mollusca > Bivalvia > Lucinida > Lucinidae > Loripinus > Loripinus fragilis. The sequence goes on from OZ026514.1 coordinate 47,048,932, forward strand.
TACTTGTGTGTGGGTGATTCTAGGTAAATACAGAGGGGGAACAGGGGTTCACTGTGAAAATCACACGTGGCTATAGGTTGCCTTAGAAATATATATAAGCTTATATAGGGATAACATAAAAAGTATTCTTGTCTGAAACCACAAGGTCTAGAGTCTTGATATTTGGTTTATAGCATCACCTAGTAGACTTCTACCAAGTTTGTTTTCATATATTGTTTGCTAGATATCAAATATCAAGGCTCTAGGCCTTGTGGTTTCAGACAAGAAGATTGTTTATGTTTTCCCTATGTAAGCCTATATGAATAATGTTTCCCCTGGGTTGGTCGTTTGTTGGCCCAAGGGGCATAATTTGAACAAACTTGGTAGAGGTCCACTAAGTGATGCTAAATACCAAATATCAAGGCTCTATCATACCAGAGGATTTTCAAGTTTCTCTATATAAGCCTACTATGTAAAACATGTTCAAATTATTACATTGAGACCCTAAATGGCACAGCCACAGAGGTCACATAGGCTTATATAAAATCACCTTTTTCAGAATATGGTCATGCTGCATATCAAATTAAAGGGAATGAAGCGTAAAATAACATGCTAGCAAATATTTCGTCATTACTTACACCAATTGACCCCTGGGTTCGGGATCAAAGGGTCATTTATTTATTTTCTGAAAGTAGTCATGTTGCATATCAAATTAACAGGAATGAAGCAGAGAGCGCAATGCAAGCAAATATTCTGCCCTTTTACACACCCACAAGAATAGTAAGTGGGTATGATCAGGAAATACCACAATCTCAAACTGCAGACAAACCCGTGGCATCGTGAGGAAGAGCCACACAACAATCATGAGACACCAGGAAGAAAAACAAAGCAAAGCAACCAGCTCTCTCTTCCCCATCGAGATGATTGCAAAACTAGAATGGACACAAAGTAACGCACAACAAAACACAGAACAACCACAGAACCCCACAATGGGAGTAACAATCCACAACGAATCAACAACAACAGAAACACAGCCTCTGAACGGACAGCATACCCTGGATGGGATCGAAAGGTGAAAACATTTTTTTCTAAAGAAGATCATGTTGCATATCAAATTAAAGAAAAAAGAAGTGTAGAACATTATGCAAGTAAACTTTGGCCTTTTGCACACCCATGACCTTTTGGGTTGGGTCAAAAGTTTATACATTGAAATTGTGCAGATAAGTATATTTTGATTGAACTCAGTGAATTGATAGGCTTTGGTTATATGACCTGAGAGATGCCCCGTATTGTAGAAATGGGATTTTTTTTTTGTAGTTAACATCCTTTACTTGTGACAAGGATTCAGGTGAGTGATCCAGGGCCCACGGACCATCTTGTCTTAAGTGCAGTTGTCATGAGTGTATTTGTTGCGCTTGGACCTCTGATATTATCGTCCCCATATTAAGGCAGAAAGAGAAATCAATTAAAGTATCCTGTTATTCCGAGCTTGTCAAAATAACCTTCCACCCACACACCATTAAGCGTAAAAAAGTTTCCCAATTGCGATTGTTAAATTCAAATGTCATGTTTTGCTAAATACTGTCCTGTCTTCGCATTTTAGAATAGGTCTGCGAAAGATGCTTAGACCAGCGTACTAAGTACATGTACCACAGTCTGCTTAAGATCATGTGCGGTAAACTGTCTCTATATTGAAACCATACTTTTCCAAATCGTGAGCTACGCATGTTCAGACCAGACTGTGCTGTGCACAGTCTGATCTGAACAAGCATAGCTCACTAACATCCTATTTCTATAATCCATCATTTTGTAATGAAGAACGGTTCCGTCATATTGATGACACGATACAGGACGGAAACAAGATCCACAATCAGCGGTTAATGGATGGATGCTAGCTGCAAAGAGCTTTAATGCGAATGTTTAGCAAATCAGCCTATCAAGACACTTTATTAATTAGGACAAATTCCTGCTTGGGAATTATTTGTGTTACAGCCTTGAAAAATGCTCCTCTAGTGCGTGTACCGACAGAAGATTAAGACCAATGGGTCATTTTACTGTAGATTATACTCTGTTCTGATAGGAAACGTTTTTTGCTCAAACTGAGTTGCCAAAATCAACCACTGTCTGTCAGGAAAGTTTTTATTGTGCTGTCGCAGAAATAACTTTCAAATGTTAGAAGTAACTAGCGACTTTATTTAGTGAGGGTAACCCAATTGACGAATCAATCTAGAATATGTATTGGTGTATATTTCTGAACATTTCGTCACCTCGACGCAAAAGTTTTATTGGAGCCATTGACTATTTTAGCTAAGATGACAATTTATTAATTTGCAACATTTTATCATTTATTTGCAGTCTATATACAGAAAAAAATGTTGGTACACATACTATACAGCTGCCGGCCGCTGACATACACACATGTACATTCACATAATTTAAACATGACAAAAATCAACCAGTCGCTTCCACCTCCAGCCCTTTTCAAAGAGCTTACGCGATGCATGTACCATATTGGCGATGTACTAAAACGCAACTCTTTCTATTAGAACAGAACTATTTGCCTGGGTGCATGTACTGTTTAAGTAGGCAAAGAAAGACGTTTAAAGAATTAATGTGCATTTGGCCAGCTAAAACCCCTTTTTAAAATTTTAAACCCTATTTTGAATTATTAATGTGCACCTAGGATTAAGATTTACAAATCTAAGTTTTAAGTTCAAACTTAGGTTTCAAGAATTAATGTGCAGTTGCCAAAACGCCTGTTTGAAACTTTAAACCCTAGTTTGAATAACAATGTGCACTTTTTTTTCAAAATTTCAAACATAGGTTTGAGATGTTCAGTTCAAACTTAGGTGTAAAGAATTAATGTGCACTTGGCTTGCCATACTCAAGCCTAACAGAACACCAATAGAAGAAAGAAAATGCATTATTTGTGATGGTTTGGGAGATGAATTTCACTTTGTATTGGAATGTCAATTATACCCAGATTTAAGCAAGGAATCTATCTATCTATCTATCTATCTATCTATCTATCTATCTGTCTGTCTGTCTGTCTGTCTGTCTGTCTGTCTGTCTGTCTGTCTGTCTGTCTGTCTGTCTGTCCGTCCGTCCGTCCGTCCGTCCGTCCGTCCGTCCGTCTCTATCTATCTATCTATCTATCTATCTATCTAACTATCTATCTATCTATCTATCTATCTATCTATCTATCTATCTATCTATCTATCTATCTATCTATCTATCTATCTATCTATCTATCTATCTATCTATCTATCTATCTATCTATCTATCTATCTATCTATCTATCTATCTATCTATCTATCTATCTATCTATCTATCTATCTATCTATCTATCTATCTATCTATCTATCTATCTATCTATCTATCTATCTATCTATCTATCTATCTATCTATCTATCTATCTATCTATCTATCTATCTATCTATCTATCTATCTATCTATCTATCTATCTATCTATCTATCTATCTATCTATCTATCTATCTATCTATCTATCTATCTATCTATCTATCTATCTATCTATCTATCTATCTATCTATCTATCTATCTATCTATCTATCTATCTATCTATCTATCTATCTATCTATCTATCTATCTATCTATCTATCTATCTATCTATCTATCTATCTATCTATCTATCTATCTATCTATCTATCTATCTATCTATCTATCTATCTATCTATCTATCTATCTATCTATCTATCTATCTATCTATCTATCTATCTATCTATCTATCTATCTATCTATCTATCTATCTATCTATCTATCTATCTATCTATCTATCTATCTATCTATCTATCTATCTATCTATCTATCTATCTATCTATCTATCTATCTATCTATCTATCTATCTATCTATCTATCTATCTGGTTATCCATGCAATGTTATCAGCCACTATCATGACCAATCGTATAGATTTCTTCTCCCAAACTGGCTTTATTACTAACAGTGCATTGTCTGCATTGTCTGACCCCATGGCGTATTTTATGATACTGCCGCCTGGGAATACAATTATGCGTGTCTTAAATAAACAGACACTTCCACGTTATTAACTGCAGTAGTATAGTATCATGGGCTTTGGTGTTTGCATAATCTAAATAATAGTTACTTATTCTATATAACTTGTCTAATTTGTCTATGATTTTCAGTCAATCAGCAGTTTTCTAGACAAAAATGAGTCGCACCACGAGACAAAGAACTGTTTCTCGTCGTCATATTACCTTGAATGTTGGTCTCGCATTCATTAAGGCAATGCAAAGAAACTTATAGACGTGTGCAGTTCATTCAATTAGGTTTTATATGTTTATGTATATTACTTGACTTTCCGCTTTCTGTAAGGCGGCACCTTATGAATGCGTAATTAGGACTGGTCAACTTTAGACAAAGGTGAAAGCTGAAAATGAGGCGTGGTTTTATTCAAAAGTAACTGTTCATCTTGCGCCATTACCTCAATATAGACACAAAATACATTATTTAGTCCTTTAAACGCCAGCAAAATAACTGCATCTGAAAATCTCTTTGTAACATAGGCAAAGAGGCAAACATTGTGGACCCAGATCAGACCGCTCCTACAGGAGCAGTCTGATCTGGGTCCACACTGTTTGTCTATGAGGCTTCAAATATTTAAGTGGCTTTAAGGGTTAATAAATGTGAGTTCAGTGTGTATACGGTTAGGATTTTCATGAAATGCACGCACGTTTGCTCGGCACAAAACGCTTATTAACTCTTTACCACATTATAAATAAAACCTGATGTCCCTTACTTAGAAGATGAAATAGCCGAACCACGCCCAGATATGAATATTAAAGTTACCGCCTTTATAGTAAGCGAAAAGTCAAGTACTACATGCAACTACCATTCTCTCAAATACCTAAAATATCTAACTGACTTTTCAAAGAATCTGGTTAGAATTGAATGAAACAGTATAAAAGAGTAAAATTGCTATTAGAGAGGATAATTTCTTCTAAGTATGAGGTGTTGAATTAGAAAAGACAATTATTTCTACTGTTTGGACAATTGCCAGTCTAGGAAACAAACAACAAAATTACTTATCTGAACAAAGATTTTGCTGTCCGCACGATGAATCTATAAGTTCTTACAGGGGTAACAACCTTTGTAACACAGCGCAGATATCGGAAGCATTTTATGTTCCACCATTTCGAAGAATTTTAGGTTGTTTGGTAATATCATCTAAGTTAATTTAATTAGAACACTAAGTGGAGTTGGTGTGGTACCTACAAGTGCATAGGATCGACATATGGGCCGCTACGTAAGAAAATCTGTCTAGGGCGATTTGGGAACACAAAAGGCCCAGATCAGCCTGCGCATCCGTGCAGTCTGTTCAGTTATTCAGTTTTATTCGCTGATTTGAAAGTCTCATACCTAAAATTGCTACATGCAAAATTTCAATTTTGTAGGCAGTCTCTGTAGCTGAGCAGGTCTGGTTTGGGTATGGCCTTTTCGGAAACCCCGAAGACAGGTTTTCTATTGTAACGTTCCCTCAAAATTTTGAATATTTATAATTTTCGAAGTGAGTACTTCTGATTTACATGGCAGCATTAACTACTGTGTTTCCAGGTTTTAAGTGGCCCCCGTTTTTCTTTTTTTTAATAACTTAAAACTTTTCTTGAATGAACGACACTTAGCATGTGGATGTAAATGCACACCGAATAACTAAACTTCTGTTTTGGGGGGAGCCCTTGTTTTTAACTGAAACCCAAATCAAAAGAATAACTTAGTTACCAAAAGAATAACTTAGTTGTTTTTCCCTGTGAATATTCCCATTCGTACCTCTATAGATGCACGTGGTATATTTGCATTAGCTATTACGATAGTACTATCCTAAAGTCCCATAGGAATATGTATATCCCCTTATTCAGCTCAAATCTATACCATAAACCCCCCTCCTCCCTCTCTCTCTCTCTCTCTCTCTCTCTCTCTCTCTCTCTCTCAAACACTCAACATCATTTTGACACGCATACACACACACACGCACGCACGCACGCACGCGCACTTGTAAAATGTCTATGGGGACCTAGACCGTGCCAAATGGGCAGCAGGCGAATAATAGGCTGTTTGCATGACAACTACGATCTTCCTTAACTTACGTACTTTCTATACAATGAATCGGTAAATGAAACAAAGTTTGTTGCTTTTCAAGAATTCAAAACATCTTTGTCTGCTAGGTAATTTATCATGATTTTTTGTCTGCCGATTTTATTCAAAATCAGTTTTAGTTTAAAAAAGAATACTTTCAGGAATATCATCCAACGTTTTTCGGGCCTGATCTGGGTCCAAACTGTTGGCAAAGTTATCAGCAGACGACACTTGTAGATAAATGGTTTATGACGACAATTCTAGAAAATTGGATAGTTGATGAGATTTAGCAAATCGGGGATACCCACTAAATTTTAAGATTACAAATTTCGGCTTAAGTTGAGTGTTGTTGAATTCTTCTTTATGCAAAAGACACCATATTTTGATTTACGTTTTACTTTCCAACTACATCGAATAGTTGCCTGCTAAAGCTCTTTCGCTGATAAACTTTGTCAACAACCTGAACCCAGATCAGACTAAAATGTTGGGCATTATCTTGATCCATACTGTTTGACACTCTGCTCGTATTTCTGAAAGACATACTTTTGAAAACAAATATCAACAACGACATAGAATTATTTAGCATATTCTACCTATTCTGTAATCTGACTCACCTTTGGACACAGGCCATTTCAATGCATGGGGTTTGGATGTGCAGTGAATTTAATAAGTTAGTATATAGCGGTAAATTATAACCAAATTTACGAATTACCACCATTGACCTGTTTAAGTCATAGTTTATTTATATCGCTAGGTTCACTTAGGAACTGATTCAAAGAGGAGCAGCAAAACACGCCAAAATTCCATCTAATCACAGGTTATATAAAAGCTCATATTTAAATGAAAAAAAAAATCAATTACGCGGTCTATATCTTAATTCATTTCTTTAATTACCCTTTCAATTAAAATCATCATTAATGAAAAATCATCAAAAACGGGGGTCACAAAACTTGGAAGCACAGTAGCTAGATATACTGACGTCAAGAAAAACGCCTCATCTAAAAGTAAACGTGGATATCTCTTAAACTGATCAGACTTAAGTTATGAATATTTAGTGATCAGTCGACCGTATCTCATGAAAACAAAATTGCTGAAAGAATATTTTTGAGGCATAGAAAACGACCTCGGTTTGAAACAGGGTTCACCAGTTTCGTGTGACACAGGATATCCACATTTGCCTGGTTTCCAGACACAATTCGTTGACAAGATAAATGTGTTTTACCATTGTAAAACAGTCTCTATTATACCAAAAATGCGTTTATAATGTTCAGACAATGTTTGTATGCGTCTGTTGAACGAAACAACTTACCCCGACCACCTTTTCGTCATGCATTTCAGTAAAACGTAAACGTCGTGACTTTGCAAAGTTGGTGAAAATATTGTTATGAATCATTTGTTAAAGTCTTAAGTCTTTAACCAGCGACGATGGCTTAGGAAACGCAATCTGGCATGTGTTCCAGACGGTCTTTTTGGATGATCTTAACGTAGACCAACGACTGGCCATGGGGAGTTACAGTTCATCTTAAATAGCATTATTTTATGTAGGCATATTCTGTGTACAATACCTAATGTACCCCCTTATCATTTTTTTTCCATTTCTTAAAGCAAAACGAGAATGTTGGCAAGTTTCGTGTATGGACCTTACATTTTGTCTTTAACATGACGTCATAATTTCATAAAGTTATTACTCGCAAGCACAACTGTTTGAAAAAATGATCCAAAATTTCTTCATTGTTTAGCAAAACATTAACGGCACAAACTGGGTGCAAATTCAAATTGAAATCATAAGCGAATAATGTATAATGCCGTCATGTGTAACTTGCGCCTGTATGACGTCATCGTAATAATATATATCAAATTAAAGTCATTTTCCAACATCGCCCAACCTCTACATAAAGAAGCAGTACGTGACTGTTCATTTTTGTATATCATCGCTTAGAACTCAGTGATATTGAGTGAGGCGTTTTTAGTTGACGTCAGTAATATATTGAGCACTACCACATAGCATTAAAATACGCTAATATTGTTTTTGTCGCCCGTTTTTCGCATTGCACTCGATTCTAATAGGAGTGCATAACAATGTGTCTTTTCAACTCTTTGCACTTCATTGCAAGTACATTTTCAACCTATCACTGCTGAAGAGAATGTTAGGTTTGATATACGTCCGAACAGATCCATGGTCAAATTAAGGGCCAGTTATGCCATTCTGATCATTCCGCTAAAATAGTAATAATGCACATTCTCTGACCTAAAATACTTTTATTAGCGTCTACATTGTTTGCAACTGTCCCATTTTTGCGCCGATATGGATATATGGATTAAGACAATGAAAGTATTTCATAAATTGTGACAAATTCGTAGATTAAATGAAGCACGAGCTGCCTAGCCTAACCTCCAGACTTCCAATTTAAGTTCTGTCTAAGAGTGAATCCCACCACGGGATACCAGACCTGACAAAGTGCAAACTGCTGCAGCTGCAGAAATATGAGTCAATGTAGACTGGCTCCAGTCCTTAAAACAATTTCTCATCAATGTGTCATATCATATACTTATAGCCAGTATAACTCGTATGACTCTGTCTTAAAACAGAGCCATCAGAGTTAGACTGGCTACACGTATATGATAATCATGATAATGACACATTGATGAAAAATTGTTTTAAGGACAGGAGCCAGTCTAGAGTCAATGCTGTAAAAAAGGTTAATATTGTTATATTTTTGACATATATTTCAAGCGGGGCCTTTCCAAATCTTTAAGCGGCACCTTTCCAAATCTTCATTCTGAATACAGTTAGGGGCCTAACTATAAGTTGGACCTGCCTGGTGCTAGGGGGCGTCTCGACCGAAATTGCAGTTTTAAATTTTCCCAATTTTCTTTCTTCCTTATCAATGATGTCTTACTTTACCATGTTTACTATTATTTTTTCTACCGCCAGCAGCATCGTAATAGTCAACGGTGACAACTTAGATGTAGATATCGCTGTAATTGATGTTTCCAAACCAAGCTCAGAGTGTCACTCAAAAGTTATTTCTGATAGTGTATAACTAACCAATGGAACGATAACTAAGCAACAAACAAAATTTTGATATAATCTGGGATTTTTTCATTATAATAGGGGACTGCTATTAGAAGAAAGATGTCCCACCCTAAGTGCAATTTCATATTACCGATTTTAAAAGGGGCGTAACTGAAAACAAGCCATCCTCTGTTATAGTAGTCCGCCTTTTAGTTGCATGATAATTATACGCCCCAATGCTGTAGTGCAATAATGTACACATCTATCTTGAGCAGAGTTCTTACCAGCAAGTTGGTACTTCATTTGAGTATCAATGCAAAAGCCCAAACAGCACTACCCAGAAGCTATGGCAATGTGACCGTTGTTAGCTTAGCTTAGCACTTTTTGCTTACGCACTGAGATGTCCGCCGTTCGCCCACACGTCCGTCAACATTTTGCATGTTTATTTCTAGAAGAAACAGTTTTTGTCCAATCTGCATGAAACTTTGTCAGAATGTTTTATGTCAGTCAAATCTAAACAAAGTTTGAAACTGTGCCGAGTCTGATGAAAACTAGGTCACCAGGTCAAATCTTAGAAAGAAACATTGTGTACACATTAGAGAGACAGTTTGATCCAATCCTTATGAAACATTGTCAAACTGTTTTATTTAACATAGTCTAGACCAAGTTTAAAATGGGTCAAGTTGGGTAAACAATTCTCAATTGAGGCGTCGCAACCTTCATTTCAGAGAGTGTTGCGAATTGCAACATGTTTTATTTTTAATATGTGGAAAGTTTTACACTTGCAACTCATCTTTTCATCTTTTGAGTACTGTAGTATATCGTTTTTTACTCTGCACTATATATACATAGACAAATTCTAAGTATCCCAACGGATAATTAGTGTGCTACTCTAGTTGCAGATTTGTAAACGACATGACATTGTATCTCTCTGACAAAATCCAAGACGCATGTTATTTAATTATTTGGATCATTTGTGGTGGAGATAAAAACGGTGAATTCGGACAAACATGGTTAACCTATATCAAATGCTAAAATGGGGGTCTAATGCTAAATATGTCCTTACAAATCCAGTTTCTTAGTTTAATATAATGGAAGAGGTGACATGTCCTACATACGGAGACAGAATAATAGTTGTAAGCGACGTTTAGCCAAGCACTCTTCCACCCACTTGGGACAAGGTAGTTTTCTAACCTGTCACATTACGTGCTATAAAAGCGCGAATGATATCTTTGGGGACGATCTATAAGCACAAAATTGTATTTGTCAGTCTAGCAAATAAATTACAGAAACTGAATAACATATTCTCTTGCGTGTACATCATAATGATAGATCAGTTTCTTGTCTGAGGGAATTTATGGACATTCGCATTCTTTATATAAGAAAAAAATATAACGTATTTATCCTACTAAACGACGGTCAACTGAATAACATACTCTCTTGCGTGTACATCATAATGATAGATCAGTTTCTTGTCTGAGGGAATTTATGGACATACGCATTCTTTATAAGAAAAAAAAAACGTATTTATCCTACTAAACGACGGTCAACTGAATAACATATTCTCTTGCGTGTACATCATAATGATAGATCAGTTTCTTGTCTGAGGGAATTTATGGACATACGCATTCTTTATATAAGAAAAAAAATATAACGTATCTATCCTACTAAACGACGGTCATCTCTCATTCTCTGTCAAAAACATATTGACCAGAACACGAGATTTCGGTACTGATCGCATATGCGCAAATGCCTCTGATAAACGTTCATGCGGATTTATCCAGCAAAGCTACATGTCTAAATTTTGGCTTGAGTTGTGTATGAGAGCAGCGAAGGCTCTGGCAAGTCTGTGCATATGCGCAAACTTGCCTGAGCCTTTGCTGTTTTCTGAATCTGCGATGAATACTGGAATCTAGTGCACTGGTCCAGCGCATGACAGAGCTAACTAATTGACACGTGTGCTTATACATGTATAACGGCCATATTTACCTGGTCATATCGGAGCCTTCGCCGGACGTACATGTTCATATAATTGAGCCGTGACATGAGATTTCAAACAATGTGGTATGTGCGACCAGCAAAGGCTCAGACCAGCCTGCGCATACGTGCAGTCTGATCAGAGCCTTTGCTGGCTGAGTAGTAAGCTACTGAATGAACATCATTTGGAGTATCTTAGCTTAAAAGAAGGCTGCACAAGCTCGTCTGAGACTATTCATGTCAAAATGCCACATTGATGGAAACCACATGTCACGGCTCATATCATTTAGTTGCTCGCGGAAGGCGGGTTATGTTTTTTGCATATTCCATGTTCATCTGTCCCTACTTTTATCCATATCATATGTAAGTACCCATTGGTCAGATTTGACATATTCGTGGCATAAATGATTAAGACTACAGAGGGTCTATAACCTATAAGCTTCGTCTCAAACGACTTATCAAACTGACTTAAGCTACTCAGAATGTGCAGTTGTAGTGCAAAATTATATTCATTTGGCTTTTGGGCTTAGCAATATCTTCCGGAGTACTATGGACTATGATCGTCCTATGCCTGTAGATTTCATGAATCAAAACAGTCCAAAAATACACTTAACAACACATATAAGTGTGCACATATAATGGGCTAATATCTCCTTTAATACTGGTCAGATTATTTTCAAATTTTCAACAAATATAAACGACAAGTGTGTAATAAAATTGCATTTATCTTATTTCGAATAGAATAAACATTCAAAAAATGCGATTACAAAATTTAAATTTATAGTGAAATCAAAGTTCAAATTTTTTCCAATACTTTAGAAGAGACTAAACTTGATCGAATATTTCACAAAACAAGTAAATGTCACAATATTCATAAGTCAAATCTGAAAGCGGCGTCCATGTCCATGGAAACTTAGTAAGGGGTATGTCCCCCGCACTGTTCACTATGGCAAGACAATGGCGCCTCATTGACGTCACATAACGCTGAACGATAGTCTAAGCACAGCAGCTTGAAGTTCGATCCTTATATCACCTCTATAGCCTCAAAACCAAATCCACACAATGTTACTACATAATGACATTGTGAGCTTTAGGTTTTGAGGCTGAAGAGGCGATAAAAGGATCGAATGGCATCATGAAGTTTTCGGTTTTAGGGTTTAGAAGTGATAAAAGGATAGAACTTCAAGCTCCTGTAGTCTGAGGGAGGTTGTTCCAATTGTAGGGAATTTTTGCTCTCAGTTGATTCAGTGTGGTCGGAATAGCCCCTGTTCTCCTTACACGGCCATTTAGTTCATCCCAAAACCATGAGCACGTTTTATCAGTAAGAATTCCCACGGGATATTCCTTAGAACTGAGCCAAAACTTACCCCACCTATTTTTTTTAAAAAAAAAATGCTTACATAACTATAAAATGATGTGCATAAATGAAATGCCATAGAAAGATAAATTCTTAAACGAAGAAAACTGTGAACTTTGATTTTACGATTTATTTGAATTTTGATTTCACATTTTAAAAGTTAAAGTTTTATGAAAATTAAAATTTATGGAATATGATGCCATCAATGCCATCTATATCTGTTGAAAATTTCAAAATGATCTGACTTTTATTTATGAAGATATGGGTCCATTTATATGTGCACACTTATAGTGTTGTTAAGTGTAAATATAACCTCTATTAACCATCGAGCGAGGTTGACAAAAAACTACTTGAGTTTCCTAATACCTGAGCCAGCCTTCATTTTTCCAACTAATCCTAATGTCTGTTATCTAAAGATGTGAAACATACAAAACGGGGCCCATTTGCACCACTTTGTTTATATTTGGCATACACTCGTGCATGTGTCTGTCCCAGACCAAACATGTAACTATCTCACACGGTTCATTAACTTTGCCTTGGTCAAAGACGAACTGGCGATATTTAATCAAAGTGCTCATCCTCTGGCAATGGTTTGAAAAAGAAGAGACCTCTCAACAAAGTTGAAATTGATCATACCGGCTCCGGTTAAAGCTGCATAGTCTTAACTTTTGATCTTTTAATTTTAGAACTTGTGTTTCTATTTTTAAGAACACAGTAAGATAACTAAAATTCAGGTAAACATTTTACCAATTTCGTAAATCTTAACAAATTATCGGTATCAAAACAACAGCATGTATGTTAAAATTAACTGTCTATAATTATTGGAGGGACGCAAATAATTTCCAACAAGAGAAAACACACCTGTTTTATAAGACAATTCACTTTCCCGTGCAGTTTTCAGCTATAGTGAACAGATGTATTGTGGAAACATAACTTAATTCTACTTTTACAAATGATTTAAAAAGAAAATAAAAAAAATTCGAAAAATGTTCATAGTTGCAGACTTAGTCTCTTAAAATGGAGTATTAACCCATTTGACTGTCTGACTTCTTGGTGCTGTTTTTCCGCTTTAATTGTATTACACTGCTTCTGTGATTGAGGCTTTTAGAGAAAATAGATACCAGGAAGACTTCTTTCTTTCATCATTAGGGATCCGATAGATTTCCAGGAAATAATAAAGCCGTACCGTTGGCACAAGTTCCTTAAAGATGCCTACATGCATTTTAAGAACTTAAATATTTATATTTATAAGCCTCGTCCTTGCTTAAATTTCGATCCCATGGGAGTGATTTTACCTTCTCACACGGACACTAATGATGGATCCTTATATAGCCTTATCCATACTCAGGCCCCCACGTTAAAGTGAAGAAGTCAGCATGTGATGTCGCATCTCAGAGTATTCGAGAACTTATGGAAGCCTTTTTTTAAAAATAAAAATGCGCAGTTTAGAATAGAAAAATCCGTCCTTCGGGATCACCATTTGTCATCGTGCAGTGGCGGATCCAGATGGGGTTCAGGTGGTTCGCTAGAACCCCCCTCTCTGCATTCCGTTTTTAACGTTCTGTGAAAATGAAATAATTTGGTCACAAAATATTTCATTTTCATGGGATATTTAAGAAAAAGGATATAAAATCATCAAAGCGAACCCCCACAACTTTATACATATGAACCCCCTTTCCAGAAATCCTGGATCCGACCCTGCTCGTGATGCCAATCGGTGGTACTTGGGACAGAGTTTTTCTTCCAAAATCACACTCATGGTAGATTATCGTATTTCATCTAACTGTGCTTCGTAAAGCTCTTATTCTGTGTGGCTGCATTGTTGTAAATGGGCATTTGTATTCCATACGACATATTGCACAATACCAAAGCGTCTGCTGATGACGAACTGACGTCTTTGTTTTGTAATTAGTTTGACTGAAACTAATAACTGCAATCTCAAGGGCGCTCTGTTGTCTGGAAACATTAGGCTGGTCAAATTTAACTGATAATACAATGTATAGTATCACTCATGAAGAGCATAAATGACACGCAATGCCATTCATGACGCTAATCATGTTTTAGGGCCCAACCAGCGAATGTTGCTAGCTCTATAATTCTGTTTATACGGTGTTCTTTTGTAGATAGTTTAACTTGTCACCAGTTTTCTTCCCAATCTCATGTGTATGCATGATTTTGATCACCAATCTCACCCCCCACCCCCACATACAAACAAGTGAGTATGACTAGGGAATGCCACAACAACAGATTTAGGGGATAACTGTATTCAAAATTTTCATTTGGGGAGGTATATCGTCGGATATACGGTCGGAAATTTAGTTTTACGGCGACGCGCGAGCGGAGCCGTAAAACGTGATTTCCGAACGTATATCCGACGATATACCTCCCCAAATGAAATTTTGAATATGGTTATCCCCATTCTAATGTACTTCTGCAGTTTGAGTTCAAATTGGAGCGTTGCAAGCCGCATAAAGACGCACGTCATCCAACGAAATGTAACGTAATTAATGACGTCAAACTATTTCCGACAGTATATCGCAGGATAAACTGTCGCAAATTTTTGACGTTATCCAATCAGACGTCGCGTTACAAACTCAAGTGCATTAGAATATGCATTTTCTTTGCTTTTCTTTTTAATGTCACGTTGGTGGGTCGGACTTTACAGACTCTATGACGGTTCCGACTTAAAGACTTATCTTTTGATGAGATGGTAGGGGCCTGGTGGGTTTGGCTGTTGTCAGGCCCACGGGGGTCTACCTGTTGGATTTCTGTTAGACCATAGTGCAGCAATACAGTTAATATGAGAGATAGTTTTTTCATCAGTTACCTCTCATATTTACTACTTTGTTGCACGCTTAAATGATAAATGTTGCCTATCTCATGGCATGTGTCTTTATCAGGTTATTATGACGTTGCAGTTTTGGTCACTTTTTAAATGACGTCGTCAGTGACGTTAAATCTGCACTAAAATTGATAATAACGCCATAATCGCTGGTTTGAATAGAATACCAGATTCGCGTCTTACATGTACCAGGTTCGGCTTCTAGAATGCCTGTTGAATTGTTCGGCAAGCCTTGCGATTCAACAAGCGTTCTCGAAGCCTTGCCTGGTATAAATGATATCTACATGTAATTACACTCACATAATACTCTCTCCTTTTTCTCAATAGATGAAAAACAGTATAATTTGTTTTACAACAATACTCCTTGTAAATTCAGATTTTATGTTTTTCAGATGGCATGAAGTCAAAATCAATCTTGGAAAACTCCAGGGAAAATTTCGGGTGCAGCTAGCATTCGGTGCATTAGATAGAAGTGCTTGGATCGCTGTTGATAACATAACATTGTCATATGACTGCGAAGAAGGTAAATATTTTTGCGGCAAATCTTTGATTTGAACCACAATGATTGGGAGAGTGTGCTGTATTAACAACGATGCGCGGATCCAGAAAGTTTAGTCCGAGGGGGGGGGGGGGGGCAACTTAGACAACATGTTTTTGTTTGTTTTCGTTGATGAAGTGAGAGAGGATCCAATTACTACTATAAGCGGGCCATCATCGGCCCGCCAGCGAATCGGCGTTTCGCCCGCGTGCTGATGATGGTCCAACATTGATGCTGGCGTGGTAGCTATTTGATTTTTCAGGGGATCCGGAACAGTGATGCTAAAACCCCTTTATTTAGTCATTTTTCAAACGGGGGTCCAGAACCCCTGTCCCACCCCCTTCTGGGTCCGCCCATGGTAATTATATTTTGATTAATGAGGAGGCATCAGCGGATTAACTGATAAAAGAGAGATTACATCACGTCTATCTAATCAAGCTAAGGGGCTCGAAGTGGAGACTTTCCTGTATATCTAGTCAGCAGGTTTTATCCACAGACCAAGAAATTAAAAGAGAAATAAGAAATTGATAGCAACATAGTTCAAACGTAGGTAGGATTTCAAACTCAATGACTTGAAGACATATCTATTGATGAGAGTGTAGGTGCCTGATGCTTTTGGCTGTTGTCAGACCCATCAGGGTTTACCTTTTGGATTTCTTTTGCTCCGTTGTTCAGTTCTATGTACTGTCAAGTCCTTATCTTTGCTTTATTACCCTTTTATATCTTGATTTATATGTTCTAGGAGATGATGCATGGAAAAGTTAGGTTCTTTCATGCAAGCCAAACATCTATGTGTCTTGATCCACATCTGAACTAAGGGTGAGAATGGCACCGTGAAATCAGTTTAAGCCATCCAGTAAAATATTTCGAGACGGTACTTCTTTTTTAGATCAATTGTGTTATTTATATCTTGTGTTTGTCATGCTTTCGTGTCTGGTTATTGCTGCCTTGTGGTCTCCCGCTGGGAAAGGGCTGACCTATTGGCTCTTGCTGGTGATGTCTAATTGTGATTTTGTCACTTTCCCATGTGGTATCCTGGGTCAGGTGTGGTACTTTATTGTATTGATTCCTGATCTTTGCAATCTTTCTTACTTTGTCTTAAATAATACTAATCATTGGTTTTAGATGTGCTGTCATGACACTACGTTTTGATTTGTAATGTACTGTAACAGTTGTATTTACTCTACTGTCATTATATTATTGTTGATTTTGAAGTACCATTATATTTACTGTCTCATACATGTATAATTATTGATCTTTAATGTTTGGTTATTAGAAGTACACTTATATTTACTTGCATTATATGATGTTTTATTTTGTATGTATTGTTATAATTACTGCGATAATATGATTGGTGGCTCTTAATGCACTCTTATATATACTGTCAGTATATGACTATTACTGGCATTATGTCGCAACTGATTTCTAATATACTGTAAAATTTACTGTCGTTACATGTTTTTTTATATTTTTGATATACTGCAATATTATTTGAATTATACGATTGTTGATTTTAATGTACTTTTTCATGATATTAATTAATGACTGTACTTACCATATCAAATATTTATTTGATAATCATGATATTTTGTGGCAAAAAGATTTTGGTCAAACAAAGTAGCATTTCTTACCATTTTTGAATATTTTATTTCTTTAATCATATAAAAGTAAGTAAGGGTGCAAAGATCAGGAATCGATACAATCAAGTACCACACCCGACCCAGGATACCAATGGGAAAGTGACAAACTCACAGTAAGACACCACAAACGAGAGCCAAGAGGTCAGCCCTTTCCCAGCAGGTGACCACAAAACACAATAAAACAGACGCGCACATAGACATAACAAACACAAGACAGAACAAAAACAAAAAAGATCCACAAAAGAAGTACCGCCTTGGAACGGTCAGTAAAATACTTCAGTGGAGGGCTTAAACCGGTTTAACTGCGCGCCAACCTCACCCTTAATTCAGATGTGGATCATGAAACATAGATATTTGGTTTGCATGAAAGACCCCTAACTTACCAATGCATCATCTCCTAAAACATATAAATCAAGATATAACAAGGAGATAAAGCAAAGATAAGGACTCAACAGTAAATAAAACTGAATACCGGAGCAAAAGAAATCCAACAGGTAAACCCCGGTAGGCCCAACAAACAGCCAAAGCATCAGGCCCCTACCATCTCATCAATAGATAAGTCTTTAAGTCGGAACCATCATAGAGTCTGAAGTCCGACCCACCGGCGTACAATTAAAGAGGAAAGCAAAGTTGCCAACCGTGATTGGGTTGACCACCAAACATGCAGTCTGTTGCAATACATTAATGTTATAGCCAATCTTTTTATAATGGGAAATTATTTTAATGAATTGCGCTGAAAAATTATTAGAGCCAACAATCCTCTTTAATTTATACACCAAGCCACCATAGAAATCAGGTTCAGAAAGTCCTTGGCGCAAGAGAGATTTAAGTCCAACTTAGAATTTAGAAATCAAATCATAGTATCGTCTATAAAATTTTGAAAATATTTTGCGAAGTTTATGATACCGATAGCCTTGTTTAAGATGTTTCTGAGTTAATAATTTATTACGAGTGTTGAAGTCAGTAACATAGCTAGATGCTCTAGCAAAACGAATGAGTTGAGAGATATAGACTCCATAGGATGTAGAACGAGGAACATCACCATCTAAAAATGGGAAATTGACAATTTCAAAATCAAAGTCGTCACGTTTATCATAAATTTTGGTAGAAACAATATCATTAGAAATTGACAAATGCAAGTCTAAAAATGCGGCTTCGGTATCAGAGGTATTGGGCTTTATTCAGTTGGAGCTCTGAAGGGTATATTTGACTAACCATATTGTCAAAATAAACATTACTAATATTTAAAATATCGTCCAAATATCTGGATGTAGTGTTAAACGCATCAATAACATGGCTTGGAGTGCTATAAAGCCATGTATTAAACTTAAAATGTGATTACAAAATAATTTTAACGTCATAGGATAAATAGCATCTAACATTCGTGCTCCTGTGTTATTAAATTTTATTAAACGAGTTGGGGAAAACAGATAAAATGCGAGGCAGGTCTCGCATTTTATCTCTTATCCTCAACTCGTATAATAAATTCAATAGAATATGAGCAGTCATATAAGATCCTCGATCTGTTTCTATCTACAGACGACAATGGTTGTACTGGAACAGACGTGTTTGCCTGTGATAATTCGACATGTATCAGCTGGGACCACGTGTGCAATTTGCAAAGCGACTGTGATAACGGAAGAGATGAGGACCCTGTTCTCTGTGGTGAGTTGAACTTTAGACCAAGATGTAGTGACATTGTAGATGTGTAAGTTGTTGTGTTGGGCTTTCAAAAAATCTAATTGTATAACAAAAGTGATTTTACCACACTGTTCATAGTTTGGCTGCTCATGAGCGATTTATTATTACTTAGTTTATTCATAATTTCTTAAGTATTTGAGAACTGTCTCACTTGAATCAGAAGTAGGGAGAGAATAGTCTCTGTCAATCTATTTTGCCAGTCCAGGACCCAAAATCACGACCCAACAATAATGTCATATCATTCCATAACAGAATCTAGTTAACTAGCCACAATGGATAGCTTAGCTATCCTATGTGGCTAGTTGACTAGAATTTTGTCCAGCTATCCAATGGGTCTAGTTGACTAGATTATGGTCCAATGTGTCTAGTTGACTAGATCGTGGTCAAATGGGTCTAGATTTTTTGATTCTAATCCAATGAGTTTTCCAGATTCTGGTCCAATGGGTCTAAGTGATTAGATTTGGATCCAATGGGTCTAGTTGGTTAGATTCTGGTCCAATGGGTCTAGGTGATTAGATTCTGGTCTAATGGGTCTACGTGATTAGATTCTGGTCCAGTGGGTCTAGGTAATTAGATTCAGGTTCAATGGTACTAGTTGACTGGATTCTGGTCCAACGGTTCTAGTTGACTTGATTCTAATCCAATGGGTCTAGCTGAATGGATTCTGGTCTTGACCAGAGTTTTCAGTGCGAGTTTTAGTAGTTTTATCTTGTAGTATGTTATATAATTTGGACTGTTAACAATATTTGACCAATTACAAGTGTAGGAGGTTCCTTGGAGCAGTGATCAGCATGCTGGTTTGCTTTCAAAGAGGCGATGCATGGTGTATCCATGGCTCAAAATAAATTTCAAAAAACAACAACGATCCAGTATATAAGATTTGGATACTCACCGTATAGTGCAATAGGTTACCAGTCAAAACCCAGACTAAATAGCTAACATGCTTATTTGGGCAGTGTCTCCAGATGTTTCACAGCTTGTACTTAATATTGGCGGTAGTGGATGTAGGTTCATACTTTTATTTATACTATATTTCAAGAGGGTGATACATTTGGCATGAAAGCCATTCTACCATGTGGCCTTTGAACATAAAACATATGAAAAACAAACTATTTACATATACAAATAGCAAATACAAACAGTGCAAACTGTTTAAGTTATCGCTAGTATCTAAAATATGAAACAATTTACATGTTCTCTTGCCTGTGTTTTTTACCCGGAACAGGGAATGTGACGGAAAGACAATGCACATGGGTGACACCTCTGTTTCTCACATATAGCATCACCTATGCTCAGTTTACATAGATTATAAGTGTAAATTAAGCTCTTGCTATCGCATGCAACCATAATTCAACAGAATATGGTCGATTCTGAGTGCACGAGTATCAAAGACAGTTCATATTTGCCAAAATGGATGCACACAGAAAAAGAACAGTACCGATTATTTTAAACCTGGGTATATAGAACATCTCGCATGATATCATTTAAAACCATTAAAAAGGATTAATATCGCATGATATCATTTAAAATCATCAAAAAGAAATATATTAAAAGGTTTTAACACAACATATATTCATTCAGAAGACTTCTTTGGCAGCTCTTTTGAATGCATTTAAAGACGGTGCCAATTTAACAGCTGTAGGGAGGCTGTTCCAAAGTTTTGGAGCTGAGAAAGTAAAATAACCTGAATAGAAAATACTTAAACAACTGAATAGATGCACATGCACCATTTGTTAATATTTACACTTCCGCTGCGAGTCTTTAAAAGAACCTTTACATTTGAGATGCCGTTCATACCTTCATGAACAAATCAATTTAAGCCACACACACATACGCGCCATTTGAGCGGGCCAACGTCAACGCCATCCAATAACGTTGCTTGTTTACTGACGTTTGCGTGACGTTGAACACGTATCGCCATGACGCTTATAGGGCACCGTGAACTAATTATTTATCCCATAGACCCCTATTTTTGACAGTTTATTCTGCATCTCACAACACATGTAAGGCATCACCATGTGCCTTAAGTTCAAGCCAAAACATGAATAAGGGGGAAAAGAAAGGAAAAACATTCCTTCACCCGCTCTTTTTCAACTATTGCATGTTATGTAATGGCTGCCAAATTTTGGGAAAGCCCCGTCCTGGTTCAAGTTAGAAATCACTATTTTTCTTTGGTTCAGAAAAACACAATATAAATGCATCTGGTAGTAGTAAACTACACACCAATTTGAAGAAAATTAAATTTTGCATCTGCTAGAGAGAAAAAAACTTTTTTTTTTACTTAAGCAATTACATCCAATCAGAAGGATCCATTGCCCAAATAACAGCCTCGGAGCTCCTCTCAGTTTTTGACTCGTGGGATATGTTGCTATAATTAGTTCCCGGTCCCCTAAAGCACGGAAATTTGGCGTTTTGGCTATTCCAAACCCTCTGTTATGTCTGATTTAATTCAAAATATCCGGAAAACAAGCCAAGTTAGGTGAAAATTGAAAACTGATATTTGACTGATAATATCTAATGTAAATATAAGTGATAAATTCGATTTTTGGTATATTCATTCCATGAATAGACCAAAAATCTAATTTATTTCTGAAATGTCACTAAGTATATTCGCTAAGTACCAGCATCTCGTGGGCTGTGCATCTCAGTAGCCAGGCTAAAAAAAATTATTAGCCCATTTATGCCAAATGGAATTTCCTACTTTTATGAATTGGACAAGTCCATTAACGTTTTAAGGGTTGTTGGAAGGTATTTTTAATTTATTCATTTTTAAAGATCATTCTGTAAGCAAACAGATTGGACCCTGATCAGACGACGCGTTCTGTGACATCAAATTTGGGTCTGCATTGTTTGGGTATGTCCCACAAAATAGACGATAGACCTATATGGGTTAACGTTCGAAAATAGATATGTTAGCAGCAATTCCACCGAATTTTCGCGATTGAAAGATTCCTATCAGCAGCGATTTTCTCCTCATTTCTCTAATGGCAGACGTCTATCAGCAGCAATTTTCTCCACATTTCTCTAATGGCAGACGTCTG
The DNA here is from genome assembly GCA_964019695.1 of Loripinus fragilis. Taxonomy (NCBI): domain Eukaryota; kingdom Metazoa; phylum Mollusca; class Bivalvia; order Lucinida; family Lucinidae; genus Loripinus; species Loripinus fragilis. Next base: position 47,071,133 of record OZ026514.1, read on the forward strand.
TCAGCAGCAATTTTCCCAACTTTCACTAATGACAGCGATTTTCTCCACATTTCAGTGCTGACAGACGTCTGTCAGTAGCGATTTATCCCACTTTTTTATACTAACAGATCTAGACGTCTGTCAACAGCGTTTTTCTTTTGAAAAACTACATCTTGCTTGCAACCTATATCTGCAACCTCAGACCATTAGTACATATTAATACTAATCAAAAGTGCTTTTAGAGTATGAAACTTTATTGTTTTAAAACATAAAATAATAGCTGTTGTCGTCTGGTTCAAAACTTTAAAAATGGAGAATCGCGGCGTCTGGTTTCTATTTCAATCAAAGATTTTAAGAGATCGAAAACAATATCATAAGAGATCGAAAACAATAACAATCTAATAATCCTTTTAAGACTAAGAGAGCTATTCTAATGTTTTGCACCACACTTAACCCTTCAAGCGCCAACCACAACTGCAGCAGACGACAAATTTTGCGACATCTTTCCCAATTTTCGAAAACAAATATGGTATGATATTTCATGAGAATCGTCTGCCAGCAGACGATTCTCATGAAATATCATGCCTTATTTGTTATTTTTGAAAAAGCAGCAAAATTTGAAAGTGTCGTCTGCTGCAAATTAAAGGTTGGCGCTTTAAGGGTTAAGAAAGATCATGTTTCCTGTTCTAGAAAAAAAAATGTTTGTTTCTAAATGTGCACCTCCACGCACTATGTACGAAGTCTGTGCAATAACCATGACAATTTGCTATTTTGACAGCAGAGTTATACTAGCAAATGTACTTTAAATCATAATGCGCCAATCGCAACAAAAGTCGTCTGCTTTTCTCGTCTGCTGAAATGTTAAGACGCCTCTATGGCAAACAGTGTGGACCCAGATCAGACTGCTCCTATAGGAGCAGTCTGTTCTGGGTCCACGCTGTTTGCTACTATACTTAATTCATCAATAATGTCAATATTGCAGTAGACGACTTCATCAGACGACATTCTCAGATGCATTTTATCTTGGCGTATTAAGGGTTAAGAAAGAGCTACGTGCATTAAGGGGCTTATTCGTCCCCCTCTGGAGCCAAAAACGGAAAAATCGCTTTTCACCAATTTCGTCTGATAGGTGTATTAGAAGATTATGCCAAGTGTAAAATATGTTCTAAAAAGGTTATTCTTTGGAAGCAAAGAATGCACCAAAGAACTAAAACTAGAGTGTGCAAATGTTTTTGGCCAGACTAGCTAGTTTAGGTCCCCAGGCTATAAATTAAACATTTTTCATTTTATGCTCAGCTCAAATGTTCATGCACGTAACTATTGCGGAGGTATGAGTAGGGGCATTGTCATGTAAAAGATGGATATGTTTAAAAACCAGTTGCAGGGCGTCGTTTCTGAAAATGCTTTTTCAGTTTCTTCAGTACTACGTCTTTGTAGTACTTTCCAGTGGTGCTTTTCCCCTTTACCGGCACCCTTCACCAGAGAAGAAACTTGCATACAAAACTCAAAGACCCTTTGACAATTATTGAACGTTTGCTGTGTTTAGTGGCTTAGATCATATTGGTAACCTTACTGACGGGCTCAAATGCTACTTCAAAATCAGGTTAAACGTTGATAGTGATATGCCTATTTTTATTTTTCGTTCAATATCACGAACTGTAAGTCTGGCATCTCCTTCAATGCTTTCCATAATTTTTTGAAACGATTTCTTTACGAGATGCAGATTTTGGTCTACCTTTGCATTTTTGATGGACTCTACACCAGCTTATTCAAATGTCTTCTTCCAGCGCCTATCATAAGACAAACAAGAAGGTCCATAAAGCAGTAGAAATTTCAGTCATCAGCTGCTTCAAAGAACAACCAAGTTTTGAGCGAGCTTTGATGTAAACCCGTATTTCATATTTCTATTTGCCCCTTCTACATGTACCAACCAGTTTTGCTCCGGTGGTCAATGACTGCGTGTATTCAAATGGCAAATTTTGTGTCTTGCACTTAGTCCAACATGTAAATTTATACACCGTTGTGTAGGACTTGATTAAGCCTAGATAGATACATGTAGTCAAACCAGCCTCCTCAGCTACAGAGACAAGGTAGAACATTTGAATTTCGCTTGCAGCAAGTAATGAGAATGATACTTTCCAAAAAGCGAATAACAAAGTCGCTGAGCAGTCTGCGTGGATGTTCTCCATGACTAGAAAATGTGTCATGTATAAGATCTATGTCTGTACATCCAAGGTAAATGTCACTGGCCACTTGTTGATCCAAAACAATGTTAGCCAATATAGCGCCAGTATCTACTCAAGGCTTCTGCTACAAGTATTGTTGATATTATTGTCTTATAAGTGTGTAGAGGCAAACAATGTAGATTCAGATCAGTAGCAGTCTGATTGGGTCCGCTCTGTTGGCATTTACTTACATTAGTAATATATGCAGCAGACGACATAAACAGAGGCCATTTTCAGGTAAACATTTTTTCCAGTGCTTAAAGGGGTAACTATTCAACAAGAAGCTGGCTGAAATAGATCTGACAGCCTTCTTAATTAACGGATAAGGTGGACAATAATGATTGGACATGTTTCTTGTTTTATCAGAGGTTTTCAAGTGAACGATATTAACCCTTTAAACGCTATCAAAATGCATCTAAAATGTCATATGCTCAAGTCTTGCTATTTTGCTAACACATATAAGACTGATAGGAGAAGTCTGATCTGCGTCTACACACCTTCATTGGTCCATAATGTTAGCAAGTAAAAGTATCAGACGACATTTTCAAATTGATATTTTGAAGGCAATTTAAGGGCTAACTTATCAGCAGGAGGTTGGCTGAAAAAAATTATCTGTCAGTATGGAAAAGTGGTAAAACGAAGTGAGAGGAAACTAAATACTTATATCTGGTTGGACAATGATACAAACATTTAGAAAATGCTTTTACTTGTATTTTTTAAACATACTTGGGGGATCTACCCCTCGCAAGTTTATAATGATTACTGTACAAAGCATTCTCTAAATATTATATATATCATGAACAACATTTAGGTTCATATTACTAATACGGCAAGATCAAACTGATACTGTATTCAACATGCATAACTTTCTTAGCCTCCTCCCACAGTGTCCATCATAGCAAGACGGTGTGTCACGAATATGACATTGAATTATACGTCCATGGTCAAGGTCATATGTCAAGGTCAAATACAAAATTTGCTTCCTGAGGAAAATTTCCACATCATTTGCATGTCATTTGGCACAGATGTCCATCATAACTAAACCCTGTGCAATCTATATGAGCCAGCTCTAGATGTCCACGGTCAAGGTTACAGGTCAATGTCAAATGGAGATATTGTTTCTGGTATCCTTTGTCCGATTTACACATCACTCGCTACAAATGTACACCATAACAAAACACGTGTCTCTTATCATAGTGTAGGCAAAGTCAGTATGTTCCCTTGCAGATCGAATTTTGACGGAAATATTCGCTCGTAACACTTGTTTTCAGACTTTTGGTCATGGTTTTGCCATGTTTACCCGGCGTTATTATGGCCGTCGATAAAATTGTAAATCACTAGATAAAGTTAGGGATACGGATAATATGTAAGCCACTAGAGGTTTATCGTTTTGAATTCGTGACGTTTAATCACCCCAGACGCGACACTATGTGCAAAATTGTCAAATCAAACTTGGGGAACATTTTTAGACCGAACGATTTTCCGCAAATGAAACAGCTCACTGGTCTAAGCAGATTAAAAACACATCACAATGGCGTCGCGACATAGGTCTTGGTTTGACTGAAGATTTACTTGACGTATAATTCCTTTCGGATGTTGTCACTTGGTTTGGCAACGCTGGTAATTGGTATTTACAATTTCATTCTGTCACTTCTAACAGTGAAGTCTAGACACTTTTATTAACTCTTTTAGCCAAAGTCTCTCTCTCCTGTGTATAATCCGTTTCTTGTTTACTGTCGTGAGTTGGCTCCCGGTAACGTTAGTTTAACAGGTGACCGGGCCCAGGGCGACGACAGTAAACATGATTCGCACTATAACGGTCATGTTGAAAATAACGTTCTATGCTAATCTATGACAGGCACCCCTGAAAAATTGGGGTTTGATAAAATCCAATTAACGTAATTTTGTCAATCAAACATATGTTTTGGATGCTCAAAAGAACCGTCTCATTGGAGACGGTTCTTTTGAGCACCCAAAACATATGTTAAGGCCGACAAATAAGAAAATTATAAAAATTTAACGCTAAAAGCTGCAAAGTCTGTAACTTTTGATCTTTTAATTTTAGAACTAATGTTTCTATTTAAAAGAACACATTAAAAAACTAAAATTCAGGTATACATTTAACCAATTTCGTAAATCTTAACAAATTATCAGTATCAAAACAACAGAATTTATGCTAAAATTAACTGTCTATAATTATTGGAGGGACGCAAATAATTACCAACACACTAACCTGTTTTTATAAGAAAATTCACTTTTTCGTGCAGTTTTCAGCTATATTGTGAAAACATAACTTAATTCTACTTTAACAAATGATTTAAAAAGAAAATAAAAAAAATCGAAAAATGTTCATAGTTGCAGACTTAGTCTCTTTAAAATATTATCTGAACCTATGCTAGCACTTAAATGGGCATGCAATTATGCAAAATGCACCTTTCGCGTCGTCAGAAATGGTGATTGGTGCCCTTCTAGATATATAAAATTGGCCTCCGGGCGAGAAACCCAGACTGCAAACAGCAAAGGTGCAGATCAGCCTGCGCATCCGCGCAGTCTGATCAGCACCTTAATTGTTCAATATTTAAAAGTATAGTTTACATACTTCCAAACGTGCCAACTTTCAGGATTCTAGCTAGTCTAAGTAGTTCAAAAGTTTAAGTCTTACTTGGTTGGAATCCTCGAAGGCAAGTTTTCTCACGACGTTCAGTTTTAAGCGGGTATTTAAAAGCTTGGTGGAATACAGTGTAATCCTGATCAGATGACTTCCTAAGAAGCCTGTTGATCTTGATCTACAGTGTTTTCAAAATTGGATAAATCCGGGCTCAGCAGTACTAGATTTCACATCAACTTATTAATAGTGCACGGACTTACTAGAATCAGTCATGCATGTTGCACATACATGTCCTGCAAACACTATAAACTACTACTACTACTACTACTACTACTACTATTAATACAACTACTAAATAATAATAATAATAATAATTGGTACTGTAAAACCTGTCTTAAGCGGCCACTCAACAATAGATAAAACAAAGAACAAAATGACAAATTGTAGCTTTATGAAGGTCGAAAGTATTGCAAAATGACCCCCTTAGAGCAAATGCTTCACTTGGAGCATTCTGTAATACTTTTGTCCTGTATTTAGACATAATTGCAGGTTTTACTGTATATGATTGGAATGTATACTTATGTGTCACCTAGGTCTGTTTATATCATGAGTGAAAACGAAGGTCAAAGATCTCAAAGTATCATATCAAGGATTTCAAAACAACAGATGGTCTATTCAGCTTTCACGGGCTGTTACCAAATATTTGTAGAATACCTTAGTTATGTACGTAATAGCGTAGATATAGATAAGTTAAATTAGGAATAATCTCCTATATATCAACAAATTCTTAGATCTCATCCTGAACTCTCATTCTGAAAACGAGGAGAGCAATAGCTCAGTTATAGAGTGTTTTGATTAAGGATTAAAGAGTATAAGAATCCACCCTTAGTGTGAGGGTAGGATAGAAAAATCCGTCCCGAGGATCACCGTTTGGCATCACGAGGCATGCCGAGTGATGACAAGTGGTGATCCTGGCCCTGTCTCAAAATATCATATCAAGGAATTCAAAACAACAGATGTCCTATTCAGCTTTAACGGGCTGTTACTAAATATTTGTAGAATACCTTAGTTTTGTATGTAATACCATAGATATAGATAAGTTAAATTAGAAACGCTCTCTTATATCTCAACAATTTCTTAGATCACATTCTGAAAAAGAGGAGAGCAATGGCTCAGTTGTAGGGTGTTAAATATGGAATTGAAGAGTACCTAGTTTGAGACCCACCGGAGGCACTGTGTTGTGTCCTTGATCAAGACACTTTATCCTTAACCTAGTAGTCTCCAAGTACGTTATATCAGGCCACTATCGACCTGCCAGCGAAACGCCATCCGAATGGCGTTTCGCTGGCGGGCCGATATTGACCCAAAATTGGATGCTGTGTTGGCTGGGCTACTGGTTTAATCCAGGAAGACAGAAAATTATCCTGACATAACTGAAAAAATGTACAATAAAAACAAAACACATCAACACAACCAACCTGAACTATGCTTAGGGTGCTCATAAGAACCATGCCAGCAAAACCATAAGAACTATTCAGAGCCCATACTCTAAATTCGGAAGTTTTCGCGAGAATTTCTTTTTTCGCGAATAGCGTTGAAAGACATATTTGCCGCCTTAAGATTTAAGATGGTTCTTTTGAGCACCCCAAAAAAATGTTAAAATTGATGGATAAGAAAATATTCAACATTTTAAGCTCAAAATTTTCTTTATCCGGACCTGTGGTAAACACATAATGTATATCTTGATTGAAATTAAGACGAATAATTCCGAAACTCGCTCTATAATCTAAATATTCAACAAATCAAATGGGTTCAATTTCAACTCGAATTTGCAGGCGATCTAGCTATTGAGGTTTCGCTGAAAATACGCTTGTATACTCTGGTACATTTATCTCTCCAAGAATCATAATAGCTTGAAAAATATGCTTAGCTCGAAGTAATTTGGGGTACATTTAAATCAGATGGGATGAGATATATATCTGACTGGTTTAACCTTTCTATCAAGAGACATAACAATCATTTATGGATAAATTATCATCATGATAACTGAAATTTATTCAAATAAAAACTAACCATTTTGTCAAACATGTCCCACAAGAATTGGCAACGTGACGCTAGTTTGGCTAAGAAAACCGAGCATCCTATTGCTTAAAGGACATTTGTTTCAATACCCGAAAACCCATCCAATATAACAAAAATTTTATTATATTGGATAACTAAAACATCATCCAACCGTAATTTTCAATACAATTTTAATGCAAGAATGACAAATCCGCCATCTGTGTGCACTCTTTTTACAGAAAACGTTTTCACAGGAGCAATGACAGAATCAGTTTGTACATTTGAAGATGGACTTTGCGGCTGGACCAATGTGAAAGACAAGCGGGATTCAGGCCTCGACTGGACGAGGCACAATGGACCAAGCCCAACCGAGAATACAGGACCAAATATAGATCACACTATCGGCACGGATGCGGGTAAGTGTCTAGATCCCTAATTTACAGTTTATGTTGCATTGTTGCAATTTACCAATTTCAGTCTGGATACCAGCTAACGCACACCGGATATGCGGCAATCGAAAACGCCCTTAACAATCGACGAACGCGGATCAAAAATCGCTAGAAACAGTGTTTTCTATTGCCATTTGTCGCCTGTCTGTTTGGTGTGAAACAGGTCTTTAGCAAACAATGAATACTCGGTGTTAAATGCCGCATACGGCGGCATTTACCTGGGTCTGCACTG